>VWZD01008083.1:535367-659031 GCA_013396695.1 Sakesphorus luctuosus
GCCCGGCCGGCACAGCCCCTCGGCTCGGCACGGCGATGCGGCCAAGGAGCAGACACTGCTAAATTGTAGGCGCAGGCCTGTGCAAAGTTTAAGCCTGAAAAGCCCCGAGCTCAGAGCCCGGGGTCGCAAAATCCGTACCGGGGAGAGAAAATGTACTCACCTTCAGACAGGTCCTCTATGCACTCGAATGTGATTTCGAACTGGAAAGGATTGTAGAAAGGAGAAGGATTATCCAACACCACTACATTGTTCACCTGAACCTTTGCCATATTTTGGAAAAAAANATCCTTGGGGTTTGACTGCCAGGAAAGGGACACAGAGCTCATCGACAGCTACCGTTTCGTTCTGCGTGCATTAAAAAAATTGAAGTCCAGGGGAGGGGAAAGGTTTTACCGTGCAACTCCTAGTCAGGTCTCACAACCAAGAAGTGGATAGGTTTGAAACCATCTGTAGATGGGTTTGAAAGCTGTAGCCCTGCAAGAATTTTATTTGCAAAGAAAAAAATTTAAATCCCAAGGTGTGGATTTATTTCAGTTGCTGGCATATAGCTCATGGGAATGTATTTATCATACCTACCACATTTATTGTTATTAAAGGAATGTAGGGCTAGGCTTTGTGAATGAAGATTTGGGAAGGGCTCTGCCCATGTGAGTGTGTCCTTGGGGCCTGTGCAGTGGATTTTTAGGTGAGGCACAGCATGCACGGAACTCTAGGATTCAGCTGCATGCTGGGCCATTTTGTCTGGATCTTGCCTTTGCCAAGAAAGGTTGGATGAGATGACCCTTGAGGTCCTCCTTCCAACCTGGTTTTCTATGATTCTGTGGTATCAGATGAGAGATGTCACACAGAAAAACACCTCATCAAATCAACAGGCTGTATATGAGCTTTCAGAACCTCTCCTGGATGTAGGATTTTTGTCAGATCTCATCCTTTTTTAGACAAACTAGATATTTTCTGCCCATGCATGTATACAACTGAACATGCTCCTAAGGTTCATCTGCCACGGCTGAGNTTACACCGGGAACGCTCCACACTGTTCGCCGCTTTCCCTATTTCACTCAACTACAGCCCATTCTGCCCCTGCTCGCCGCCAGCGCCCGCCCGGATTGGCCGCTCGTCGGCCGAGGGCCCTCCCTCCGCGGGNTCTGAGATCTGATGGAATCGGGTGTCAGGGAGGCATTTAACTGCCTGTTTAAGGAATAATAAGGCTCAGATTCATATAGAAAAGATGTTTCCTTTTACCCAGTGTATTATGTTGTATTTAAAGTTGTTTGAACTGTAAAGGTTTATATGAGCCAAAGAAGAATTGAACTTCCTTTCAAAATGTTCATCCTCTGCAAGTTTTAAACAATATGAGACCACACCCACCTTGGGAAGTGCCCTCAGCTTAAAATGGAGACTGGAAGAATAGCAGGGCAAAATATCATAACTAAATTACAGCCATGGGTAGAACAGGAACAAAACATAATCTTTTATCAATCTGCTTCAGGCAAGAATATAACAAGCATTATATCTGAACAAGGCAAAAAGCTGCTTGACGCAAGGGCTCCTTTAAAAGTTTTATTTAGCCTTATTTATAAAGGGGAAGATTCACAAGTGTTTAAAAGACTCCTAGGTGGGTTTTTATATGCTAAGAATGTGCAATATGAAGTCCTGTATAAACAGCAGCTGCAATGCTTGGGAAGAGTGAAAATACTCAGTCCAGCACTCACCATGGAATTGTTCTCAACACCTCCCAGAATAAGCAATTTTACTGTCAAAATGCACCAAACTAATCCAATCAAACAGGAAGGTGCATGAGTCTTTCAACATCCCCTAATAAGAATGAAAGCAGTGATTCACTTACAGGCTATACCTGTGGGGCTCTGCCATGTGCTGTGAGGCCCTTGTGGGTTGGGGTGGTTTCAGCTCTTTGTTTTCGTCATGTTTGTGTGTTCTTTCCTTTCTCAGTGCTGGTTGTGGTGGGTCTGGGTGCTGGTGGGGTCCCAGGTGCCAGGTCGCCCCCGTGTCGGGGCTGTGCAGGGTATCAGGCTCATGAGCCTGACCCCATGGGGAGCCCCTGAACAAAGGCAGGTTTGCTGGTGGGTGCCCCAGTGGGACAGGCGACAGCATGGCCCCAGTTTGGCTGTGACACTGCTCCTGGAAAGGCCACCCGCAGAGGGGCTGTGTAGGGAACAGAGCATGCCTGCTACACAGCTGTGCTGTCGGGAAACCATCCCCTGCCTCTGTGTGAGAAGGAGGGATGGGTAACACAATCGTCTGCGAGACAGTGCACTCTCCGTGTGCAGCAGGAGTGCCATGTTGTGCAGCACAGGAAGCCATTTGCATGGCACAGCAGCCCTGGGAGGAGGCTGTCCCATGGCTGCCACCACAGGGCACAGGCAGAAGTGACACAGCACTGTAGTGTTGCCTGATGCCTAAATTCCTGTGGAAATAGACAGTCAGAAACAATATTAATGGAGAAAGATAGATGGTATACTTTTATTGGAAGCTTTCAGGGTGCGCATCCGAGGTCTGCACACAAACATGCACAGGCCCACACATGCACACAGACATGCACACAGACGTGCATACAGACATGCATACAGACATGCACACATACATGCACACACATGACCAGGGATGTCATGGCTTTTACAACTTCTCCAGCAATTACCATATGAGATATCTATAACCAACCATGATTATGATTTCCCTCTGTGCCCCACCCACAGGGATCCTCAGCACTGCCCCTTGGAGAAGTTCCAGAACTTTCAGGCCTTCTTCTTGTGTTTTGTCTTCATGCTATCTACAGGTGGTTTCTTACAAACACCATGGCCTTGGCAGGGCATGGGAAAGCTCACCAATCTGTGAGAAAAAGCTTTAGTAACTCACCTAAGATGCGAACAACCTAGGAGAATCTATGTAAGTTATATAATCTCAAAAATCCACAAAATATACTAAAATCCTTAGGCATCAGTAGTGGCATCCTTCACACCTCTGTGGGGACACTGCAGAGTGCCCAGGGCTCGGGGCGGGGTGTGTGAGTTGTGAGCCCTCACCACAGGAAGAGATTCTGCATGGAAATAAATGCACAGCCAGGCTCCAGTACTACCTAGTGTGGTTCTTTTGTGTTTTTATAATTCTGCTGTGTGATTGACTGTCCAGGTCATTTGGTGCAGAGTCCAGGAAGACAAGAATGATTGGACATGGTGAGGAGATTCCTTACAGCAAGCTAAAGTTAGCAGAAAACATATGTATTTCCAGTAACTTCCTGCTGGCCACTAGCGAACCAGTGGGTACTGTCATGGGCTATGCTGCAGTGAGTTCTCTGCAGCCTCTCCTCCCTGAACCAAATGACGGGGAGGGAGGTTCTTGTGCACGTTTTGTCACAGAATTCCAGGAGATTTTAGGCTGGTTGCAGCTTGTCAGCTACTAGGATATTTTGAGCTGAATACTGTAGTGAAAAACGAGGGCTAAAGATAGAGAAGAAGCTGGGAAATAGGGAATGGAAGGATTGAAAGGAGCTGCACGTACTTGCTAATGTGTGGCTGTTTCCACAGTTGTGCAGGGTTTTTGACTTGCCATCCACATAGTGTCTTGTATCATATGTAGATTTACTGGGAAGCTTTTTTTTTATTTTTCTTCCCTCAGTTCATCCTTGGGGATCTTTGGATTTTCACTTTTGCTTAATGCTTGGAGGAACCCAAAATCTCATAATGAAATTTAATTGCCCTAGTTTAAGGGAAGAATTTGTCTCTCCTTCCTGGGGCAAGGTGTTATATGATGATTGAAATATATTTCTTTTTCTAAACTTTGCAGCTCCAAAATTTTTGTCTGTTTAAGTAGTTGAAGAGGACATGAATGGGTCCATTCCATAATTTTATGATCTTTGCATTTTCCCTAATTTTCAATATAATCTGGCAGACACGCAGTCTTCTTAGCCCAATCTCTTTTGGGCGTTTAACAAAGTCCTAAAACAAGTCACCATCAAACATGGGAAGCTTAACAGAATCTGCTCCACAGCTCCAGGCTAACGTGCCACAACACTCATGGGTTTGCCTCCCAGTACCTGTAGAGTGAGTTATGTGGTAGAGGTATGTGGTGGAGCTACCCTGCTGGTTTGCCTTCTGACTGTGGCACAAGCAAGTGTGCTGGGTCCCTTTCTTTCACTCAAGTGCGCTCCTGCATTTTAAGGAAAAGACTGACCAAGGTAATTGATTCTTCAGGCTTGACAGTGACTGCTGTGAAGGACTTTGGGGAGTGGAATTTGGAAGCTGGAGCACTGGTGCTTGCAGATGGAGGCCTTTGTTGCATTGATGAGTTCAACAGTATCAAAGAACATGACAGAACCAGTATCCATGAAGCAATGGAGCAACAAACCATCAGTGTTGCAAAGGCAGGGTAAGTGGCATGTTAACATATGTGATAAAACAACACAGGATGTTTGATGTTTCTCTTGTACTTACAAGTTGGAAAGAAGTTTGTCATGCTGATTAAATATATCTCTTTGTGGTACGTAATAGTTTTGTTGTCAGCAGTATTCTTAAGCTAGAGGAGTCAGCATTTCAATGCACAGTGCACTCTGGACCAGAGATTGAAAGCAAGAACACTAAATATATACCCTCTTCACTGTTGTTTTGAACTTACCACTGTAGGCCAGGTACTTTCTTAAGAAGACTTGGTGTTCTTTTCCTTGTGCTTTGCTGCAAGTGGTCATAGCAGTCATGTGACATGAGGAACTTTGTAACTTTTTTGTTGTAACTCAGAAAGTGGGCCTTCATTTCACCAACATCATAGAATCAATTAAGTTGGAAAAGACCTCTAAGATCACCAAGTCCAACCTTTGACTGATGACCACTATATCCACTAGATCATAGCACTAAGTGCCATGTCCAGTCATTGCCTGAACACTTCCAGGGATGGTAAATCCACCACCTCTCTGGGCAGCCCATTTCAATGCTTGGCCACCCTTTCAGTGAAGAAATTCTTTCTGATGTCCAACCTGAACCTCCCCTGGCACAGCTTGAGGTTATGTCCTGTTGTCCTGTCAAACCCAATAATTCTGCATGGTCAAAATAGACCAAGAGATTTCCATGCTGCTGAATTTTACGTGTTGGGCATGGCATAAATATAAACTCCTGCTTACTTTAAGTTCCCACTCTCTTTTTTCAAAGTAGTGTGTGTTGAAATCTGCTATTCCTGCCACCACCCCTGTGCACCACTTGGGTGTTGGAGCTTGTATCTCATTCTGTCAGTCATATACAGTTCTTGTTCAGGCCCAGATAATTTCCTGGCTCATATTGCTGCCATCCCTGCTACTCAGAAGGAATCACCCTTTCCATATTCCTTCATATTGCCTTCAACTCAGCTCTTGCTCCTAGCACATCTTGGCTACTTTAACTGATCATGTCCTTTCCTTATTCTGAGCATTTCCAGCCTCTTTGGCAGACACCAGTGAAATGATGTCAGTCTCACCTGGGTGATTACTGGCCTTTGCCAATAATGCAGCTGGGCACAAATATTTGGAATCAACATGGTCCTGTCTCCTTAGTAAGACAGCAACACATTTTAGCTGGGTTCCTTGTTGCAATTGGTTGGGTTTTGTAGAGTCCAAACACTGTGTACTGACTTGCACATATAGCCTCAGTTGCTCACTTTCAAGGACTACATATAATGAGGATTTTTGAGTAGTATCTTAGGACAGATAGTTTAAGTGCCTTTTTAATTTAGGTCCTATTTTGGTGCATGGGAGATAAAGTTTTTTCCTGTTTGGTATAAGCTAGTGGAAGATCTGTGGTCCTTCCTCTCTGTTATAGAAGGACTTTGGACATGAGGCTGCAGTTACTCAGGAGCTGACTAGAAATAGCTCAGTGACAAACCAAAGTTAGAATGCTTCTGCTGCTGCCTTAACCAAAAAGAGTGCATTCGGACTACTAGAATAAAAATAATCTCTCCCCACATCTACAAGCACATGCTAGGACATCATGGGTAAGAAAGGAAAATGGCTGCCTCAGTCGATATGGCTGCCATGGTTGTTTGCTTCAGTTCATGTTTACACACAGGAATAAAACATATGTTTATGCTATGTTTTATTTTATTATCTGGAAAGTAGTGTTGATTTTTGCTATTTAAGGACCTAGCTGTATATAGAGATTACTTGTGGCAATGTTAGTCAGTTACTTTTGGTATCCTGATCACTGTCTCTCTAGTTGTTACTGTCTTACTGAGAAAAGCTGTACATATAATAAAAATCAATACAAAAACTGTGTACATTGTTTAGCTCTTAAGGTCTTTCAAGATAAGATGTGCTCTTTATAGCAAAAAAATGTAAATTTTTAAACACCTCGGAATTATTTTCCCTACCCAATTTAATTCAACCATAATGTTCACCATATTTTTTTCTAGCTTGGTGTGCAAGCTTAATACAAGGACAACTATCCTGGCAGCAACAAACCCAAAAGGCCATTATGACCCTAATGAGTCTGTCTCTGTCAACATAGCTCTTGGCAGTCCCCTGTTGAGCAGATTTGACCTGGTCTTAGTATTGTTAGATACAAAGAATGAGGAATGGGACCGCATAATTTCATCCTTCATCTTGCAAAATAAAGGTAAGAGTAGTCTTTTTAAATTATAAGGTGTTTTTTTGATTGGTTGGTTCTGGTTTTGTTTGTTCTTGGTTTTTTATTACCCTACCTTTGTTTATTTTATTATCCTTGAGTCTTTCATATTAATCAGTGAATATGTTTTTTTATGATGGTTTTCTGCTGTGTGGTTGTTTTTCAAGTAGGACTAAGATAGAAATCACTAATTAATTAAGAGTGGTGAGCTGAGAACACTATACTTTTACTCTGGGATCATTTACAAGAGATTGCAGCCCAGGCTGCTCAGCAAGTGGTTGGTTCCCATCTTGTGTCTTTACATTGTGTGATCTAGAGATCCTAAACTCCATAAAAATTGTACTCGATGTTAATGGGGCACCTAATTCAGGCGGAACAGATCAGAGCTGCATATGCTGCAGGGCTCAAAGAATGAACAACAGGGTTCCCAGTGTGGAGCTGCGTGCTCTGGAGTTAGTGAAGGCAGTGTGATTTGATTTTAACCAGCCAGTTCCCCATCCACTTCAGGAACATGAATGTGATTGCCATTATGGAAGAAGTGATTGGAGGAAACTTATTCAGCTAGCTCCCTTCCTTTTCCAAAATATTTCCCTACAAAAAATGTTCAGAATATGGCAGGTAGCTTTTGGCTCATACAAGGTAGGTAACACAGCGAGCAGAATCGTATAGCATTTTTCATTGTAAGGAGTTCCCGAGCACTTGGTACTGCCTGTACCATCTGGTGGGCAGTGAGGCTGACTGAGCAGTTCTGCTGAAATTACTGGAGGCTTTACTGTGCATTTTGATGGGAGAAGGTTTAGATGGTGTAAAATTCTGCACTGGAATTTGACCAAGTCCTTTAAGACTAGTGTACAGACCAGCCAGTATGCCCCAAAAGCACAGTAATGTGTCTTCTATAGTCACCTGTCTACTTAACAGGAATTCATAGGAAGAATCTTGATGTTTGTTGTTATGGAATTACTGACAAGGCAGTTTTAACACAGGTTGCCCAAGCAAATCAGAAAAGCTCTGGAGCATGGAAAAGATGAAAACCTATTTCTGCCTTATAAAAAGCATACAGCCAAAGTTGTCTGATGAGAGCAACCTGATCCTTGTACGCTACTATCAAATGCAGCGCCAGAGTGACTGCAGGAACGCTGCCCGGACCACCATCCGCTTGTTAGAGAGTTTGATACGCCTTGCAGAAGGTAGGACCCTGGCATTTTTATTTTTAGGCTAACAATTAACCTTTATGAAATGAACAGAACAGGAGTATAATTATAGCCAGCAAGCAGAATAGCAGCTTTTCTGTAGAGGTGGGGATAGGTGATTATTGCATTGTTTCATCTTTCTAATCTACAGAGAGTAGGAACTGGAGATTTGAGTGTGGGAAAGAGTGTTACGTTTAGATTTCAAAACCAATTTTCATTTTGACATTCTCACACATAATAATAAACACTAAACCCACTGGAAGAAATGATATTTGAGAGAAAAATCTCAGAAATCATGTGTCTTTATGGAAAGCAATCTCAGGATTTACTTGGCTTCATTTGAATCAAATATTTGCTTCTATCCTAAAATTATTATAACATTAAAAAAGCATATTTTTTGTTTTCTTAAGTATCAGTAGTCAAGTCTGTATTTTGCAAACAACTTCAACATTTCCAACTTTGAGTTCAAATCATATTTCATTTATAAGAACAAAAACAAAGGAAGCAGTAGGTTTCTCTCTTAATGTGATTTTATTTATAATATAGCATATCAAATATTTTCAGGATGAATTTAAATATATATACTGTATTTTGTATAACAATCATAAGTGGCAATGTAGTGCCTGCTGCTTCAGATGTTTATATCCTGTTCTCCATTTTGGGGGAAAGACATTCTTCATTTAAGTGAAAGACATTATTAACTTTTAGAGATTCACATATAATTTTCACATTCAGTATTTTTTCCATTCTTATCAGTTCATGATTGGACCTCTTAGTAGCATTTTGTTCTTTCAAAGTATTACATAGATGGTATTAATTAACCTGCCTTTCTCTTGCTGAATAAGAACTGAATGTGTTTCCTTGGCCAGTTAGGAGGAAGGCTTCATGTGGTAAATTATTTGCGTTATATCCATTTACAAAAAACCGGTTTTGTTTTGCTAACTTACGAAGGAGAAGGAATTAAAAAAACTATTGCAGAGAAAATCATTTTAAATAGTGCTAAATTCGTGGCACAGACCCCTGTAGAGAAAATCAAGTTTTTTTCTGACCTGTGATGAAAACTAGGCTTTATTTTTTTACTTTGTGGTGATAACATGTACCTATATAGACAGAGATGTTTCATATCACACTCTTTGTTGTGATATCCAGAATTTTACATAATTTAAATGTATAATTTTGAGCATCTCAATTCGAACTGTCACTAACTATAATTTAAAAGTAACACCACATTGTTTACTAGAAAAACTAAGCCTTCCAATTCCTGTTGAAAATTCCACTAAAATAAAATTTATTATATTTATGTTTAAGTTACACCCATGCCCAAATGTTTGAAGAGCTGTAGAAATTTGAAGAAATGCCTTGTTCCTTCTAGTACAAAAAATTGTTTTTCACCTTTGGTAACGCTTGCCCCTATTTATTTTTGATAGCTCATGCCCGATTGATGTTTAGGGATACTGTGACTTTAGAAGATGCTGTAACTGTGGTATCAGTGATGGAATCTTCTATGCAGGTAAGGTTTCTTGCAGACACTGTCATTGGTGCAATACCCCATGTAAGGGATTCAGTTTTTCATGTAGACATGTGCCAGCTCCCTTCTTCTTTTTAGAAAGAGTTTTATCTATTCATGGAAAGTAGGTCATCAGAGACCTTGACAAGTCTTTTTTAGTTCATCTTGATTGTTAAAATCTTTAAACAGAGATTATACTGAAAAATCTGGATTACTGATAAAGGCCTGTTATCTTTTTGATAGACTTTGCAGTCTAAGTGAAGTTTTGGCATACTATTGACTTTTGGTAATCTACATTTTAAAGACCATTTAAGCCAGAAATTGCATGTATATCACTGTGTTTAATAGCCTCTGATGGATTTTTCCTCCATGATGTTATGTAGTCACTCATTAACTAGGTATGCGAGAACTTAATCATTTTTTGAAGCAAGTCTGAACAATTGCCAAGACCTACACTTTATTTTGCCATTAAATCATTTTAAACTATGTTTTAAAACTCAGAACTTTTAGAAGAGAAATTTTACTCTGAGAAACTTAAAAATGTCAAAACTTTGGTTGGACTGAAAATTGTGCATTCCAATTATCACGTGAATTTGTGTAATGCTTCCGTGTAAAAAGGCATTGAAAAAATGTGGAAGGCCAGATTTTAGTTTACTGTAACATTATTAGGATGTTGAAAAAGCAGCGCATTTAGAATTAATAGAAGAAATGTGAGTCTGACAGAAGGGGTTTTTTTCAGTGGAAAATTACTTTTTTCTATTACTTTAGATAGAATGTTTTTAAGAAAAGTAAGTCTTCATGCTTTGAAGTGGAAAAAAAGTGCCATAAGCAGATTATGCAAAGTTTTATGCATGGGGATTTTTAGCACATCTGAAATATTTGGGTTTGGCTCTGTCAGAGATGGTGTACTCCCCACTGCACAGCTGACCGGTCTGATCCAAAATGGCATTTTCTGTTTCTGTATAGGTTGATATAAATATATTCAAATTAAAACAGTTTTATATAGCACCCATTAGCTCAGTGGACCTGGAAGACCTTTGCAGGAGTAGATATGTTCCTTTTTGGATACAAAGCTCTTCAGGGTAGATGCACAAAGTCACACGTGGCAGGTAGGCCCTTGTGATCTCCCTTGTTCTTTCAGTGAGGGTTGAGAGACTAATTGCACTTTGTGCCACAGATAATCTACTGCACAGCATTGCAAATGGAATTTATCTCAAAAATACTGCAGGGCCTGACCTTATTAAGCAGGAAAAGATTATTTCGCTGTCTGCTGCAATTTGCCTTGCACTGTTTTGAAGAGCTCAGCTTTTCAATGACAGCACTGCATCTAAGTTAAAGTGTGAAGCTGTTGAAACAGCAGAAGATATCACATAAGTGTTCATTAACTGTAATTAAACCTGTAATTAACTAGATGGGAATTTGATGGCACAGTGGTTTCAAAGCAATATGGTTTTGGATATAAGAACTCTGAAATACTAATTTTCTTTTTTTTTGCTTTTGGTAAGAGATCAAAAAGTGAAATATATGTATATAAAGATAACTAATGTGTGTTGTCATCTGTGTGTCTCTCCCTCATTCAGTACGAGTAAAAGCAAAAGAATTGTTTAAGTTGTGGGTCACTGTTTCATTTTTAAATAGCCCTGCCCTCAAGGGCTGCAGTTTGCATAACAAACATCTGTCTAGTAAGAGTCAGTGAGAAATTTGCCTGAATTATGACTGCAGAAGACTACCTGGGAGTAGCTGATATGCTCACCATATTTGCTCCACCCTTCACTTCTCATGAACAAGTAGGCAAATGTGTTCATTTTTTGCTAGGAACCTGCAAATTTGAGCTCTGCTTTTTAAAGTCAAATTTTACTTTCCTCCTGAAAAGTATAATTGATTCACTGAAACAGTTTCTTTTTGAAGGAAGAGATTTCTTTGTTTTATTAAAAGAAGATAAAAGTAGCATGCAAAAGTTTATTTTCAGAAACGGTTTCCTTCTCTGCAAATAAAACCCACAACGTTTTGTATAGATACATCCTGGGTTTGCTGCCTAGTTGTCAGTCTGTAGAATGAGGTTGTAAATGGGGAAGTACCAGTATCATTCTTGAAGAACTGGCTGCCACCTTTTATCTCAGCAAATTCCATCTTCAACACTGTCTTTGCAACTTCTACAAGTCATATTCTTGACAGTATAAAATTAAAGTTCACAGTTTTCTTGTAAGTGTTCAGATATTTCTTGTGAGCCCTCTGAGGAAGGAAGACTATCAAATTTTTATCACCAACCTAGTTCCTTGTGGGTTTTTTGTTTGTTTTGTCCTCTAATTCACCCTTATAATTTCTCTTTCTTACATTGGGAGCATATATCAATCCCCCTTTGTCTCATTTCCTCCTGTTAATATTGTCTCACTCTTCCTCTTGGTCATGTTTCCATCCTTGTTTTATTCTCTTTCCAATCACTCTCCTTTTATTCCTTTTTATGTTTGGTCTTCCCATCCCTAGGCATTTTACACCCTTCCTTTCTGCTAACTTTCCCTGTAATACTTTCTTTTTTAACCTCTCTCTTCTGCCCTCAGTTCCATGGCATGTGGTTTTGTCATATGGTTACCTTCCCCTACTCAAAATGGTATCTCAGAATCTCAGAGGGGCAGATATCTCAGAGATGTGAGAACCAGTATAGGAATGAAACTTCACAGGTATCTGAAATTCACTTAGAATTTCACACACACACACATACACACATACACACATACACGTACACACACACACACACACACACACACACACTCAATTTAAAAAGAAGGTTATTGTGATGGCCAAGCACAGCGTTGAAAAGTCAGTGAGGATAAGACATTATTGTACCCTGTAGCCATATATCTCCTTTTTCCCATTGGATCTTTAGGACACAGATTGACAGTACTCAGACCAAAAGTAACTATCTTTTGTCAGTATTTTGCTCAATATTGCCTGCTGTTCTAAAGGTAGTATTCTCAATTGTACTTGACTATTTTAGAAATACCAATTCACCTATCCTTACATAGTGTTTGTGAAGTGATGGGATGGTGCTCCTGTTCTATCACCTGGAGCTGAGCTATGCACAATCCAGGAGAAATTGTCCACTGGACCATACCCCATGAGACATGGTTGGGGCTCCAATTTTACAGTAGTAGCACTTGGAGTGTTTGAGCCCACTTTCTATTGTCTGCAATTTCCTTCTGTGCACACTCCACATCAGAATCCCACTTACAGATTTACTGTCTTTCAGAACCTTTTCTTATCTGGCTTGTTCTGAGTCACAAGAACTGGAACTTAGTGTCAGACTTAGCATAGAATCTGGTCCTCCTTGGCTGCTTTTAACTGCTCTAACCAAAACACTGAGTCCCTGCCTCATTACCTAGGGACCTTCCAGTTCCCGAAGCAAATACAGCAGAGGCGACAGACTGGAGGCTCTGTGTGGAACAGATCTGTCATGTTCCTGAAGTGATATGCAGAAAAAAACCCAAGTGGTAACTTCAGTGGGATGCATTAAAGGTTGCATGGACAGCCTTATTTTTAGCACTGTGTAATTTCAGGGAGCTTTAATTAGCCACCAGAATGATGTTTTTCAACATATTTTTTTTTAATATAAAACTTAAACATTACAAAACGGGAGAACCAGAAATTGCCACAGTTGAAAATGTGTGATTCATGTGATGCCCTATGTAGCAATTTCTGAATCTAGAGACTCCATTGACTTCTGCTATTGCTCTCATGGCACTTGATACATACATATCTTGTTCAGTAGTTGTATTGAGCTTTATAGATTAGACAGAAGTGGAAAATCCTAAATAATTTGTGGAAAAATAGAGGGTTTGTGGTATGAGGTGGTTTTTTTCCAAAGAGCAATTAACTACAGAGCTATTCTAGATTATTTGTTATGGAACAAATCACTGTGCAGATGCTCTGTTCCAAATAAAAGCTACTTCATTTTTACAAAGCACAGCAAAATTGCTCCATATTAGAATCACAGTTCACTGGAATTATTCACAAATAGTTACTCTTAGAGAGCTACTCAGAAATATTTCTGCCAGACAATTGACCCTGTGTTGATAAGCTTGAATACACAGGTTTTTCCCTTTAAGAAATTAAGCAAAGCTAATGAAAACTTCTAGCAGTCAGAACTTCTTTTGTTATAAAAGTTCCTCACATCGGCAGAAGTTTTAAAAAGTATTTGGAAAACTTCTTTAATCCTAATTTTCATTTTCAGTCATGATGTTCTCAAGCCTTAGGTGGAATTCCCATTCTTTGTATCAATGAAAATAAACCAGTGTGAGTAAACTGCAGGCTTGATCATGTAATTACTTTATGTGTATGAGCAACTTGGCCCCTGTGAGCAGACAATAGGGTTATTTGTGTGGCAAATATCTGCTACCTTAAGCTTTAAAATATCTAAGGGAGAGTCTTTGATAAAATGGTCTCTGCTGAGTTAATTTAGTGATGAATAATAAAGGTAGTTTCCTATATTTTTTTAATCTCTTTGGTGACACAGGGAGGTGCACTTCTTGGAGGCATCAATGCCTTACACACCTCATTTCCAGAAGATCCAATGGCGCAGTACCGAACACAGTGTGAACTCATCCTGGAGCGGCTGGAGCTGCAACATCTTCTGCACAAAGAGCTACGAAGACTTGACAGGTCTATACAAAGTAACAAACTAATTCAGAAGTGAAAAAGAAATTTGTTTCACAATAATATTTGGAGAGGGTCTAAAAATAGTCTGACATTGGCAAGGGACTTGTTCTTTAGAGGACATGAGTAATCAGAGAGATTGTTTTAAAGTAGCACTCTGAGATCATCACAAGGTCATTTCTCCCTCTGGGTTATGGAATTTGCAAATATCTTACGAGTATTCTAATCAGTTTTCAACTCATATCTCAATACTATGCTCAGATAAATTTCAGCAGAGCTTCTTAGAGTCAAATGCCAGAATCTGTAGCTGAGCAAATAATTTTATATAACCTTTTTTTACTTGCTTGGTAAAATACAGCAGATCTGTTTCATGATTTTTTAAGCCTTTTGTGTTGGGCTTGTCAGAATCCTTCTCTTTCTGCTAAGGGAAACTGTAAGCCTGAATCAGAATTCTGTTCTTTTGGGTGATTTTTCTTTTTTGACGTGCTGGAGTTTTCTCTGTCCCATCACTAGTTTTCAGCTCACTGCAATGTCTTTGGAAAGTCTATTTGCTGTTATTAATAGAAAACTGTTACTGTACTGAGGCTGAGAGCAAAACACTAGGATTGCAAGGAAATAAAATAGAAAAAAATAACATTTGTTTCCTGAAATGAGATTAGTCTCCAAAGGAACTCATACTTTCTTATTGTTAAAGTAAGATAAAAGATTAATGTTGTTGAAGTTAATGGAAAGAGCTGGGAGAATTTATTTTTATTTTAAATACTTTCAAGATTTATTTTGTAACTCATAGTAATGATATTTTAAATAACCACAGAGTCAACAAATGCAGATGAAAGTGGGATATCTTCCACAGACAGACAAAAACTAGCTTTAAAACAGAGGTGTTCACAAGGGATTATAGAAATGTAGGATGGGATGAGAGATCAAATACAAAGACAGGATCAGGTCTGCATTTGACCTTCCTGGCAGGAGCTCATGTTATCTCCTCTGAAGCCCATCCAGTGATGAGGATTTTCCATTGCTATTGTACAGTCTGTATCACTATTGCTCCACCTAACACTCCTAAAGGTTTTCCCAATATCTCATTGAATCACCTGTTCTGCAAATTAAGCTGATTTCTTCTTCCCTCTCTTAAGCAGCTGAGAGAATGCTAAATTAATGTCATCTTTAAAACAACCTATTCTGTATTGGAAGACTTGTTCCATGCATTCCCCCAAAGCTATATTTCAATGAAACAAGCATTTGTCTCTCATCCCTTCTTGATGAGTTATATAATTAGTGCTACTTTCTATAAAAAAAATTCAAGAATAAACATGTTAGAAACAATCATGGTAATTATTCTGAAACATACTTGTCGGTATAGTATTTTCTCTCTCAAATACCAGAGAAACTGTTGATAATGCATAAGAATAATTTCTTCTAGACAAATACAGTAACTTTTGAGATGGAATGTGGTGGCTTTTCGCTCATGGTTTGTATCACTATATAGCAAAAAAAAATGCTATCTGCCTTGGAAATTATGTGTTTGGGTACAGTAGGCAGAATGTCAGCTATACTGAGATTGGAGGGAACACTTATTCTAGCAGCTCTGTTGTTTTGGAGAGCCCCGAGAATATGGATAACCACAGACAATGATAATTAAGTTTGTAGGTGATCTGAGATGCTTTCACTCTATCACATGGAATTTTTGACATGTTGAGTATATAGTGATTATAAGAGAAACCCAACAAAAACTGCTATTCCAGGCAATACCTAGATTTTCCGTTTCAATAACTCATTTGAGGCTTTGTCTGGCTCAAGATAAAATTTAATTATGTTCCTGTTCTAGAAGATGGATTTACACAATATATAAAATCTACAAGGTATTTTAGCAATGATTGTAAGTAGTGCAAGGATGTTTGCTTAGTTTTTGGTGTTTTTCTGTTTGATTTCCTAAGGAAATGCAGTTTAGGTGGTTGCTTTCTCTGTCCACCAGCCTATCTTCTACTGGGGACACAAAATTCTGCCCCTTACTGCCAAAGGTGCTGAAAGATCACAGACTGCAACACCAGCTTTTGGAGCAATAAGTGAAACTTAGTACTTTTTATCTTGTGGCCTACATTATTTGCAGCTTTCCACCAGTCACACATATTAAGTATCACTAATGCAATGAAGAAAGCAAGAGAAAGAAAAATAATTTACTGTTGCTTAGCTTTTTTTTTTTAATTTTATAGATTGCAAATGGAAAATTCAAGCCAGTTGCAGGCTGAAGAGACAGATTCCAGTACTTCTACAAGATGCTTGAATGAGGATGTGTCTGGACAGTCAAAGCAAAGGTCTCAGTCAGACCCTTCAAAGCAACAAGAGGATAACTCTAGACCACAGGTGCCTCTGCCTGAAGGCAGCAGTGACAGGGATATTCATCCAGAACCCTTGTGCAATCAAGCACATAGTAATAACAAAAATACCAACAGCCTGGCATGGTTTGACAGCCTGGAAGAGAGCAACATTGATGCTGAAGAAACTTCTCAGAAGAAGTCTCCGGTGCCCAAGATATCTCCAAACAACTTGGCTTCAAAAACCTGGTGTAAAACATCCTGTTCTGAACAAAGATCTGCTTCAATACCAAGGAAGGGAAATGGAGTAAGAGAGTCACTAGCAGCTGTGGATCTGCATGCTCCTTTGAAACAGGACAAAGTTTCCAAGTTAAGCAAGAAAAGGACAGAAGAATCTTCAGAAGCTGATG
The DNA here is from genome assembly GCA_013396695.1 of Sakesphorus luctuosus. NCBI lineage: Eukaryota > Metazoa > Chordata > Aves > Passeriformes > Thamnophilidae > Sakesphorus > Sakesphorus luctuosus. The sequence continues at coordinate 552,039 of VWZD01008083.1, forward strand.
CTCCAGACCCAGCATCACCAAGTGCTAATGTGCAGAACTCAGTTATTACACAGCATGCTTCTAAAAGGTGGCAGAGGCTGCACACAGAGAAGTCACATGGATTCTTTACAAGTACACAGGACCCTGAGGCAAAGGGCCTTCCTTCAGTATTGCCTGCCTCTGGCCTGTCAAATCTTTCAAGTGATGCAGGTTCTGTGCTAGGGGAAGAAGAGAACAGCATATCTGTAGCAGCAAAAAATGCAACCATTTCCCTGAGAAAACGAAGTCAAGGTCAAGCAGTGAAGGAAACAAATGTAGTAAGTTCCCATGAGCCAGAAATCCTCGACAGTGAAAGTCCCCCAGCTGCTAAACTAGCTAAATTTTCTTTCAAACCGAGGACAAAACTTGACCATTCTTCAGAGAAGAAAAATGAAGTTTTTCACAGTGAAACTATTTTTAAGCCAGGGGAGCAGCTGCCAGAAGAATGCTGCCCCCCTGAGAAAGGCAAGATGACATTGATGCATTTAGGAAAACGTAGTTTGGAAAAACAATCAATTGATAATAAAGGGAAAAAAGAGCAAGAGAGTCAGGCCCTAGGGAAAGACATCAGAGGAAGTACAACAATATGCTCTGATGGCAGTTTTGATGCTGTGTCACCTCCACCCACTGAGAAGAAAAGGGAGGGAGAGGAGAAACTTGTTGGCCCAAGCACAGGGAAGGTGCGCTCCAGCACGTTAGCCAAGCTGTCAACATTCTCCTTTGTATCACGTCCTGAGTCAAAGTCAGAAACTTCACCTGCCATTAAGACTGACACTAACAAGGAAAGCCACAGTGCGTCACTGAGGCTGCATGTGAGCAATCCTAGCAGAAGGAAGAGTTTTGCATTGGGAAATGCTGGTAAAGCCAGTATGATCACTCAGAAATCTCTCTTCTCAATAGCAGAACTAGATGATGCTACATTAGATTTTGATTGGGATGAAGAGGTTAGGAAAAATCCAAGCACATAATGTGTGTATCTTCCCAATTACTTAACATGCATTTCTCCTGGATCTTCACCCTTCTATCAGTTGTCTCCATGATTTTCAAACTATTTCATAGAGTCATCCTGGACCTATGTCAACACCAATGAACATACTTTCTTTAAGGGCTGTATACTGTTACGTAAGCCAAGGACTGCGTGTACTGCAGGCCTGATGTGGCTTTCAGTTTTCTAAGCTTTTCCCAAGACTATCTTAGTTGACTGTTTTGATTGACCTGATGAAACCTGAAGACTTGTATGCTTATGTTCATGTGTCCAGAGTGAATGATCTTGCAGAAAAGCAGGCTTGATTGACTTTATCCTTTATTACATGTAATGGTTGGAACTACATATGATTCAAATTGCCTTCCAAATGACTATGCTGCTTTAGAAAAATGATGATGCTAAAAGCTATGTCATTATATGTTCATCTGTATATGCTATTTGTCTCAGCATAGTTACCAATATTGTCATTTATCATCATGCTATAGTAAGTATGTCTGTATTATCAGTATCATGACAATTTTGCTGCATCCCTGATTACTGTGCTTGTTCTCACATGGCTAATGTTGAAGGCATGGATCAAGAGCTTTTTGTTTCTGGGGTTTTTTTATTTCAATTTTAAATACACTGTTTCAGATATCTGTGTTTGTATTCTGGGTCATTTTATCAAAACCCACGTCTGTAATAAACACACAGTTCTCCACTGCAGAGACAACACATTTCAGGTGATTGAATGGGAGTCCTCAGTAACCAGCATAATTTTCATGCAGTCAGTGAGCCGTCGTAGATAAGCTGCACTTCAAACCTAACAGCATTGTGAAGAGCTTCCCTAGTGTAGCTTGGTCCTGATTCAGATAATGTTTACTTGGCTATTTGAATTGTGATTAGAGTTTTACTGCATCGGATACACAGTTCATCTTCTGTAGCATGCTGCATCCTATCTCATTCATTTGTCTAATGGGAAGTTAATCTACTAATGCATCACATGTTTACAGAGAAAGGTAAGCCTTAATTTTCTTCTAGTGACTTGCCTGGTATGTTTCTTCTGTATTTGAATTCTCAACAGAATATGTTTGTTATTACCTGCAAGGTAAACAGAGAGTAGAGTGGTTGCTTACAGTACAGTAAATCCTTTGAGAGACTTGATAGCACAAAGAAGATCCAGTTCCCTGTTGATTTGCTTAGAAGTAGCTGTCTTGAAACCAGGGGAGTTAAAATACTCCAAAATTTCAGATAATTGAGGGAGTGTAGGCCCAAGTAGTTCAAAGTGATGGTAACATTAGAGACAGTAGTTGGCCTACTGTTAAGAGTTTGGGAAAAAGATAGAAACATTGCTCTTCAGACTGCTTCTGCCTCTACTGGAAACATGTCATCAACCAAAACAAGTGTAATTTATCCACCTCCTGCCAAAGCACAGAGCCACCCTAGCATTTCCTTCTCACAAACACCTATGCCAGGGTGAGGGGGACATGCACCCAGTAAAAATCAGAAGTTTCTTACAGGATGCTGTGTCTACACTGAAACTTGAGAAGGGTCAAGAATTCTGGAGCTGTTAGCATTTATGATGGTCTTCATACTTGAATTTTTTGCATCAGCCGTTTACATGGTAGTCTCAGAAATCCTCTTTGCTAGCAGCTGTTTGTTTTGATGGGTGTTACTTGCTGCCAGTGCAAAGCCAGAACATAGCTACTGGATCCCAATCAAGCAATGAGCTTTTTTACCATGTAAAATGATAAATTAGTCAAGGAAATTTCATCCACCTGTGCTGGAAGTATTGTTTTATTATCACATCCTTATAGAACAGTAGCTAGGGCCTCATCTAATATAATTTTCTGTGTAAAGTTATGTGACCAGCTGTTCCCAAGAACTGCAGGACCTTTGTTTCCTAAATATTCCTTTTTGCCTCTGCCCAGTGGAAATTAGAACTCTCTTGAAATCAATGGAGTCATAGTGGCAGAAAATTGAGTTGGAAGTCAATCTCAAAATTTCCTTCATGTTCTCCATGCTTATGCTGTTTTTGAGAGAGGCCTGGGTTTTGTATTCTGATTGTTTCCAAGTTATGGCACTGTAACATCAGCCTGAGGACTGGGGAAACTACACAGTGAAGCAGAGCAGTCGTATTTCAGGAAAGCTGAAGTGCCAGGTGATGCAGACAGCTATCATCTTCCTTACTAATGAAACATGCAATGTCTCATGAAGCAGGGGAATGCCCCGTTTGCAACAACTGTGACAACTGAACACCTATATTCTCATGGTATCATGCATAGATCATTGCAGCTGCAAAAATGGAAGATAATTAAACAAGGATTATTTTTTCATAGGTGGAAAATGTGTCCTTTGACCCAGTAAAACTCAGCTTAGAATACTTTTCCACTCATATGTTACTAATCATTTGTGGTCTAGTTCAGCAGTCTGGCTGATAAAATACTGTTAGATCCCTTTTTTAAATTAAGCTGTTTTGAATTAGAATCTGCAATTTAACTGTTCTTTGAAAGTGAAGTCAGCAGCTTGCTGGAGACTGGGTATCTTAGGATAGACTTTCTGGTGTGCCTAGCACCTAGTGGACCCAACCAGTTCAGTATACTGCTGGACCGTGAGGGTATATCCATTCATTCCCTTGGAGCAGTACCATCAAGAAAGGTATGTATGTAGAGATTCCTGAACCTGGAGGGGACTGAATGTATGAGCTCTCCAGGCTTGCTGAAATGCCATGACAGCAAGAGTAAAATCACAGCACCTTCCATTACAGCATGCCTGGAAAGGGCCACCACAGGTAGCACAGAACAGAACCAGGAAGGATAGAGAAATACCTTGGCATCTGAGCTCTTGTTTGATGTGGACAAATTAGCCCACTTCAACCAAGGTTTTTCACTAGTGAGTGCAAATGCTGTACGTTCATTCTTTAATGGGTGCCATTTGTAAGGTCTGGTTTGCAGATGTCCTGAGTACTTAATAGCTGAATCTTAAACCATGAAGCTTGTGTAAGGTGCAGTGTAATTATAATTTTATTCTTGTGTCTTCATCTCTCTCATACTCTTGGTTGTGACTTGGCCCCTTCAAGAAGAAATGCCAGTGAGTGGTCTCACTCAAGACATCTGGGAGTAGAGGAAACAAGAAAATGATAGAGGTTCAAAGCACTTCTTGCTGACAACATCTGAGAATGCAAGGCCTCACACTATTTGGCACCTGTCTTTACTAGGTTGCAAAGTCAAAGTTACACACCTCAAAACAACATACGTGAGTTCATTAGAAAAAGTTTGACAATGACCTGGAAAGAGCAGGGCTGGATTACTGTCTACCACTTAGATATATTTTAGGCACCTAAATCCAAACTTAGAATGTAGAATTTAGGTAGAGTGAATTCTGCCATTTTTGTAGTGTCTTAATGATTTATAATTTTTGAGGGACAGTATGTTAGTACATCAGTAAAAAGAAAATTTTCTCTTCAGACTCCCCAGACTAGAAGTAGTCAATGTATTACTGTATGAAGTAGAACGATGATTCTTTATTGAGCAGAGGTTTTTGAGATTTGAGAGATCTGCTGTCGGAGGAGACCAGACCGAGAAAGAATTACAGGCGCCAGGCAGATGAGGACACTGAGGCCCAGGATCTTGGGCAGCACGTGCAGCGACAGGATCGGGACCATGAGGCTTTCCGGATGGACACTGTACCCTTAAAAGATGGCTACGATCCAAGTTTCTTCTTCCCACATTCCCTCGGAATTGTTCCCATAAATCCTTGCGTTTCTCCCACCGACCTCATTCTCCCTATTGGTTCCCTTGCCGCTCCTCCCTTCCCTTCTCCCCTTCGTTTGCATGTACCCAATAAAGTGTGTGACTCCTCCCCGTCTCCTCCCCATCTCCGCCCCTCTTCCCTGCCCTCATCCGGGAACTTTGTGTGCGCCCCCTTATAAGCAAGCGCGCGACATTAAAAGCGGGCTTTTCCTTGTGGACTCTCGCCTGGTCTGCGTCTGTTCCGGCCGGAGGGGTCGCGCTGGGCCGGGAGCGGGAAGAGCCGACCCTAGCTTCTAAGGGGCACGATTCTAGGAAGCGCCGCCGCTTGCGGCTCGCCGCTTTCCTAGCCTTGCTCCTGGGAGTGTGAAAAACCCCTCCACTATATTAGTGGAATTATTAATCCACTGAGAATCTGCTTCTCTCTTTTATGTAACATGAGAAGTGGAACAAAAGCCCAAAGGAATAAAGGAAGGATACTCAAAACTCCAGTCATGCTGAGGTCACACTGCCTAGAAGACCACTTGGGCCTTGTTTCCCAGTTAGAAGCGAAGAAAAGGACGCACAGGGACATCATGAACATTCTACTGAGCTTGCAGAAAAGCCCATCTTTTCTATATTATCAGAAGAAAAGCACTGTTGTCTTTTCAAACTCTCTGTAAAGAGGTCCTAGTCACCGAAGTGTATGAGGTAAATAACCAAAAAATTTGGAAGAGCAGTTACTGCTGAGATCATTCTTTATCAGACCAGGTGAAATACTGCTGTTGTGGTACTGCTTCTGATTCATAGCACAAATACAGAGGATGCAAGGTAAATGAGAAGCATACAGTAATAAGAAAATTATACCTGCTGCTGATTTACTCTCTCCCTCACCATTGCCATTGCTACAGAACCCATTTATCAGTGCCTTGGCAGGAAACATTGCTAACTTCTTTCCTTCCCCTTTTTAAACCATCTTCCCCCACAAATAATCACAAATTTCAATGTTCTTGAGTGCTACAATAGCCCAATAATGGGATAATTTAAACTGTTATGGCAGTGACAGTTTGCTGGGCTAACCTACAGATGAATTTTCCTTTTGAGTACTTTGTGCAGTCAATGGGCAGATGAGTCACTTCCTGTCAGCCTGCCTTCCTGACCAGACACTGAGCCATTACTTCCATGTTTTAACACTTGCCCCTCTGAGCCTATGATCTATCAAACCCATCATTACTCTCTAAGTACACTTTTATTTTATTAAGCTGTGCTCATGGAAGGTGAATATATATATTGTTGTCTTAAAACCCATTTGAACCAAACCTGAGAAGCCACTGGTTCCAGTAGCATGTTGATCAGGCCCTCATTTGTGAGCAGCAGTGAAATGCTGTTAGATATTCAGTGGCCAGACTCCATTGCCTTGGCTGGAATCAGATTTCATCAAGTCAGTGTGGGACAAGATCACATCCCATAGTAGTGTTCTCCTGGGTGAGTCAAAAAGGAGGTGGAAAGCAAAAAACCCAATAATTTAATTATCTATTTTTTATTTTAAAAAGAAAAAAAAATTCATCGTAATGCTTTTAATCCTGCTTCATGTGAAGTACTTTTGTTGGGAAAGGCATAGCCTTGGCTAAAATGAGACCAGACTTGGGAGACACACACTCCTCGGAATTAGGAGCCAAGGTGTGATGTTTTAGACTGTCATGTAGTCTTAGTACCTGAACCACTTCTCATTTGCCAGTACTTGGAGAGGGGGAGCTGTAGGTAGTGGTTCTCTGTGGTTACATACATCACTGATTGATTTACAGAGCTCTCTGATGGCCTGTCTATTCGCTTCTTTTGTAAGTGGAAAGTCTGTCTGAAAAACACTTTCTAAGGAGTCTTCCTCTCTTCTTCCAATGTACAGAAACAAGCTGTCAGCCATGCCCAGGGCTTATTTTCTGGGTTAGCTGCTATTGACAGCAGTCTTCGTAAGGTGAAGACAAACTTCAGAGCTGTTCTTGGCTATACAGCCACACGTTATTTGCAGATCTCTACAGGAGTTCTGAGATTTTTTTTAATTGCTTTATTTTTTTTTAATTTCACCTTAATTCATCTCTTCATTTATTGATTACCTCACTTACCCATAAGTCTCAGGATGCTACATACAGCAATCTAGTATTTGTCACATGTTGGTTGAAGCATCGCTGCAAAAGTGATATTTAAGACAGTGCAATCCATAGACGTTTGTGTGAAACTTCCCCAAAATGAAAAGGCAGTAAGGCAGAAGGCAGCTGATTTATATCCAGTTTTCTTCTAATATTTTTTGACTTCTCTAATTTAAATTGTTACACTATTAGGTTACACTTAATCAGTTCTGATCCTTCAGGATCACCTGAAATTCTTCCCAGAGATAGCAGGATATCTGGGTATTTGTTACCTTTCAGGATCTTGCAGCACATAGGAGGACAAAGGTGTGCTTCATGTCCTTGTAGTCCAAGATTGCTGGAGGCCATTGGCTGCCATTATCAGAGATGGCCTGTGACTGCTGCTACAGGCTCCTTAGCCTCCCCATGAGGTGCTTCCTACCTCCTTCCCTTCCTCCCAGACCCTTGTTGCCTTCTATCTCTGAAACTTGAGAGTGGTGTCACTGCCTGGTCCTGCAATGTCAGTGCAGCTCCCTTCAAAACTCCCCTGAGAGGTATTGCCCATCCTATTTAAGGCATTTATTGGGTGGATACCTAATTCTTAAGCTCGTACAAGAACCTATAATAGGAATTGCTTGTCACATAAACATCTTATAAAACTGGCCTTCAGTTCTTCCCAGCAGTATGAAAATTTTAGACCCCATGAAGAACGTGGCAAAAGACTAAGTGAAAGAGGCAGCATGAGCCATGTCTAAGAGCTACTCTGCTAACACAGAATCACATCATCTCAGAATATGCTGAGTTGGAAGGGACCCACAAGGATCATAAAGTCTAATCCTTAGTCCTTCACAGGACGATCCCCAAGAGTTACACCATGTGCCTAAGAGTATCACCCAAATGCTTCTTGAACATGTTCTTGTGCTGACTGCCAGCCAGTCTTACTTCAGTTCATATGCTGCTTTTCATTCTAAGTAACTGGTAAGCAGAAGAAAACCCTACATGGCTGAGTTCACTAGTTGCTCAAATTAATCTCAGGACAGTAGTTTGAATGTTGTGATTATTGTCAGATACGTAGATTAATGTGTTAAATACTGTAATGTGGTGTGCACTGGGATTACAAAACCAAGTGAGCTAAAGCCAAAGTCAAGGCAAAGTCAAACCAAACTGAAACTTCTAATTGGTGGATTCCATGTGAACAGATCTCCCAAGTGAGGACATGCTAGGCAGAATGTATTTATTGATGGGAAGATGAGGTAAATCGAGTATTAAGTGCTCTGTATTTCATGTGAATGAGGCAATAGCTTCATTAATAATGAATACTAATTATGTCATCTCCCTTAGGTATCTGGTATGCCTTTGCTTATCAATACTTTCCTTCCTGTTAGATGGAAAAATATTAATAGTTCCAAGGAGTAATGTCCTTTATTGTCTAAAGAGCTCAGCTATTTTAGAAAAAACTGAAAATGTGTTTTTTATCAAGTTTGATTATTCTGAACAAATATGTATAATTACAGTTGTGCACATAATAATTATATATAATGTTGTATAAATACACAATAATATATGCATAAAATACATATTGTTTAAAAATGCAAATGTTGTTGTACAAATAAAATGTATTGTTGCAAAGCAGTTTAGGAAGGGATGTCCTTTGGAGCAGTGAATTTTCAGTCAGTAACATTTCCTAACTTGAACTCAATAGTCATGACATAGGTACCATATGTAAAAAGGCAAGAAAAGAAGTATGTGTCACTGCAGTCCCCAAGAGAAAAGTTCATACAAGAAAAACCTACATGACTATGATCACTTACAAGGTGTTTGGCACCTTCTACATAGCCCATATCAAATTCCAAATCACCCTGTTTGTGCTGTCAACATTACTCTAACTCCATACTCCTTGGCAGCTGAAAGCAGTGGTGAAGAACAGTGGGAGCTGCACGTTCCCCGATGTAGTCATCTTCCGTGTTCAGTGCTATCCTTATGCTGCTCATCTTCATTGCCAAATACTAGGTGAGAACACCACGTTTTTCCAGAAATGTTACTTGCCTTTGTCCTGAACTATTTTCCTTCTCCATTCAAGGCACCTACTTGCCACCAACAACTGTTAATCTGTCAGAACAAAACATGACATGGAAGGGAAGCGACACTTCTGTAGTAGGACAGAAGCTTTACTCCACACCTACTTTAATGGAGATGTGGAGGTGTAAAAATGCCTGTCATTGAATGGAAAGGTGTCTATGCATTACAGCCACAATTTTTTAAAAGGTTCTTTTAGATCACAGATTGACTTCAGAAAGAGAACGCCAGCTGGTAGGAGAGTGCTACGCTCTGACAGCTCCAAAATTCAATAGAGTGAGCATCCTGTGGTGGAGAGGAACCCAAAGCAATGTGGGATGCCAGCTGACACAGCCACTCACACACCAGCATAAGCATTGTGATGTTCTCCATCCCAGTCTGCAGATCTGGATCAACCCTGTGCTGACAAGTAAGGAGGCTTGGACACGTCTGTGCTGGGGACCATGGCCGGGCAGTCTTGCTGGAGCTGGTACTCTTGTCTCTGAGATATTGTACTGACACAAGTAGTCTTGGCTTTCATCTCAGCAACACCTAGAGCTAACTATGACCACAAGAAACCACAGAAATAATAAACACAAAGGCTAAAAACTACAGAAAATGCTGACTGCCATCTAGAATACTTTTTTATTCAGAGGTAGGATAAATCCCCCTAAACTGTGACAATTTAATGTTTTGGGGTTTTGGGTTATTTTTTTTGTTTTGTTTTTGTTTGTTTGTTTGTTTTTTAAAAAAATACTTTTTATGGTGTCTGATTTACAGTTTCTGAATATTTATGTCTGACCACTCTGCTGTACTCTATAGTTAATGATTAATATAATCACTGAAAGATCTTTACCTTGTATAAATAAATAACAAAGACAAAAGCCAAAATAATTTTAAATATACTATAAAATGTTGGGAAGATTGAAAACTTTAAAGTCACTAGTGGATCATTCCAGTTTCTGCAAGAATCAGAAGGAATATTTCAAGTGACTTCAGTGGGATAATTTTCTAATGACTTTCCCAAGATTCAGCTCAGAAGCATGTATTTATGGATGGATCCATTATCTAGTTATCAATATTCAGAACTGAGTACCCTTCTAGCCCTTTGAAAGATACCTTTTCTTCAAGCAAACTGGAATTGAAAATATACTGTTCTCTCAATGAACACAGAAAAAAAAAAGAAGGGTTTTTGCCACTTTGATTAAATAAATGTAAATTAAATTGTTAAAAAGTTGAAAGTTAAAGTTCCAATTCCAAACAACTCTTAGTGGTGTCACTGAAATGATGATATAATCTAATATCATTAGATTTGGAATTATTTTACTCTGTTAAGTGCTGTCTTGATTTAATCAGCTGTTTCTCTAATTACATTATGGCTCTCCCATTAGTATCTTATCAGCCTCTTTGAGGGCTGCATATACCTTCAGTATTTATAGGCTACAGTTGATGTGCAGACCTCAGTATGGTTGGAATTTATTACAGCTTCATGCAAAACCAGTGAGTTAGCTACAAGACAACAGGAAGAACAGTTCTACAATCTATGTTCAAATCTCTTCATTCAGAAAATACTTGAGCCTAATGAAATTATACCTTTTAAAGTAAAGGCTTTTTCATATTAATTGCAACAAACTTGGAGTAGAAAACTAATTTTTGCAGGGGAGATTGTTGAGTGCAGAGTGAAAGCATGTCCCAGAAAGGTTCAAGTTTCTGATTCCATGCACTTTGGAGGCTGTTCTGCAGACTTACCTATAATGGGATACCTGCTGCAAAGCCACTATCAGAACAAAGAGCTTCATTTTAATCTTTGAGAATTTGGATTAATAACCATAGAGTTATAAGCAAAGTAATCCAATTGATAAAAAAACACCACCACCCTGAGATGTATTTAAAGGTAATGAAGACAATGATACTTGAGCAATACCTTGGACACACACTGTTTCTGATATCTGTGTTCTCTCTCAGCTGTTTGGTTGATTTCTAACACATGCACCTGAACTACCTATTTGATTGTGTTGTGTGGCACATTGAACCTTATTTCATCTTAGAACAGCAAACTGAAACCCTGTAGTGACACTTACATACACAACAGCAAGCAATAATACATCACAGAAAAGAGAGGGAAATTCTAAACCATGTAACAGCTAAATAAGGTGTACAAAGGATGAATATAAAGTCCTGTAGCAAGTTTCTTGGTGGTGTGTGCTTGTGCTATTTTGTGCAGTGTTTTCATAAGTGTTGGCTTCCTGGCTTACCTTGTTTGCACATAGTAAGGCAGACTCTAACATGTGCAAAAGCAGTCACATAACACGAATGCACTATGTGTTTGCAAGTCCTGAAACTAGACTAGAAGAAACCTTTTCTCTCCTTGTTAGAGGGATGTTGGATTTTTCTCTAATGTAACATCAACTACAACAGATACATGCTCCGATAAGCAATGTAATAGCTTTTTTTTAAAATAACAATACCTAAAATTAATTGTTTAGGTGATAATGAGCAATCTGAGAAAAGAGGAAAGCAATTGAGTGAAAGTTGCTGTAGAACCAGCAGAGGGAGCTCCAAAATTTGAATTCTTGGCTGCAGTGGGAAACGTCCTTTAAGTCGACTGTTGCGAGAAATGCTCATCAGTCACTGAACACCGTGAGAAATGCTCGTGAGTCACTGAACGCTGTGGCTATCTTCACTGCTTCATCCCTGGTCCCTGGAATCACAAAAGCAAAATGATTCATATTTCCTTGGGTAGGAGTGCTCTCCTGATATGCTTATAATGTAATTTAAAAAGTCTCTGCAGTACCACTCTTTCTTTGAAGAAATAATAGTAATTGTAAGAATTTCCACTTACCAAAATCATATGTTAAGCTCTTTCTAAATATAGTAAATGTCAGCACTGTTGCCCTTGTTACCTGAAACCATCACACTTAACAGGAAGCCATGAAGAAGAGACAGACTGTGACATTAAATGCTCTTTTCCAAACTAAGACATATGATACCTCAACAGAGTTCCCTGGCCTGGACCACAACAAGTTTTCTTATTTTTAGAATTAGTTCCAATATGATGAGTGCTGGAACACTGGAGACATGGAGCATGGAATCAACAATGTGCTTTCTTCATGTGCTGCATCAAAAGCACCGTGGCCAGTAGGTCAAGGGACGTGATTCTCGCCCTCTACTTCACTCTGGTGAGACCCAACCTGGAGTACTGCATCCAGCTATGGGGCCCTTGGCTTAAGAGGATGTGGACCTGTTAGAGCAGGTGCAGAGAAGGACCACAAAGATAATCAGAGGGCTGGAGCACCTCTCCTCTGGAGACAGGCTGAAAGAGATGGGATTTTTTAGCGTAGAAAAAAAAGAGACTCTGGGAAGACCTTATAGCAGCCTTCCAGTAACCTAAAGGGAGCCTGCAAGAGAGCTGGAGAGGAACTTTATACAACAACATATAGTGATAGGGCAAGGAGGAATGCTTCAAACTGAAAAAGAGTGAGTTTAGACTAGATATTAGTAAGCAATTCTTCACTGCAAGGATGGTGAAACACTGGAACAGGTTTCCCAGGGCAGTTGTGGATGCCCCATTCCTGGAAGTGGCCAAGGCCAGGTAGATGAGGCTTTGAACAACGTGGTCTAAGTGGAAGGTGTCCCTTCCTCAGCTCAGGGACAGCTTCCCAAGATTCCTAGCCAAAAGAGAATTGTCCTAGCCAAAGAGAATTGTTACTGGAAATTATTTTACTGTCCAAATCGCAGACTGAAAACCAGCATGGTTGTGGAATGAGCTGGTCAGGAGTTCTCCAGATTTCTTTGCTAATGTAGTTATGGAAAGCATCTACCTTTAATTATTTCTTTCAGTAAAAGGAACTAGAGGGAGGATAAATACCCACTCAACACAATGTATTATCACTGAGAGCTGCACAATTTAAAGTTCCTTGTCAGCAATGTCCAAGGCAAGGATGCCTTTGGTACCTCTCATCCTTTCCTCAATAACATGCTTATGCATTAGCATGAGCATTAAGCTGATTAACATTAGCTTAATTGGTAGCAATCCAGATTTGGGCTGAATGCTCTTTAAAACTCTTTCCCCTTGAGTATTATTGTGAGAGACTTTTCTCTCTCTGTAAAAAAAAAAAAGTTTTATCCTCTTGTACTGATAGCAACCCACAAAAGTTTCTGAAGTATAAACAAGCAACTTTGACCAGTACTATAACACCAGAAATCATCAAAAAGACCTTTCTGAGATTTTTGTCTCTTTTGTTTCTCTGATCTTTAGAGTGGTATTGCCAGCTTTCCTGTATCCTCCCCCTTTGTTAACCCTCTTCTTCCAAAGTAAGACGATAGTAACATGCTTTCTGTACCTGATAAGGTTTACATTTCTTTGCTCCTGGTTTCTGATGAAGTGTCTACCACTCCCCAGCTTTTTCCAGTAGCCCATGAATGTTTTGGCTAAGGAGAGTGTTACTTAATCTTGATGCTTCCCTGCCTTTCAAATGCTTGTTTTGTGGGTGATTAGAACGCCACAGAATTCAGCCACTTTGCTCCCTTATCTAACACACCTGATAGTGATGACAGTCAGCTCACCAGCAAGACTGGTCTGGGACCTATGGGATTTGAGGACAGACTTATCAAGGCTTTTGTCATGCACTAATACTCGGTATAAATTGAAACTCCAGCATCTATCCTCAATTGCTTTTAACATCAGTCAACACTTGCTTAAGCAGTGAGCCTTCACAGTTTTGCTTTTGGTTCCTCCCACCAGGCACCTCAACCCTGCTCATTGAGCCCAGGTCTCAGGCTATGTTGGCAACTAGCTGTGCCTGCTGGTTTGGGTGCTCACATGCAGCCTGAAGCAGGAGCAAGGCCTGGGGGGCCTGCCTGTGGCTGATTCTTCAGCATGGGTTTTGGGCATTCAGGGGGGGTTCAAATGGACATAAGGAAGAATTTCTTGACTGAAAGGGTGGTTAAGCACTGGAATGGGCTGCACAGGGAAGTGGCAGAGTTAGCATCCCTGGAACTGTTCAAGCAATGACTGGACATGGCACTTGGTGCTATGGTCTAGTTGATATGGTGGTATTCAGTCAAAGGTTGGGCTTGATGATCTTGGAGGTCTTTTCCAGCCTTAATGATTCTATGACTCTATGTCACATCCAGAAGCAAGCCCAAGGGCACTGCAGACCTGCCCACCAGCAGAAGAAACCTGAGCAAGGCTTGGATTAGGTGCTTTCAGCCCAGAGTTCAGTGGTTGGTGACCATAGAGAGACTGAAGGTCTTACAGATAAATTTAACAATCCTCTGATGATAGACAAAGCACATGTATCACAGGACTCTACACATACAGAGGTAAGCCAGTACAGATATAACTACAGGTATTGTATCCCATTGTGCCATGTATTTGCCAGCTCTGTGCCTCATACAAAGTAAAGACACACGCGTTGCAGATTTTAAACTCTTCATTATTCATCCACTGAATATTTCCATTCTTAGTCAAGGAACTCTGTTTCTGTTCACTGTTCAGGACTCAAGATGGTTTCTTCTGAGAATGTGAGTGAAATAGTGTGCTTTATTTTAAACACATTCCCAAGCTACAGTCTCTCTGAAGAATACCCACAGGGCTTTTTAAAAACACGAGCAGCAAAGTAGAAGAATAGAGCCCCACATACATGTACCTGGATTCAAGACCAGGCTGGATGGGGCTTTGAGCAACCTGGTCTAGTACAAGATCTCCCTGCCTATGGCATGAGGCTTGGAACTACATGATCTGTATAGTCCCATTCAACCCAAACCATCCCATGATTCTATGGGTTTAAGGGCCAGTTCATCAATTAAAGCTGCAGATCAGTTTCCTGTGCTATCCCACCCACAGCAGGGGCAGGGCAAAATGACTGCCAAAGCCAGATGTAATGGAAATGGTCATGCAACAAATGAAGTGGCAGCAACAGCAAAAAAAAAATACAATTCTCTGAACTTTGCTTGTATTTGGAAACTGAACTTGGGGACAGTAGGTTAGGGAAGAAAACACCTGTTTGAGAACAGCAGCCTTTTGTTCCTCAGGGCTTTCTTGTGGTCTGGCTGTGGTGCTCCAAGCTGCAGTCTGTCTAAGCAGCTGCTGACAGCTGCAGCCACCAGCTGTATCCAAGGGGAGCCTGAGAATGGACCCAGCCCAGCAGCCGTGAAAATAGTACCCAGAAGACACGAAGCAATTGTTCGTCTGCATGCCATCAAGCTCCAGGGAGAATCAGTACTGACTAAAGGGAAGAATGATCTCTTATCTTTTGGCTGACTTTATTTATCTTGTCCTCCCTATTGGAGTTGATTCTTCTTTGGTGATTAATTCTCAGTGTGCCATTTTTAATAGTTGTGTATTTCTTTTGCATTTGATACTTAATGAGAGAGGAAGGATAGTTGGATGAAACTCCTAGAATTAATGCACACTGACCCCTAACCTTAAGCAGTGGTATGACCCATCTGTAAGTCTATCCTCTGTCAAGTAACTGTACCCAAGAAACAAATACTAGTCTTTGACAGCTGTCCTGGAGATTACATCCCTATTACTACTCATCTTGAACAGAGTAAAGTAAATAAAACTAAAAGAAATTATCAGACATGATCTCATATTCAAAAACCCCAGTGTCACTAAAATAACATTACAGATTCAACAGTCTAATGTAATTATTAAAGTGGAATGTGGTCTGTTTAGTAGTGTATTGATTTAAGCCACTCTGTCTAATTTGTAGCAGCAGTGCCACTGCTGGCATCGCATTAGACCTGCTGGTATCATTACATCTTGAACAATATCTACAGTATAGCAGTGAATAATGGTAATGGCCAGCATCACACAGAGTTTTAAGATTTGCAGCAAAGTATTTAAACCTAATGTTGAAAGAGGGCTTGTACTTCTGGGAATAAATGACGAAAAGTAACAAGAAGCTAGAAAGCATAAGACAATTCTTTTGCCTGCTTAGAAAATAGAAAAAGTGACTTCTCATGTTCCTTTCTGTGTAGGTTGATGCGGGGGGAGAGGGAGCAGTTCTCAGAAAAGGATCTGAGAGATGTGGTAGCATTCTTCCTTTGTCCCTACAATAGTGTCCTTCTTCTCCCTGGCCGGTGATGTTGATTCTTCCTGCCTTTGCTGTCTCACTTTTTATTCCCTCTCAGAGGCCCCATTATAATTTTTCACTTTCTTTAGTGCTGCCCTCATAACCTCAACCTATGATTCTGTGTTTCTATGACTCTCATTTTCACATAGCTCTTTTCCATCCTGTATCTGTCTTCTCAAAGTCCACACCACTCCCCACTAGTCCCCACACGAGGGTATCCCCAAGAATGCTCCTTCACTTCTTACCTCTTCTACTGTGGGTTTATATCCATTGTGTATTAATTGAATACCCACGTATATATGCATATATGCTGGATTGCACATGATGAACACATCTTTTTCTAAATATCTCTGTGCAGCTGTGTGTATCCAGGCTTGGCAATGAGCTGTGCCAAGTGTGTTTCACACTAGCCTGATTAGGCAGTCCCTGAACTAAAAGATCCTACTATGAGCACAGCAGCTGATACACTCGAGTAGCTGAAACCTGCAGCCTTGCCTGTCTGCACACAAAAGGCTGGAAGAATAAAGGATGGAAGTGATAAAAACTAATAAAACACCCCTTTGAGGAAGGCATTGAAAAGAATTTTTATGATTGGTAAAGAAGAAATCTCCTTCCACCTCATGCTTCATCCCATTCTAAGATGGCTGTTTAAAATGGCACCCTGCCTGAGCTGACACACTTCTGACATGCTCCAAGCTCTCATCCCAGAATATCAGTCTAGCAGGGCACCTAGAACTAAACCAGGAATTTGGGGCAGTGCCCAATTACACTTACAGATACATTTTTAGGTGTGAACTTATAATAACTGTGTCAGCTCTGCTGCATATCTGTCATGAGTAATACAGCATTTGGCACAATCTTTAAGGATTATTCCTGCAGTGTTATTGAGAATGCCCTTTTGGATTTTTAAAGAGTAGTTTACTGATTCCCTGTTGATTTGGTAGAGAGAAAAAAGAGAATAAGGGTTGTGGTGGGGGACGCTTTGTAAATGTGAATTCTCATACTCAAAAAAGAGGAAAAACTGCAAAAAGAAATCCCAGTGGTAGTACAGTCAATCGTTAAATCCTGCTTATTATTTTTTTTCCAGCTGTAGAGCAAGCAGTACTGTTTCACATGCATTTGCTCTTCTTATGTGGAGGGGAAAGAAATCTCTTCTTCCTTGATATCACATGAAATGTGAAACGTGCAGTTTATTGCTGAAAAGATGGTGTTTTTTTTTCCTGTGGTAGGTGCGCCGAGGGAAAGCCAAAGGAAAGTAACTGCTTCCAGCAGAGGGAGCTCCAAAATCTGATTTTTTTTTTCTTTTTTTTTTTCTTGTTGGGTGACAGATGGTGCTTTTCTCTGGAATAGATGATCTTTGGTAGAATCCTGTTTGTTAACATATAAATCCTTTGATGATTTTCATTCCCTTCTGCTAGGAATTCCTCTCTTTCTCTCTCGCAATCCTTCAACACTAAAATTGTATCAGAATTTGTCTATGCATAAGGGTATTTTTAGGCTGTCCTAACATTCTACACCAATTTTCATATATTGAAGTTAATTTCAAATTAAATGTTAAGGCAGCAGTTGGCATATTTTTTCATAACATTTCTTTAAAATATATATGTTCAGTTTTTCTAGAAAAATAAATGATAGCATAGGAATTATTAATGTGCATTTTCCTAAATTTCCACATGAAAACTCCTCTGGCTCAGCAAATAAGCAAAGCTTATTCCATTATATACAACCCATTTCATGTATTTCATCTTCTAGTTAGTCAAGTCAGCCAGTCCCAGACGAAGGAGATTATATGAATTTAAGCCCTCACCTCATCAGCTCCTCTCCCCTCATTGTTCAAATTCAATGAATAATGACTGCAGATCCTGAAGCCACTTTCTTGCTTCTGATACTGTTTAACTACTAACCTAACAGATACTTATCTAATTTCAGGTGTGAAAGGTGACATTCATATGCTATTGCCCTCACAAATGACCTCTAATAGATATGCTTTGTTTTGTTTAACATGAAAAAATTATCAGTGCCTGTCTCTTCTTCACAGCGCTTAAACCTGTGTCGCTGTGGAGGAGCAGATCCCAGCCCTCACTGGCCTGGTGACAGAAATACTGAGTAAGTGAAGCATGGATGCAAAACCATGCTTAGCTCTCCCTTTTGGCTCCATTTTAGTTGGATTTTTGTTTGGTTTTTGGTTTTGGTTTTGTTTGTTTTTTTTAATTTCCCAAGGCTTTTGCACCTCAGAACTTGTAGCAAGCCATGCCTGCTGCCCTCAACTTTTATTACCATGAAGACAGAAAACATATGGCATTTGGCTCCTTATCATGTCATACCACTAAAATATCCAGCCTTCTGGGGCTTCCTCTTTTATTTTGGTAAGACATAATGGGAACAAGCTTGAGGACTAGCTGTGCAGTCCTTTAGCAGCTGCTCTCTGTGTACAAAGGGTCCAGACAGTTGTGGGAGCGATGAACACCCTTCTGAAGCAGTGTGGCAGTGCCCCTGATGTAACTCCTTGTTCTGCCAAAGAATTAATGTCCTGATGTACTCCTTTCTAGCTCTGCTCATACTGTGGCAGCCCCCAGATGCAGGAGACTGTTTGTTTTGCAGACAAGAAGGTAGTAACTGTTTGTTTGTTGCTGGCTGCTCAATTTCTGTGTACTCTGCTGTATAGAAAAAGGAGCTGGAAGACATTTGTGCAATTTTGGAGCTTCCTGTCACCAACTCCTGGGTGCTTGGTGACATGTCAGGTCCAAATAATCAGAAAGCAGGATCTTGCTCCACAATCTGTTTTGTTCCCCTCTTACCCTCCTCTTTTTAATTTGCTTCCAAGAGCTTCCTCTGGAGTCAGGATGATGGCTGGGCACCTTGGACATCTGAAAAGCAAGGTGCAAAAGTAGTGCTTTAGGCTTATTTTTCAAGATATTACTGATGCCTGGGCATGCACATATTGAAAAATTATTTGTTACACTGCAAAGAATAGTTACAAAACAGTTAGGTTCAGAATTTTTGTGCATTTTAAATGTATTAAAGTTGTACCACAAACTATTGCTTTTAAATATGATGCTTTCCCAGGTCAGAGAATGGAGAAGCAAAACTTCCATCTGATACCTTCAGCTCCAAGACTGTCCACCTTCCAGCTCCTCTCCCTCTGACATGGTGCCAAGCAGAGCTGAGAGATCAGATTAATTCCTGGAAGTCCTTGTGCTCTCAAACCAGAGCTGAATTTCCTCTTCAAGTGCTTTTCAGCAGGGCTAATTTCAGGGATCAGTTCCTCAAGTCACTCTATCTTACATAATGCCTGCCCAAAGGAATATTCTTTCTTAGAAATCAAGATGTTCCTAAGATCATTTTTTCCCTATAACTTTTCCCTCTCTGTTGCATCCACCAACCAGTCAATCCAAGACCAGTGTTAGAAACGTAAATGTTCACTTCATTGAACATCAGTTTTTTCCTGCTGTTCCTCTTGTCATCAGTTTAGAGCTTTGTGCCTGATTCTCACTTCATATGCAGCTGTGTAACTTCCAGTACTGCAATTTTCCAGCTCCGTGTATCTGAAATACACAATCCTACAAGCCTGCTCTCTGAGCATGGAATCTGAGAGAGATACACACAGAAGAGACCCTGCTTTTGATCTGGTTCCTCTCCTCTTACATTCCCACTGCCTGACTTCAGTCGGTGACAAACACAGGCTCCTCACTCATCCCACACACAGCACTGCCAGAATGGGATCCATCCCTGTGTCTCCAAGTGCCACTGTGCCCTGCACACAGCTCCAGCCTGCTCTCCAGCTCCTAGCACCTCGGCCCCTTCTGGCTTCTGCTGCCACAGGCAAGGTGCTGGAGCTGCTCTGAGTCAACAAGGCAGTGTCTGCAGCTAAGGAAATATTGGGAAATATGGGCCTGGTTCACTTCATAAAGGTGCTGGTGGGCAGCACTAACCCTGCAGCAGGATCACTATCTATAGGATATCGGGAAAGCAGGAAATTTAGTTCAGATTGAAGCTGGTATTCCATATTTCAGATGGAGTATTTTATGATTTTTTTTCCTTATTTCCAATTATCTCCATGTATATGCTCTTGCCCTGGAAATGTGTAATTTAAAAGCTTCCAACAACCCACAAACCATTGCACTAATGCACATCAGGCCTTTCAGCAGAGAAGTTACTGCCCTTCCTGAGGGTACAGGGGCTGTGCCTGTGGTATCAGCACTGCTGTCATCAAATCCTAATTGAATTGTACAGATTTTTCAGGGGAAACCAGAAGGTAGATTCAAAACTTAGCTGACCCTTAATAAATGCAATTAGGCACATAGTTTTTCTATTATTGTTCTCACTATTTTTAAGCACTAAGTCTAGGAAGCCCACAGCTTCATAGATGCTGAGGTTTCAAAATGTGCACATCAACAGTCAGGATGCCAAAACCATTTTCTTTGTGTTGAAGCTCTTTTTAAAATTGGCACATTTTCAATCCAGGCTGCAATGTGTATGTTACCAATAAGGCCAGGAGAATGAGAGAATTGTATTTTATTCCTATTTATTTCTGATTTGAAGAAATACAGATAGCTGGAAGTTTTCTATTTGGTTTCTATATTACTTTTTAGAGCTTATAGGACTATGCTGTTCCAAATGGTGATTAAAAAAACACATGCACAACAACTTTGATGTGTTTTTCCAGGAAGCAGCATCACCTAATATCATAGAGAGGGAAGATGTCCTTTGTGAAACATGGCTGGATTTAATAAAACCAGTTGGGGAAGGATCTGCACTATCCCTGGACAGGATGGGTGAATGGGAGGATGTCTCTGCTGGTGTTTATCATTGTGAGAAGTCTATGCTGTAACAAGCATATTAACATCCTCACCCCAGAACCCAGTGGGGACTGTTCCCCAAAACTATCTCATTTACCTCTTCCAATGACTTCACATTACCAAATCCTCTTGCAGACTAGGTAACCATGGTTATTAGTTATGTTTTATAGTATAGATTCTTCTTTGGTTTTTTGACATGGCTTACATGTGATACTGTAAGAAATGTTTGTAGCTCAATGTTTCCAGGAAAAAGAAGTGAGATGCAGAGCACTGTTATTTTTCTCAGGCAAGGTCTGAGGACCCATTGGGGTAAGCAGCTGATAAGCTATGAGGCCCTAGAGAGCCTTTTAAAAGGCTTTAGAAGGCCACAGACTACCCATAGGCTATGTCTCTATCCTAGAAAGTAGAACAGGACCAGGGCACTGGTCTGCAATAATGTGTCTTGTTTAATTGTTCAAATGCTCCATAGCACAGATTTGGTCCATGCCATCTCTCAATATTGCTGGAAAGAAAAAGGACTGGATGCCTCAGACCTTTCCTAATGGGTGGTTCAGATATGACTGTCGTGTCTGGAGGCAAAGGGGAACAGTTTAGCTTTGTGTACATGTTGCAGGCCATGTTGCATTGCTTCAGGCTATGGAAAAGTGTCTAGCCTGTTTCATCTGCTACTATAGATGTAGCCTTACAGTTTTATACTCAGTGCTGCCACTGGTTTTACAGAATAGCATCAGTGGGGGGCTCTGCGCAGCTGTTGTGCTGACCCTGGGTTGCTGGCAACTTTTAATGCTAGGTTAGATGCATCTGCAAAAGATACAGTCACAGCAAAGCCTAATGTAGACTTAGCCTGTTGGTAATCTCCAAAAAGTCACTTTTTTTTCCCTGCTTAATTTTCTTTATTTTAAACCTCGTTGGAACTGCAAATTCCTTCGTAGCACTCTACTATAATTCAGTCAGGCTGGTGAAGAGATTCCTCATGTAGCAACAGCAAACCTGCAGGCAACAGGGCAGCCTCCACCATTTGTTCCAAACAGACATGTCAGAAATCATTTGGTTTCTTCTTGATTCTTCCTGCAGCTTTATTAAAAATAAGGGAAATCTGTTAAATAGTTTATATTAGTAAAACACTGGTAACTACTCACTTGTCTAGTGAGGAAAAATTACCTTTACTAACTGAGGTGCTGCAGAGACAAGGGTAGTCACATCAGAGGCTCCCTGGGTCACAGTATGGAGATTCTGGGTTTGTGAAACATGGCTAGGTTAACACTCAGTTTCATCCTCCCTTTGGGGCCTTAAAGGAAGGTTTTTAGAAACCGCCATATCAGTGTTATTGTGAATAATATTTTATTTTATGCCTCAGGAGAGGCAAAGATGGTTGATTTTTAAAACATACAAGCAGGGCATAAATCACTTAGACCCTGTTGAATGGTGGTTTGCTTGCTGGGAAAGAGATGTCTGAGTAGCACTCTGGCAGAGTGTTCTCCACCTCCTACATTCAGGGCTGCCGGTCACATGGATAAGTCCCTTGTTGGAGTCCTCAGCAATGATAAAAGAGGTTTCAGAGGGAGGTTTTCAGGCTTGCTCAGCCACACTCCTTGGCATACCTCCCTTCTTCCTGGGGAAGGGCAGCCAGCTGGATCCCCAACAAAGGCACCACTTCCAGAGCCAGTTATAGGAGTGCCAAAGGGAAGGACAGCTTCTAGCAGACATGCTGGGAGAGACCAAAGAAAGCAAGGGCCAGAATTTCTGCACCCCTTTTTTGATTGTTGTAAGTGCTTGCAGGTATGCTGGGGGAGCATGGAAGGACTTTGAAGGTTCAGGGACATACATGCATTAAAGCAGTGATGGAGGATCTGACCAAAGGCCTATCTAGCCCAGGTTTTTGTGTCACATAAGCTGAATGAGGCCATTACAGAATAAGAAGATGCAGCTGAAACCTCGAGAGTGGAAATTGTTGCAAGATATCAGTAGCAAGAGATCTCAGTGAAAGTGCTTGCTCCAGCAGGCAGAGACAGAGGTCGAGGTGCTGTGGGAGGACCAGAATGGGCAGGACCCCAAAATGGATACTACTTAGTCCAGGAGAGAGTCCTGCTGCAGGAGGAAGCAAATGAACTGGAGATGCTCCTCTGGAGAGAAGATGAGAGGGACTTAAGTTCTAAAACAATGAACTGGACCAAGTGTAAATCTTGGAGCAAGAGCTCCATCAGATGCTGAACATGCCCAAGACCAACAAAGAAATGCAGCAGATGATCAGAGAGGAAGTGCCAAGAATCCCCACTGTGGTAAGACCAAGCTCCATGGCACACAGAATAACCTGGAACAGTAGCCTGCTGGTAACAGAAATGTGTGAGGGAGCCAAAGGCAGGTGTAAAGCTCTGCTAATTGTGTTATTATTTATTTAGTAAAGACAGCTAGACTGAGTCCATCAGCGATGGTGGTAGCATGTCTGGGATAATGTATTTAAGAAGGCAAAGTTGCTGTTCAACAGGAATTACAGCTGGAGAGAGGAGTGAGAATATATGAGAGAAAAAGTTCTGCAGACTCCAAGATCAGTGAAGAAGGATGGAGTGGGAGAGCTCCAGGTGCCAGAGCAGAGATTCCCCTGCAGCCCATGGTGCAGACCATACTGTGGCAGCTGTGTCCCTACAGACCATGGAAGTCCATGGGGGAGCAGAGATCCACCTGCAGCCCATGGAGGACCCACTCTGGAGCAGGTGGGTGCCTGAAGGAGGCTGTGACCCCATGGGAAGCTCATGCTGGAGCAGGATCCTGGCAGGGCGTGTGGAGAGACAAACCCACACTGGAGCAGGTTTGATGCCAGCACTTGTGACTGCCANAGATCCACCTGCAGCCCATGGAGGACCCACTCTGGAGCAGGTGGGTGCCTGAAGGAGGCTGTGACCCCATGGGAAGCTCATGCTGGAGCAGGATCCTGGCAGGGCGTGTGGAGAGACAAACCCACACTGGAGCAGGTTTGATGCCAGCACTTGTGACTGCCACAGGAAACCCACACTGGAGCAGCCTGTTCCTGAAGGACTGCACCTCGTGGAAGGGACCCACACTGGAGAAGTTTGTGAAGAAGTGCAGCCTGTGGGAAAGACCCGTACCAGAGGATTTGGTGGAGGACTGTCTCCTGTGGAGAGAGGACCCCATGGGGAGCAGGGGAAGAATGGGAGGGGCCCTCCCCCTGAGAAAGGAGCTGCAGAGAGGTGATGAACTGAGCACAGGTTCCATTCCCCATCCCACTCTGCTGCTGAGGGGGAGGAGACGGAAAATTTGGGAGCGAATTTGCACCCAGAAAGAAAGAAGGGGGCAGTGGAGGGGATGCAGAGTGTTTAAGAATTGGTTTTATTTCTCATTATCCTTCTCAAATTTGATTAGTACTTAATTAAACTGATTTTCCCGATCAAGTCTGTTGTGCTGGGTTGAGCTGGTAAAATGCCAATTCCCAACACAGAGAGAGAATCCATCCCCCCACCAAGGGAAGAAGAGGGAGGGAAAAAAACAAAGAGGAGGAAAAAACCCCAAACCCAAAATAGCAAGCTTCTTATATTTATGCAAAAGAGAGACAATTAAAAACAGAATGTGATAGAACACATATATATACAAATGTGGAGAAAAAACCAAACAACAACAGCAACCACTGAGTTGTCCACCCAAGCAACACAGACCTCCACCACCTCAGCTCACAAAGACACTCCAACAAACTCCCCCAAAGGATACGTGGAACAACAATGGAAAAAAAAAGTACTTCCCAAGCCAAACAGCTGTGAAGCGGTGAATGAGGCCCAACACCCTCAGCAACTGTGATAACAGGTCCACTCAGCACCCAGCCATGAAGAGAACTGAGCTAGGCACCTCCTACACCTTCTTTTATACTTGATTTGACATCAAATGATATGAAATATTTCTTTGGTTGCTTAAGTCAGGTGACACCTGTCCCCTCTAATCTACGTAGACTCTCTGGGCCTGCTGAATTGAGGTCTAGCTAACACTAAAGACAGAACTACATCTGTTTTGCCCAGATTGGTAAATGGTCTCTCCCTGTCCTTATCCTGACCCATGAGTTTTTCCATATATTCTGTCTCCTCTGTCTGGCTGAGGCAGGGAGTGGCTTTGTTTGGTACCTGGCATCCAGCCAGGGTCAATCCAACACAGAAATATAATCATGTTTGTCATTAAAACAAACTTTGGACCACAAAGAAGTCCATGATGTGTAGAAAAAAGAATTCTACCTGATATTTTTTGGTATTTATTTGTAATGGCATAAAGACCATCTGCTTCCCAGAACCTGTCAAAAAATTTCCTGTGGACCTGTTTTCATGGCAATGAATGTCAATATGTTGTCTTTCCTGTTATCACAGCATTGGACTCCAGTATCTGTTACTACCACAAACTGATTTGTTCCTAATAATAGAAAATGGGTCATAAATGAATGTCCTATTTTTTTTAATTGGGAACCAAAAATTGGAGCAGATTTAAATATACTCATGAGTTTTATATACTGCAGGGAAAGATGGTGATGATTTTTTTTGGATCAAAGTTGCCTTAAAGTGTTTCTGCTTGTGAGCATGTGAAATTTTTCATTGCAACTAGTAAATGGCTAAAAATTATGTTCTCCCGTTTTTAAAGTAAGTAAATAAAACAGAGGAGGTTTAAGTTAGATATTAGGCTAAGCTTCTCCTCCCAGAGGGTGGTTGGGCACTGGAACAGGCTCTCCAGGGAAGTGGCCACTGCTCCAAGCCAGCCAGACTTCAAGAAGTGTTTGGACAATGCTCTCAGGCACATGGTGTGATTCTTGGGGTGGTCACGTGCAGGGCCAGGATTTGGACTTCAGTGATCCTTGTGGATCCTTTCCAACTCAGGATATTCTATGATTCAAAAAGTGGTCCAACTTTTAGGCTGGTTGTATGGCTGTAGTCACCAGGCTGTCAGCGAGGTTCTACTTATTTCACAGACATCAGGATCTAAGGATCACAGAGCTAAGTTGCAGCCTCTGAAGCACAATCAGACTGAAGTTTTGTACATGAAGAAACACTAAGTTCTTCAAGACTTCGTTGCATCTCACTGCTGACTCTGGATTGATGTGAAATAGCAGCCCAGTGCTCACTGAGGGTTTTGTTGAACATTACCATATTTTTCAAATGAAGTGGAAATCTACTCTTTAGAAGGAAGGGTTTCAAACTGAAAGAGATTTTTGGATTTGATATTAACAAAAAGTCTTTACTGTGAGGGCAGTGAGGCACTTGAACAGATTTCCCAGAGAAGTTGTGGATGCTCCATCTCTGGAAGCATTTAAGGCCAAGCTGGACAGAGCTCTGAGCAAGCTGGTCTAGTGGATAGTGTTCCTGCTCACAGCAAGAGGATTGGAACTAGATGATCTTTAAGGTCCCTTACAACCCAGGCTATTCTGTGCTCCCATGGTAAGGGGTCACTCCAGAGTTTCAGGCTCTCCCTCTCCTGTGCTGATGCACAGACAAGGAAAGGAACAGACAATATGCAGCAGCTGAAGCCAAATCAAGGTATTTGTAAATGGAGAAGTATCACTGTTCAGTACAACAAATGTTTGTTTTAAAATCACAGAGCAGGGACAACATTTCTGTTTCTCTCAGTGCCTGCAGGCTTAGAGTATGGTGGAGATATCTGTGAAGAGCCAGGACGCTGCTGGGCTGCAGCTCTGTGTTGAAGTTCAACGCAAGAACCTTGCTGGTTTGGTACAGTCACTTTGAAAATCAATACTAGATGAATGGTGTCCTTTTCACAAGCCCCTTTTCCTGCCCATATTTCACAGGCCGGTTTTCCAAGCCATTTATGTTACTCTGAAGCTGTTTTCTTGCTCTTTGGTTTCCTTCCAAGTGCGATTCTCTGAAAGCTCTTCACTAGCTCACATTTGCAGGCTGTGAAATGCTTGGTAGGTAGTGGGGAAAACAGGAAGTTTCAATGTAATTCCCAGAGGTTATATGTGGGATTGAAACCAAAAACTGTGTTATATTTGTTTTGGCCACCAGAGCTGGAACCTAGTGCTGTGGAGTTATAAATGTGCAGCAAAACATTCCAGTGGGTATGCACCCATGAACCTGCTGACTTCTTGTTACTGTATTTAAAGAGGTGCTGTAGAAAATAAAACCTAATTTATCCAGTGAACTTTAAAAGAAATGCATCTGTTCAGATGACGCAGTTTCTAAGAATATTCTTTTTTAGAGCTCCTCTTACTTTTCTGATCACTCCTTTGGCCAGGACACAGAATCCTTCATGCAAGTATAGACTGTTTCCTGTATTCCCTGCAACTTATTTATCTGAGAGGAGGAAAAGGAAGAGTAACAACTCTGGGAGTTCACCCTCTTCAGCACACTGAATGTTTTTCTCCGTGGAGTCCTTCCTGGTGTTACTTCCTGCAGTGCAGCACAGGCTGCTCTCCAGCATGGTAGAATTTTGTATATGTCCTTTCATCCATTTGGGGCCTCTCTTTGCAAATGTTTTTGTCTGCCTCACCTCACCAATTTCTGGCTTTGGTTTGACACCAGAAAACAGGAGTCAGTATCATGCATGTGCTCAGTGCTCAGCTCTGTGGCCAGCTTGAGGAAAACAAGATTGAGGGGAAAAAGCACATTAGCCAACATCAAAAGCAAAATTAAAATGCACTCTGATCTGTAGTGAAATCATCTCTAGAAGTTCCCTGCATCCCCAGAGTGAGAGTCTGAACTGTGTTCTAAAGTGTGAGGAGACCAATATTATCCTAAAATTGTTCTGATGCTTAGGGTCTGCTTAGAACAGCACAGTGCATTTCACCAGTTTGCTTCCCTGGGGAAGTAGCAATGTTTTGTGCTTGGACCATGGAATTTCTGTTGCCAAAACCTTGTACTGGATTTTCTAACAATTCTTTCAGTGAATGAAATTGTACCCGTTTTGTACAATAACTCTCATTCATTTTGCTATCCTCTCAAGCAGTTAGAGCTGGAAGTCCATACTAGAACTTGACAGCCCAGATAGGAATGACAGCAATGCTTTATGTAAGGATGTATTTTCATCCTTCCTTTCCAAAAAATGACTGGATGTGGCACTTAGTGCTGTGGTTTTTTTGACATGGTGGTGATCTGTCAAAGCTTGGGCTCGATGATCTTGGAGGTCTTTTCCAACATTAATGACTCTGTGATTCATTTCTTTCTCTTAGCTCTATACTAATGCCCTGGGAAGGTGTGGGAGATAATTGATTTTTGGTAGGAGTCAGCTAGAAATTGGGAAGGGGATGTTCTTTCATCTTCACTGTACACTGAATAGTTATAAATAGTAATTTCTATGAGCAGTTCAAACTAAAAAAAGATATGCCCTGCCACAGCTTACCTTAAGGTTTTACCTACTAATTGAAATTTATCTTCCACTTAACTGCCTTTCAAAGTCATTAGCACTGTTCAGCTGGGGAAATAACTAAGCTGTAACTGAGACTGGTTGGACATAAGAGAGAAACGTAAAAGCGACCAAGCTCTGTTCAGTAACTGAGTATCTCAGGCATGTAGCAAAGTTTAAGTGTGTGCTGGGCCACCCAATGCTGGCTGATGAAAATGTCTAATATTACTATGACTCCTGCTGTAAAGGGCAGCAGGACTTATTCTGTTCTGTGTAAATATGCAAGACTGTGAAAAAATGCATTGGTATTGTGGTCAGTGTAGGCATACCAAAGGCATCTTAAAACTAACAGCTCGAAAACTTACTGCAAGTATCTGGTTTAAAACCAGATCTACCATGGCCATGCAGCTCAAACTTGGAGTACAGACACGGTGCTAGTTTCCCCAGCAAATTTAAACGACTCACTAAACCTTCAAAACTAGCTTACAGATTGGGGCAGAGAGGGATTCCTGTCCATACACATAACATTTGTAGCCTCTCTTCCTGCTCCCGCCAAAAGTGGGAGCTCCATGACAGATTATCTAAGTCTTCCCTTCTTAGCATTGCTATATATTTTTAAGAAGAAAAGCCCCCAAGATGTAGCTTGCCAAAGGTATGGAATCTCATAGCCACTTCTAGACTGGCAGGACATAGTGCTGGTATGCCTCACCCTTTATTCCTCTCATGACCCTGGTCTTCGGAGAGCTTGTCCTGTCTCATTTATTTATTTGCTCATGACAGTGAGACCCAACTTCCTTGTCTGGATCCTCAGAGAATCCAGTCCGAAGGTGGGTCCAGGCTGCAGCACACCTGAGTGTCTCCAGTGCCACTGTCTCTGCTCTTTCAGGTCAGTGAGTGTACTGTTGGAGCTTGCATCATTTCTGAAAGGCATCAAATATTTGTTCATGGGTGTGCAGATATCACATTTCCTAGCTTGTGATAAGGATACCTACTTTTCAACTTCCCCTCAGGAAATCTCCTACCTACTGCAGAGGCTGTAGTTTGAGGACTTCAGTTTGCTTACAAAAGGATGAGAGTGGGGGTTGGTGGTGTAGAAGTTACTATTTTTGTTTCAAAGCAGGAAGCCAAGATTTCTTGTAGTCTGATTCCCTCCACTTGACCTTACTTCCATCTTATAGCAGGCTTGTCTCAATAACCTCCATTCTTGTCCTGATAGATATTTCCTCATAGTTCTGTCACCTTTTACAACTCAGGACATAGCCACAGAAGAAGCCTCAGTGGAGACAGAAAGCAGACATCTGCTGCTATGTTACATACAGGCTCATCTAAGCAGGCTCCAAGACCATCAGCCAGTGCTTCTGCCTCAGCTCCCACCAATGGGTCTGAACAGCAGCATTAATTTGCATCACTGGCATACAGCTCCTTGTGATGGCTTGAGTCCCCTCATCTTCTGTCTTTCCCTTTTGTTCATATTCTCCCTTCATTTGTTCCTACTCTTTTGCTTGTTTCAGGTAAACCAGCACAGGAATGGTCTGCATAAAAGAACTTTCAAACTGTGAGCTTCCCAAATGTGACAGTTGTTAGTGATATGTCCTCTTAAAAATCCATGCTTAAATCCATACATCCCAAGAAATTCAATCCAAATGCTGGAAAGTTTTGCTTCAGTGTGTGTTTCGGTGAGACCCATTTGAGAGTTCTCTAACAAAAATGTGTATGTTTTTATAACATTCAGCTCAATTTTATGCATTTTATCTGTACATCTTGCACTATTATAGCATATTTTCTCCTCTCCAACACTTTTTTCCTATGCTTAGGATGAGAGCTGTCAGCCAACTGTGCTTGGCTGATGAGTTGTGGGAGGGAATGAAAGAGCAGAATGGGAGCAATTTTTGTGGGTTCAGATTACCTACAGTGTGTGTCTTGAATAATCTGGGTTCATAGAGGCTTCCAATGTATCTCTTCTTGCTCTGTCTCACTAAATTAAAAAAAGATGAAAAAAAATGCATCTTCATAATGTAATTATCAAGATTAAAGTTGCAATACACTTTGCATCATTTGCATCTTTTAATCTGAGGAAAAAAACTCTAATTATACAACCTCATTTATAAAACCTGCTCATGCCTACACAGGAAAAAAACCAAAACCCCATAACTCAAACCCCTACTTTTAATTTCTGCAGGTTGTAATAAGTGGTGCTCATGAAAGGAATTTTAAACTATACACCAAATTCTGCTCCCAATATGTATGCATTACTTCTTCCAAATTACCAAAGCATGGATTTACCCAAAGTAAATCCTGCCCCTATATGGCTGAATTTGACCAGAAACTTCTGCCTCCCTCAGGTCATGAGTTCAGGTTACACAGAGCCTTTGGAGATCACTCCAGTGAAGTGTGAGCAGCAGCAACCAACTCTGTGCTCCAGTTTTACAAAGCCACATAAAGCAGCAGGGGAAGCAGAGATGACAAATCACACTTGCTGTCACTTCAGTGAAAAGATTAGTATTAATGGATTAGGAATCCAATTAGCCACTCCTCTTCTTTTAGCAAAAGCTAGTATGTCAAAGGTTGCTGTATCTCAAGAGAATAGTGGGACAGATGGCTGAAAATCCTGACATGCTTTAATGCAAAATAAAATTTTGGCCCCATCATTCTGTTTCCAACCTTGGACCTCCTAAGGAAAGCAACCCTGTCACTGGCTGGCTGGGCTCCTCCGCACAGGCACTTCCATCTGTAGCCATCTTTCTGCGCTAATCGAACAGATTTCTTACCCAGATTGGTATCTGTTTGCCAGGCACTGTTACAGGGCTGTCAACAAATGCACTGCAAATCAGTTTTATATATTTGTTTAAATGAAGTTTCTTCTCTTGTCTTTCACTTGTCTTCCATGAAGCTCAAGGTCAGCAGTTACAGGCTTTTTAAAACTAAAAAAAATAGTGTTTCTTTTCCACTTCCTGTCTGCTTGCAGGAATTTATTGTTATTTTCAGATACAATTTAGTGCTGGACTTATTTCAATCTTGTGTCCCTTACATAGCAGTGTTTCTTGTTCATCCTTTTCTGAGAATTCCCTTATACCCTTTAATGAGGCATTCAGAAGGCTTTGTATTTTGTTGTTATGTGTTAGACCAACGTTGACCAGAAAATTTACAGAATTCCTAGATATTAATCAGGACTCTGCTGATTTGTCAGAGTAGATTAGTGCTCTAGTCCATCACACACAGTACCTCAGGCATTTTGGTACTCCAGAAGATGATGGGCGTTTTTCCCCCATTGTACATCAAGACCCATTCCTTAATATGCCCAGTTCATTGCAGATTTTTCTCCAGGTGTTAACAGTGATCAGCAGTGATACTTGATTGGTGCTGGAGGGAAGATGGTTGATTTCTCCTTCCCTCTTTCTTTCCCTCTTACGTGTATTGTCCAGATACTACAGAAGTCTTTGCAAAGTGTCTGCCTGGATTTGTCAGCAGTTGCCAAAGCTTTTTGAATCATGTCTTGCATGACATTACTGATATACTGGGGTATAGGAGGAAATCTAAAGAACTCTTTATAAGTCCTTTTTAATCCCTCCACAGAGAATGAAATCTGTGAAAGCATTCTCTGGGAGTTCAGGGGGCAGTTGGTAGGCATATGGCAATAGCACTTCATAGGAAAAAAACCATCTGAAACCTGCCATGGGAGACCACCAAGTATGTACTGTTACTTTAACCACAGATCCAGGTATGAAACAGGGTCTCTGCCACTGTCTGGTATTTGATGACTGCCAGTTGACACGAGGCTCACCAAGGAGAGCAGCTTTCAGATTCTCTGATCTTTTGTGCATATGATTGATGAAAGGTGCTGTCAGGTAACTCTCCTTGACAACAGTTACAGTGCCTTATTCTCTTTCCATTTTCTCGGTCTCTGAAGAAGATAAAGGATTGAAAATCACATCTCTTGAATGTCTCATTTGTTCGGAGCTTTGTTCAACAATACTATAATGAAAGCTTTAAGAATTACTCAGGTCTGATCAGTCTGTTTCCTATACCTGACATTAATGCTTATGCTGACTTTTGTGGAAGCAGATGCAGGCTGCTGTTGATCTCCCTCAAAATACAATAAATCTAATGCCATTTAAAAAGAGCTGTTATGTTAATTATAATGGGAACAATTTTCCAAATAACGGGCATCCATGTACTCCAGAAAGGTCTATGACCGTGGAAGTGCTATGGAGCAGAATGCATCCACACAAGCTGTGCTGCCTGAAGCTTCCCTCCCAGTTATCAGTACCCAAAGACCTAACAATGTATTTTTCCTGTTGGCCATGACCAAAGACCATCAGATTGTAAAATAGGTAGAAAAATAAATCTCTGGTTGATGGCTGGGGTTAAACCATGACAGCAGTTCTTGGAAACGTGTAAGCCGATCCTCCAAGGTAGTTAATAATGCAAAGCAATAAACAAAATTATTTAGCATGAAAGATAATATTTTACACCATATGTTATTTTAAGGTTTTGATTAAATAACCTGGCTGTACATTGGAAAAATTCTATATTGAACAGACAATATATCCTTCTTATAGTCTCTAAAATTATTGTAATTATATATTCTTGTAATTATAATTTACTGTTAGCTTGTTACACTCTTTGGACAACCCAGAGAAGAATTTATAATGTATATTTAAAACCTAATTAATTTTCAGTGATTAGAAAATAATTAACACCAGTTCAGGCAAGCTGCACAATCACATTTCTTGCCATCACTTTAGTTTTCTTGGAACTGAGAAAAATAACAGCTTTTTAAATTAAACAAAACAAATGTTGCTTTGGTCTTTCCAGATTGCTCACGGTAAATCCTGCTATCCTCATGTGTGTAAGCAGTTGCAATAGTTTCACTGCAATCCTTCACTTAATATTTAAGTGGAAATGAAACACAAACCTTAATCTGCAGGACTAAATGGGAAGGAAGCTGTTTCAGAATCTTTGCTGAGTCTGGCACAGCAGGTAATTCCAATAGCTGTGCTGCTGCACCACTGCCATCCCATGCTCTGCAATGGGGTCATGAGCTCAAAGTTGTTTTTGCCCTTTGTAACAAGCAGAGGATTTGGCTTCTGATTTATCTTTATGATTCCTTTCTTGTTTGGTTCCAGTGTTTCTTACTTTCAAATAGGCTACCATGACCAGTTTTCTTTGATGTCTGTCTCCTTCTGTCTTTCCTCTTTCTTCCTCTCTCTCTTCCTCTCTTTTTTTTAGGCTATGTGTGATTGCAACCAAGCTTCTACTTAGAACGCTTAGGTTAAGTCACTCCACTGCTTCACACATCAGTTAAATTTACTGCAATAGCTCAATTCTGATTTAAAGTATGCCTTTGATTCCAGCAAATGGCAGGTGAGAGGAGTTCTGTGTCTGTCCCAGCAGCCTCCCACCCTGAAATCCCTGGGACAGCAGCCAGCACACTCCAGAGCCCTTTCACACTAGAGAGTAACAGTGTAGACCTTGAGAGCAGAACTGGGCAATTGCTACCAGAGCCAGCTCAGATAAGTGTCTTTTTCATTTTGTGCCGTACAGATGTAACTATTTTCAGTAGCAGAGTTGGTACATTTTAAACAGCTGATACATTTCCTAAAAGAGTCTGCACTAATAATTGCTCTGCTAGCAAATATCTTTGGTAATAACACTTTCCATTCATGTGCTCTAGGAAAAACAGAAGGAAAGGGACCAGTGGACCTGATTCCTGTCACAGTTGTTTTTATCACTGCCCTGCTAAACTACCTCTAGTAAGTTCTTTCACAGTCCTTTTCTGATCAAATTTTGTCAGAATTCCCAAACTGTGCCATTTTACTTATGGCTCATAGAATTGTTTACAGAGAAGGCCCTCAGACTCAGCTGATTCATTAAGCAACACAGCTGCTAGGTATGAGCTTTTTATCATCTGACTATTAACTCAGATGATGAAAGGAGTTCACCAGTGTGTGGCTCTCTTTAGAAATAACTTGCATTTTAGTTTGGTATTCCTTGGCCATACATAGAAATAATGGCCATACATAGCATTGAAATGGATATGTTTGGAAATGTCCAGTGAGTATATTTGATGTGGTTTAACCCCATCCAGCAACAAAGCCCCACATAGCTTGCTCACAAACCCTGAATGGGATGGAAAAGAGAAGCCAAAGAGTGAAAGTGAGTTGAAATAAAGACAGTATAATAGATAAAACAAAAGCTGCACACACACAAGCAAAGCAAGACAGTGAATTCATTCACCGCTTCCCACAGCAGGCAGGTGTTCAGCCATCCCCAGGAAAGCAGGGCTCAATCACTCCTAACAGTGATGGGAAGGCAAACACCATCACTCTGAATGTCCCCTGCCCCTTATTTCTTCTTTCCCCAGGTTTATATGCCGAGCACAATGCCATATGGTATGGAATATCTCTTTGGTCATATTGTTGGGTTCAGCTGCCCTGGCTGTGTCCCCTCCCGACTGCTTCTCCACCCACAGCTGGTGGGGTGAAAGGCAGAAAGGCCTTGACTGTGTGCAAGCACTGCTCAGCAGTAACAAAAGCATCCCTGTATTATTAACACTGTTTCTAGCACAAATCTAAAACACAGCCTCATACCAGCTACTATGAAAAAACCCTAACTTTACCCTAGCCAAAACCATCACATTCTCCATCCCTTATTCCACCATACCATTTACATCATGCACAGGTCCCGCACTATCCAATACATCATTATTAACTACCATCCGCCTTTCCATCCTTTGGTATAATACACAGATATCTTTCCCTTAGTCTATGGACTACCCCTGTAACATACCTGTAAAATGTCCACTGAGTTCCTTTAGTCCATGTCTTTGGGCTCCATCTGTTATGGCGGTCACTCAGGACAGGAGAGGTGGTATGGAATTACTGGGCACCAAAGCCAGCTCAGGTCAGGTCACTGCTGCACTTGCACTTGCACTCCTCCTTCATTGGTTCAGGTGGATTCTGTTACTGTAATTCCTATAACAACAATTTAATGGTATGTCCATTACAATTTCTGTCCCTGGTCCGTTTGGATCATGTTATAGGGCTTAACATTGCAGTGAACCCTGACTACTAAGCCACAAAAGTAAATGTATGCTTAATACCAGGTATGCGGCAAGTAATTAATTTTCCTGGTTTTCTTCATATCTGTAACTAGGCTTTGAGTACTTTATTGCCCTTGGGCAGACTGCTTGTCTCTAGCAGTCGCACATAGAATTATAGAATCATTTAGGTTGGAAAGAACCTTTAAGATCATCAAATTCAACCCTTAACGAAGTCTGACTCCAACATGCACATTTCTTACCGTTCCTGCACTTTCTAGTTTCTTTTCATGGCCCATTGTTTAACAATTGATTTTACTTCACACAGTGAATTCTCCATAAATGAAATGTTTGAAATAACAGTAACACTTTAACATAAGCAATCAATTACTGTAATTATCTGTTTATTCACTCAATCAATAACTTACAGTTGGTAAAGAAATCTATTTACTCCAAGACAACAGGAAGTCCCTGCCCTCCCAGCCTGAGTCCTTTCCCAGCAGTTGCAAAAAGACCCTATGGCCATGTGTTAGCATAGGAGTTATCAGTGGTTGTCACAGCATCCTGTGTTGTTTTGGTTTTTTTTTCTGGATTGCTTCTGTCTTGAAACATCAGCTGATAGGCCCAAAGTAAGTTGACCTGGATAGGTGGTCCTGTATTCATTGATATGGATACCAGGGAAATCATGATTTCAAAAGTCAGTCTCTTCCTTACATAAAACTAATAGAGTGGACTATACCGGCATACCATATACTGAGGTGTTGGCAGAGAGAAGCTTCTTCAAGTTGCAACAAGATTGCTTTTAAAGTTAATGGTTTCATCGTTGTCATTACAGAATCATGCATAGCAATTTATGCCATCATTTTCTGTTGGTTATTATTCCTAAAAAATCTTGTCACTTCAATAACTTTCACTTAATTTGAAGCATACCTTCATGAGTTTGAAACAAAGCGTATCTTTACAAATCAGAGATTATGTCACTGAGAGTTAGTGGATGAGAGAGGCAGATTATTTATGCCAAAATTCCAATGATCTGTGCTTTAAATCCTTGGTGTGATCACTTGTTAGTAGTCAAAATACCTTACTCTGCTTTGGAGCAATATTTTCAAATGGTAAGTAGAAACTCAGGAAACAGTGAAAAAGAGAATGTGACTGAGGAACAAGATGACAAGAGAAACATCATAATTTACAAGTGCACAACTTAAGGGAGGAAATTTTATTTGATACTGTTGACTGACAGGTATCTGAAGACCTATAAAAGCCATGTAACTCTTCAATAGAAATGAGAAATATAGAGTATGCCTGGATTTAGAAATATAAAATGTATTTTTAATGTTTGAAATAACTTGTAGTGTTTAGATGCTCTATTCCTGGAAACATTTTTGAAATGTGTCTTCAGAGACCTAAGTTCTGACAAAAGAACTCAGAGAAAGATTGAGAGAAAGGATGGGTTTGATCAGAGGCTAGACTTTTCACATTGAATACACATATCACATTAAATCCTGAATTTCCTAGAAAGATGCTTTTATATATATATATATGATAACAGATTCTATGCATATTTTCATGGTGTGTTCTACACTGTAAAAAAATTCCAGCACCTGGATAAATCTCACAGGGAATGTTTTGTCATCAACTGAAGTGGATATGCTTGATGAAACAAATTTGATGTCCATGCCTGATGTTACACCAATTCAATACCATTTTGCAAGTCCTTGAGGAGGACCCATATGTAAAATATTACCCATAGGTAAAAAATTTCACATCTATGAATAAAAGAGAGCTGTTTA
The DNA here is from genome assembly GCA_013396695.1 of Sakesphorus luctuosus. Classification (NCBI taxonomy): domain Eukaryota; kingdom Metazoa; phylum Chordata; class Aves; order Passeriformes; family Thamnophilidae; genus Sakesphorus; species Sakesphorus luctuosus. The sequence goes on from VWZD01008083.1 coordinate 588,978, forward strand.
AAATACATGTCTTCTCTGAATCATTACTCTACAATTTTGGATTCTGTGTTTGCCTCCCACTAAAAAGGGAGTTTATTCTACTGAATCAGATATTCTAGGTTTACATATAGGAAGAACCACAAGGCTGGTCTGCCAAAATTGCAAAATCAATTGGGTATCTGAATTTTCAATAAGTTTTAACAAATTGCCCATAACCAAAAAAGATTACTTGCAAGTGAAGTTATATGCAAACATATGAAGTTATATGTCATATTCAAAAGAAACCCACGTAATGACATGTCTTGCACTGGTTTCTGTGAATTGCAAGTGAATAGGACCAAATCAAGAATTTTTTCATCATAGACAATGTGGAGAAGGATTGAATGTTTCTTCTCCTTGTGTGGTCTCTACAGGTCTCAAGGGATTTAGAAAATCAGAAACTTAACACTGTCAGTGAAAGCAATGAGATTAAGAGAAAGTCTGTGAAGCACAAACCACAGAAGTGTGGCCCTTTCCGAACACTTTCTGTGTAAAGACACATTTTAAATCAATGGATTTTGAACTAGTTCTTAGGCTGAATAAAGTCAAGATAAACAGGTATGGAATCAGCAAAGTGAAGTAAAAGAAATTATTGTGTGGTTAAGTAATTGCCCTGAGTGCTAAGAGGAGTTACAGCTGTAAGAGACCACAGCTGGAAATGCTGGAAATACGGCAATCTGACAGGGATTCCATACTCTGTTCTTGCTGAGCTCAATGAAAGAAACAGGATTTCTTTTCTCAGTATTGTATATATTTTTGCAGCACAGTATCAGTGCGGCCACATTTCTAAAAGTCATGGTAGTTTGCTAATCATTCCTTTCCAATGTTCTTAACCATTCTAGTGGTTCAGGAGCTGCCTTTCTGCCTTCTTCCTTTTTTCTTTTTTCTTTTTTTTTTCTAAGATGCACCATGGGTATTCCTCCTGAATAAGTGATTATTTCCAGCTGTCATAATAAATTTTCTGAAAAGATGATGAGGAATTATTAGGATGTTGTCTTTTAACTGGCCAAAAATCAATTTTGAATTTGAAAAGGAGGTGTCATTGATTTCAGACATACAGTTTACAAAGAGCTAGCAAATATACTGTGGGAAACAAGACTTTATGAGGATTGGAGGAGGAGCAGCCCTTAAACATTTCTGTTATTAAGATCTTCTTAGGAGGTTTTTCCTTAAAAAGGGCACTTCAAATGAAAATGTTTCCCTTTTTAAAAAAGAAGAGAACTTGATGCCACGCTTGGTTTTAAACTTATCCTTGTCTCTTCCCCCACCATGAAGCCACATGGTTTGAATTAAAGAAACAAAGTAAGAGGCAATAACTTTAATGTTTTTAATGGTTTAAATAACTTTAATGGTTTTAAAATGTTGCTCAAGAATTTGTCCATTAATGAGAATAGCTAATGTAAAGAAAGAGCTTCACATAACAAAAAAGGCTCAACTCCAGAAGAGTTCCTTATTCATTCAAAAATAAACTTGCTTAAACATCTGTTTACTATAGATGGTACTATTGCCTCTAGAGAACCAATATTTTAATATGAATTCCTGTTGCTTGGTTTTGTTTCAGGCAGCATTTATCAAAACAGACTGTTTAGAGTAATTATTTAGTGCACAGGTATTTGTCTCTCCTTCCAACGAACCTCTACAGTCTCCATTTTCTGATGTAAATTATAGGTCTGAACTACAGATCTGGTTTAGCTGATTGGCTCATTCTGAGCACTGTCAGAATTTAAAAAAAAAAAAAAGGTTTTATTTGCAGTGAACTTTTTCTAGGTGAGGACAGCAAGGTGTCTCACCAGCTGAATATAGATGTGTAAATGCAGTGGAGGGATTTGCAGGCAGGTAATGTCAGCATTACCGAAATGCACTCAGTGGTAGCAAGATCAATGTTTATCTCAATCATGTTTATCTGAACAGTTGTCTGGATCCCATGAGAAAATGGCTGTGGGTAAACCCCATTAGTCCCATGAGGAGACATATCTCCTAGCAAGGAAAAATATTTCAGTGTTTCATTTAGCCTCAAGAGTGTTGCATCAGAAAAACAAAGACTTGGGTATCTGAGTTAAAAATTTATATCTTCAAAACCCCCGCAGTACTTCTGCACAAAACAAAGAGGAGTTTCTGTGTGCCAGCTTTCCAGCAGTGAAGTTCCCTCAGGAGTTAAGTGTATGTTTTGTGTACAGTCTGTTGCTACCTAGCCCACGTAGCCAAGCTACACTGAGATCTCTATTTTGAGCAAATACCTACTGAACTCAGTGGTAAGACTAGGTACATTTGGTACTCAATGAATCTGGTTCAATGTACAAGATAATATCCCCTTTAAACAATAGGTGAAAAACTTGGTTAAGTTCACCTTCTGTTCATGAGTTTTTGAACTCACCTCTATTACGGATGCTTAAATTAGCTACATAATACTATAGGATGAGGCAGTTTTAACCTTTTCTATTTTAAAATAGGATAACTTTATAAAATATGTAGAGAAAGACAGTAACTTCATGACTAGGCCACTTGTCTAGATCGGGGGAGGAGAAGACTTGGGGTCTTCTGTCTACTCTTGTGAATACTTAACATTAAATAGCCTACCGATAAATAGTTTCCCCAAACCAAGATAAATGTTTAAACATCAAGACCAAGGAGAGACTTGGTATAAATGTGTCAATATTCAGTGCAAAGAGCAACATTTTCAATATGAAGACTCAAGAGAACCTCATCCCATGCTGAGGCCAAAGTTGATACCGCCTCTGCAGCTGTGTTGGCAGAGTGAAAGGCTAAGAAAAAGAGGAACAGGATGGCTGGACGAACTTCCACAGAGGAGTTAGCAGTGTTAAACTGAAGGAAGAAAAATTATGGCTATACCTGAAAAAGCTGGGAGGCAAAGAGACAAGGGAGAGAGCAATCACAGAGGATTGTATTGTATAGTTCGTATGGAAGGGAAGAATATGGGGAGAAAGGGAAATAATCAAGACATAAAAAGTCCTCTATTTTTTAAAAAAAATTATATAATTACTTACTAGAAGTCTTCTTAGTAAGAGGTGGTCATGGGATCAGACTTTTTAGCAGGGCCTGTTGCAATAGAAGGGGAAATGTATTTAAACTGAAAGAGGGTAGATTTAGATTAGATATAAGGAAAAAAAATTATGATGAAACACTGGTACAGGTTGCTCAGAGAGGTGGTGGATGCATCACAACAAGAAACATTCAAGGTCAAGTTTGACAGAGCTTTGAGCAATCTGGTCTAGTGGAAGATGTCCCTTCTCACTTCAGGGGTTTTGACTACTTGACTTCTAAAGGTGCATTCCAATCAAAACTATTCTATGATTCTGTGATTCTAGGAATAAGAGAGAAGTGAGGAAGCTGGAACGTGAAGAATCACTTGAAAAGGAAACACAGCGGTAAGGCAATAAGAAGAACTCAGAGAAAAAATGGATGATGAAACTCAAGGACAAAAGGACTTTAGTTCTGGATCAGTTGCAGAGATGTCTGACTTGTCAGTGGTCAGCCTTTTCACTTCAGTTAGCTGTAATATACACCACTGTTGTCAAATCATCTGCTGCAGTTATCTGCTGATAAAATGGTAGTGCAGGTAGTAGGGGGAGGGGATGATGCAATTTTCTGTCTGCATTTGCAGGTTCTTTAAAAAATGGCAAAATTGCCTGAGGTATCAGATAACCCTCATGGCAGGTGCGCTTGGGGCAGGCAGGGATTCTACAGAAGTTCAAAATATGTTTTTCCAGACACTGCTGCTCAGACTATCCACAGATGCAGTGAGGGAACACTGTCTAATGGGAAAAATGCAAAGAAACCAGATGCATTTCACTGAAGCTAGGTAAACCTTTTCCTTCAGGGAGCCTCTATGCCCTTTTGCTTGTGTTATGCAAGAGAGCATTGCTAACTTGCTGTAGTTGCTGGCGCAGATGTTTCCGTTTGTATGTGCATCTCCAGTGCTTGTTAGTCTGACATGTAGCTGTGCAAGCAGGACCTCCTGGAGTCTGTGTCATGGAGCTGACTCAGCTTACAAAGCTAGCAGTTCCTAGAAGCATTCTGAAAATTTCTTGACTTGTGCCCAGAAACACAGCTTCGGTAGGCTGGATCTGCCCTTCAGCAATCTTTTCTGTAATTCTGTAATTCTTTTCTGATCTTTTCTGTAATTCTGCTGTCTTTTCCAACCACAGCATCTCTGCAAGTTTTTTCAGATGTTCTTGCAGTTACCACTTAGTTATCAACATCTCATCCACTTGCATGAATATTTTGTTGCTCTGCTGCTACTCTCTACCTTAACTAACCATCCAGGGGGTGCTGAGCCGACTTTGATAAAAATGCAGAGTTGAAAGTATAAATCCTGGTGAGGCAATCCAGTTATTAAAAATATGCCAAACTGCAGTATCTGATGTTAGCAGAGCTTTTCCCTGAGTTCCCAGTCTTACATACATATTTCTGTGAGCTGGATATTAGTGGCAGCTTTCTGCATCTGTCAGATGCTAATTCAGAAACAAAAAAGAGATTGTAGCTCCTCTCTTAAAGGCTGCAGGACACTGACACAGTTTCAGTGAGCTGCCTGCCCTACTATGAAACCTGGTTGCAAAAAGGTAGGGGCAGGGACCTGATTCACTATGGACATAGTTCTGCCTCATCAGAGAGTGCAAGGGCATGTGGAGTTGTCTTTGGACCTACTTGACCCATAAATGTGCACATCTCTACCACACTGCAACAAAAGAGAGGGCAAGAGGATCCCAGTTCACCCCTATATGACAAAATGGAACTAAAGGTCAGTATTACCTTTAATAAAGACAGTGAAGACCTGTCCAGATAAAATCAGTGTTTAATGGTAGCAGGCCTAGGATGCTTTCCATCTGTAGGTCTCAGAGAACTTCACAGAGGTAAGTGCTATTGCTTTCTTATATTGCTATTCTGAGCATAGGGCTATCATGACTAATACAGCCTTTTCACAGACATATTTCACGTAGATCTTTGTTAAAGTCACTTCTCTCCACTTGGCGTCAGTTTAAGATTTGCATGCAAAGTACAAGAAGAAGGGGAGGTGGCTGTCTGTTGTTGCTTGCCAATCCAGTGCTGAGTGCCTCTGCACTTGGCAGTGGGTGGTTTGAGCTGCAGTCGTGCAGCTTACCCGTAATCACCACAATTTCCTGTTGCACTCATTTGAAAGACAATGTTCCTGAGGAAGTTATGAAGACGGCAAGTAAGTTGCTGCCCTAATTTCTGCGTGTTTGGTTAAGAAAGCTTTCTGAATTGTGCCAGTTAGGACTTATTTACAGTGCTTCTCAAACAGTGCTGTCTTTTGGAGGGATGAGAAGGCTTGTGCTTCCAGAGAACATATGGGCAAATTTGTGTATTCTGCAGTCCCCTCAGCTTGTTGCTCAGAAACAGCTGCATAAGATTCAAGGCAGCTCTTTCTTATACTGGTGCTGAAACTCAGGAAAGTCCCTTAAATATTGACTTGCAAGATGCTGCTGCAGCTGGAATGTCAGATAAGAAACTGTAACTGTTAGTAAATCTGCAATATTACTGTAAATGTTTTTTTAAAGGCAGTAACTGAAAAAGCAACTTCACATGTTCAAACTAGCACTATTTTTTTGAAGGAGTGAATTATTTATGCCTTCAGATGGACTCTCCCGACAGTTCTGAAGTGTGTGCTAAAGAGCTCCCTTGCAGTTCACAAAACAGATTTCTCAATAGGAAGGATATCTGTACCTTTTTGCTAACAGCCATGGCTTCCTGCCTTTGTTAGGGGAGATACAAGTTTGCTGTCTGTCTGATGAACAGATAACCTACTCAGGGCTCTCAGCGTTGCTGCACAGTTTGCAGCACAGATCACAGGGCTGGTTTGACTTTGCCTGCACTGACTGTCACGACAGCAATTGCCTTACTAGTTACAGCTCCCATGTATGCAGAGAGCTGAATTACAGCTCTCAAATGAGAGGATTAACCAGAGAGAATATTAGGTGCTATACTTTTTTCTGGGCACACAGGAAATGTTGTGGGAAAAGCTGGGTTGCTAAGCAGTTGTTTTGCTGGTCATGCGGGAACTAAGCCAATGCAGAGCAAGCCATAGAGGGGCTGTTCTTTTCAGGCCTCTGAAGAGCTGAGAGCCTCAGCACGTTCTGTGCACTCCGAGTTTTCCTCTGTGTCTGAACACTCTGCTTTCTACCCACTCAAAAACTTTTAATTTCTTTAACATGTCTCTGATCAGTTTTCAAGTTCCAGTTTATTCAAGCAAAATTTCCATTGTTACTTCTAGAAAAAGTAAGATTTAGAAAAGGAAAGCAAGCCATTAACTTGGAAAGTAGCAAATGAAAAAAAAGGGAGTAAGAATTATTATGATTTAGTGTGTGAAATGAGTATAGGGAAAATAAATTATTTAGCTGTATGCTCATCAGTGACACTTTGACGATCCCTGTAGTTTATGTGAAGAATTGTGAAATCTAGAGACTTATAATGGTAGCCTTAGTAATAGGGACTAATTGCCATTTCTGAGATGAAGTAGAGAGAAATGTACTTTCCTTGGGCATCACACTGTACTTCAGTGAACTGTGAGAGGCAATCTTAGGTACTTCAGCTGCAGAATTAGGAATACAGTGCCAGACAGTGGGAAGCCAGAAAGCTGCTCTCCAGGAGAGTCACAGACACTATACCAACACTCTGATGTGGAGAAGAGAGAGGGTATTTTTTTTAATGCTGCTATTCATCTGGTGTCCACTGTCTCCTGTGAGTCTCCAAAAGGCTTCATGTCAGAGAAACTACCATTAGATTTGGCACTCATGGGCATCACCACTGACAGTGCCAGCAGGGACTCACAATCAGACAAGTGTGGAGAACAGGATCTTGCATTCTGAGTCACCTTCCTGCTGTCTTGTGGCAAATTTTATTTTAAAGGATTATTGTAGCTTAGTGTTGGTGATGCCAGCCCAAATCTCTGTCAGTGCCAAGCCTGGCAGTGGTGTGAATGGTTTGCCATGAATGCTCAGGAGGAGGATGTGTTTCATGCAAAGGGAAGCTCTCATTTCTGCTGCCTATAATGCACAAGCTCTTTGGTGCCCTGAGAACCCAGAAGCTGGGTATCGTCTTTCACCATTGCTCTGTGTACCTTCCTTCATTTGCTTTGATGTGCTTCAGTCAGTATTTCCTAAGCAGTGGCTAAGAATATTATGGCATCTTTTCAGGTCATGTTTGTTAATTTCAACTTTTGCTGACATAGCAGCTGAATATAAAACCTTATTTTCTTCACACAAGAATTCAATTTCTTTCTTACTGTACTTCATAAATAAGTCAATGTACAGAATTGAGTTACAGAAGACCTACTAAGTAATAAATAATGCATTTGATTTACCACATGATTCTGTGCTTGTGTCTCTGCCCAGTGCTCCTCTAATTCACAAAATGGAGTTTCTATCATAGAGTATGTAAGTTAAGATTAGATTCTTTGTTGTACCTTTGATAGAACTCATGCCTACTATGAACTAGATGCTTTTGCAAAGAGTTTATATGGATAATATTATACAGAGCAAAAATATTTATTTATTTCTAATGTCTCTCTGAATTTTTAGTTCTGTGAGGCTTTTTTAATTTCACAGAAACACAGAATCACAGAATATGCTGAGTTGGAAGGGACCCACAAGGATCATTGAGTCCAATCCTTAGCCCTGCACAGACCATCCCCAAGAATCACACCATGTGCCTGAGGCTATCATCCAAACACTACTTGAAATCTATCAGGCTTGGTGCTGTGACCACTTCCCTGGGCAGCCTGTTCCAGTGCCCAGCCACCCTCTGGGTGAAGAACTTCTTTTGTTTTGAGTTACAAGGTTTGGAGTTGCTAAGCCCACTGACTCTTTCATATACAGAATCTATTTTAAAAGAACTTGCAAAGGTGCTAGAGGAACTCAGAGGTTAGCTGTTCTGTGTCTATTGTGTACTTCACCTATATGCAATCCATTCATACTATCAGTATGCTTCAGCAGATCATACTGTTCTGTTGCAAAGGCAGGATTCTAGAGAGTAGCTTGAGAGAAATGTTTGTGCACTGAGTGCTGTTTGGGTTATGCAGCTAGTGAGATAAGTGCACACATGAGCCAAAACCAAAAACCAATAAGTGAGTTATTCTTTCTCTTCAGAAGCTTCTACCACATCTTCTACATGTGCATTATTATCCTCAAGCTAAATAGAAAATTGACCTGAAATATTCCAGCTGCTATTGACAGTATCATGAGTGATTCTTCCCTAAAACTTGCTTGCTCCTTCTTTATGTCAGTGACAAAATTTCCAGCAAATCTGTTGCTTCACAGCAGCATGAGCATGAAGGTAAATCAAGGCATTAGTAGAAGATGCCACAGATGTCTATGACAAAATTGGATCGTGAGAAGACAGTGAACCACAAGCTTTTGGCACGAGCCCAGAAAAAAGTGCAGAGGGATATCTACAGATCCTGAAAAGTTCTCCCCAGAATATGCTACAAAAGTGGACAAGGTACCCTTGATATTAGAAGATATCCTGGCCTGTGAAAAGGCAGAGGCAGGGAACACTGTGAAGGGGCATACACACTGAGTGGGAAAACTACCAAAAGGTTGCAGAAAATGCAAGAAAAAAGCTAAATTGGAAATAAACCATTTTTCCAGGAACTTTGAAATTGTAGAATTGTCTTCAGAGTTGTCAAACTGAGAGGTATTTAGAATAATAAGGACTAAGAAGGAAGCATTGCATGTCAGACCCTAGATGACCAATGCTGAACACCTGATGATGTCAGGAAAAGGCACTCTAAAGACAAGACAATATTCAAAATATAGAACTCTACAAGCAGGATGATGATGATAATTGTATTGTAGCAGAGGAAGTTAAGAGTGTCATCCAGAAATCAGTGAAAAATGGTCCAAAGTGGGGATGGCTCTGAGCAAGATGATCCAGAGGAGGAGGAGCTGGTCTGTTTAGGAAGTCACATGTGGTATATTACACGCTGAAACTAAAAAACAAAAATATTATTAAATAAAGAATTAGGAAAGTCAGTTCTGCTGTTAGTGCCTAAGAAAGGTGAGTTGCTAAGCTGCACAAGACACCAGAGATGCCTGATCGGTGAAATAAGGTCTTTCACAAAAGATTCCTAGCAGACAGAAGTGTGTCTGAGAACAGGCCACTTCTCAATGTCTGGAACTGATGAAACTTGACAGCTGTTAGGTCTTCCTTAGTAAAGCATTTTGTGACTCGCAAAGTGCCACTGTGGAATCACTGGAAGCAGGTACGGTTGGCTTCCTAAAACTTCCCAGGTGTGGTAAGATCAGTGAGCTTGACAAACAACATGAGCTAAGCAATTGGTTCAAGGTGAAAGCTGGCAGTATACAGGACATCTGCTAGCTCCTGGTGCTTTCCCAGCCTTCCTAGAGAAACTCAGTAATGGAGATATAATGCCAGAAAGGGTCACAATGAGAAGGTTTGTTTTGCAAACACAGAGAATAATCTGTTTGAAGAGTAAAGGAAACAGACTGGTGATTTACTTGAACTGCTGCTCAGTGTGTAGAAGGCCTGGCAAAAACCCTGCTTATCTGCAATGGAGAGATGAGAATTGTATGTACGGCCAGACTTTGTGAAGGAAGATTTGGGCAGGGCTCTCCCCACTTGGGTGTGCCCTTCCAGCCTGCACAGTGGATTTTTTAGGTGAGGCACAGCGTGTGCAGAACTGGCCCCACCATTTAAGTCCTGAGGTCCATCTGCCACAGCCGAGCGAGCTTGGACAGTGACAGTGAAGTCCTCGGGACTGTCACAGCACCCAGTACTAACCGGGGCTGACCCTGCTGAGCATCCGAGATGTGACGGGATGGGATGGCAGGGAGGCATTGAACTGCCAGGGGACGGTCCCTACCAAGACTCGAACTCAGGTCCTTGGGATTCAGAGTCCAGAGTGCTCTCCTTTACACCACGGGACCACCCTAGAGATGAGAATTACATTGATATTAACAAGGCAGTGGTGTGGCTTATGTGCATCATCTTGTGTGCAATGGCATCTTGATCACAGATCACAGCAACTGTTTAAGAAAACCATGAGAGATTGTGCAGCAGAGGTGGTGTTGGCTTATGCAAAGTCTCTACAGAGGGGAAGATTAACAATTTTCAACCTGTGGTTTACAAGTCCCCAGGAATGCATGGATTAAATTCATGAAACACCATGTGAAAAAGCAAGCTTCACTGTCAATAAACTTAGCATTTGTGAATAGTGTTGAGTAAGCAGAGAAGATTAACAAAGAGGGCAGAAAAAGTGGCACATATGGCAATTTAGTTCCACCTATAAATGACTGGACCAGATCTGTAACTGGACCAGGCCCTGTAACTAAAATTGGTCTAATAATACAAGTATAGCATTTGCCTTTAATCCGAAATGTTGCTACTAAAGCTTTTAAAGAGAAGATATTTTCCAATGTGCATCATCAGTATCTAAATTGGGGCTGGACTACACAGTGCCTTCATCATCCTCCAAGTCACTTCAGGAATTAGTCTTGCCTCCATATCCTCAACAGCCTGTCAGGAAACAAAGGATCTTATCCAAAGATTATCGCATCTACTGCTGACTCTGACAGAAATACAGTTGCATCATTTTTAAAATACTGTTGAGTTGTGTTGCAGGTTAGCATTTGTTAAAATACTCCTCTACCTTATTTAATTAATTTGTATCACTTAGTGTCATCATAATTTTAATTTTTCCATCTGCTTGCCCTTAGATATATGGGCAACAGCACAGTATCCCTTCTGAAGGAATTCCTTGGAATAGTTTGGGCAGTGATGTCTTGTGAGGGACAAGGACACAGGGTGTTGAAATCTTGTTAGTCCCTTATATAAGCTGAAATCCTTTCTGAGATGTTCTTAAAAGCAATAAAATGTCCATAAAGTAGATTGAGAGGAGGAGCACACACTGTGATGAAATGCACAGGGGAGAAAAAGTTGTGCAGTGAAGATCTCAGTAAAGTGCTAACAATTAAGTACATGTAGCTACCTTCCTTTTAAGCTTTTCACCTTTATAATCTCCTCCTCGAGCAGAAGTGCAGTTTGTCCATTACCATCTAGATGCAGAGCTGCTTGCTGGTTATCTGTGCTGTAACATCCTTTTCAAATGCTGATGATGCATTTCTGTTCTCACTTCCACCTCTGCACACACACGTATGTTACACAAACACCACACAGTCTTATTCTGGTGAATCCTCTGAGAAAAAAAAATAATAGGAGCTACGTAAGGGAAGGGATAAAGTAAATGGCTCTGAGGGCTGAAGCCTAAAATTTTAAACAATAGTAAGAATTAAAAAACTGATGCTATAGGGAAGTAAAGACATTTTAGAAAATGAAAAACTAAGCCTTAATTTCTGACTGTGGTTTTCAAAGCAATTATGGTTTCCTTCCCCGCTCCTCCCAGCACATTAACATGTCTTACCCTCAAAATAACAAATTATGATGACTGCAGTACTGAGAGAGAGCCAAAGGATTTACTAATATATATTCTACACATACCAGTGGTGGCTATGTCATACAGAAAAAACGCACAGGATTTTTTTTTCCAATTTTTATGGCAATAACCAACAGAGGTCAAGAGATTACCTAAAGATTTATTGACTGTTTGGAGTTAATATCCCTCACCTTACTTATAGACCACTATCTGCTGCCATCCAGCCATTAATCTGCAGGAAACGCTTTGCACCACAGTCACCATTTCCTATGTAACAGCAGCACAAATCAGTAGAAATGCTGTTTGGAAAGTGGGTAGAAGTGCTATTCTGTACCTAAAATTCATGCCATGCACCAGAATAAGGGCAGACAATGAAAGCCTTCTGTGTGCAGGACTGGCCTGATTCTTGTGTGACACATCATCATCCTTCTGCTGGACAGGGAAACAGACTGACCTTTTCTGATCCCCTTTTACACAGTAGCCTCCTTACTCACAACCAAGTTCCAGCAGGAAACATTGCCTAGCACAGCAGCACCTCAAGGCGTTACAGCGTAGACAAGAGGTCTTTGCTGTCGCCATCGAATTTTGCTGCATTTTTACCCCTGTCAGGTATCAGATGTCATAATAAGTTAGCTAAACGTGTCATCATTGATCAGTGCTGTTTCTTCCTGCTTGCAGTTTGCTCAGTAAAAATTATGAATGAAATCCCTCCTTTGTCTCTGAAAAGTTACAGGGACAGAATAAGTGCAGCGTAAGGAGGATGGTCTCAGGGAAAGTACAGATAGAGTCTGACAGAGGAAAGCCATGGAAACTATATAAATAAAGGCAGAATTGTTTATAAATATTTCCCTTTTCTGGGTGTGGGTGTAAGGAATTGCATTATTTGAAGACTTTTTTCTCTTATAAGATTTTTTGCATACCTGCCACTGCAGTAGGTTCCTAGGGAAGTGTGTGGCAGTGGGCATAATGACCGGCAGGGCTGAGGAAGCCCCTCAGCCCAGGGACAGAGCCCTGAACTCCATCCGCTGTGAGAGCCTGGGTGTGGGGCAGAGCAGCAAAGCCAGGCAGCTTCCACAGCCCCTCTCCTAACATGACTTAACTACTGCCAGTAACCAAAATAACCCTCATAATGTCACCAGCTGACTTTCATAGCCAGTCCTGTCCCATCACTCAAGGGACTGCAACTGGAGATTTTAGTACATAATTCAAAGCTGGTGTGATGAGGAGAGTGTTAGTTTCACATAACAGAATTTGATTTGATTGTAATTTACAAAACAGAGCATTATAAAAGGTTAGGCACAAAAGCTCTCCTAAAAGAACTCTGTTTCCAGGCCAAGAGGTGTCTTTACTCCTGTAGAGGCTTTGATCCTGTAAAAGCACATCTTTCCATCTTTTGTAAACTGCCTTGCACTTTTCAAAATGACACTGTCCATGCTCATTAATTCAGCTTTCCAAGGCTTGTAGGGGCAAAGCTGAGGGGTAGCACAATGGCAGGCAGCAGAGGGGGCCACCAGTGCAGAGGTCCCATGGCAAGAAATGTTTCTCCTCTGAGCAAACACCCAAGCAAGGCAGATGATGAAAAGGTGAAGGCACCGCAGAAGACAACATGCAAACAGAGCAAGGAGGAAGCTGAGTAAAGAATGTGATTAACCAGAGAGAGAATGGGGAAATAACAGCCAGGCTTGTGAGAGAAACTGAGCAGAAAAAACACAAGCAAAGAGTTATTCTCAAAAAGTCCCACAAAATAAGTGCCCAAATGACAGAAGTGCTGGTATGTGTCTGAATATTTCTAGACATTATTTCTTAGTTTTGAACAGATTTTTCTACAACATTGTAGTATGATTTTGCTATATTATTTAGTTAAAATGCTTTTGTTTTGTCTTCTGGACAAAATACAAATAAGATTAATAATGTGTATTTAAAGTCTTTGTTTTGGAAATTGTTTTACACATGTGAAAGTAACACATCTCTGGTGAACAGTATTGCTAGAGGCGGTGAGGATGAGTAACCCTGTGCTGGTATTCCTGCTGTCACTACTCCACAGGCCCCAGCAAAGAGACTGAGATTATACAGATACAGGGCAACAGAAAGATTCTGCTTTGGAAAACTTGCAGGACTTTTCCTCTCCTTCTGTTTAAGCCTGGCAAGCAGAGCAGATGTCGGAAGGGACACACTTACTGCATCAAGACTCATGGCCTGGCACTGGCATCAGGAGAGGCACACGTCTCAGGCTGGAGGTGAGGGATGTGTAACACTGGCTGGGGTTCTGTGACTCAGCATGGAGCACCCCCTTCACACTCCTCCCATGGGGCCAGGAACCAGTGAGATCCCATGGCTCTGGCCTGGGGAGATGGGGAAAATTGCATATTGTGAGTCACAACCTGGAAGAAAATAGTATTCTGAAAACTTCATGCAGTATGCTCTAAGATGACAATGTTTTCCAGGACTGTCCTGGTTGGATGCCCTGTCTGTGTCTCCAGCCAGGACAGGTGTCCACTCAGACCCTCCTTGGGTTTAACTGATAATTTCCTGGAATTTCACATTAATTACATAAAGAGGAAAAAGCATTTGATAAGCTTTAAATCAAAGATAATTAAACTTACTAAACTGGAAATTATTTTATTTGTCTAACTGTGATGATCATGGGGCAGTTCAGGGGAAAGTCAGGAAGCATGCAGGAAACAGGCTGCTCTGTTGATCCATGCTGGGGCCATCACTGGGCTGCAATAAGCCCTGAAGAAGTAGGGAAGTGAGTGACCAAAGCAGGGAGCACGGCTAAACACCTGAGTCATGGGGCAGGACACTACACTTTGGTGCAGGGAAAAGCAGATGGAGAAACTGGGTTGGCGAAGAGCTGAGTGCTGATCCTCATGTGGATCACTGGAGTACAGGTCCCTCGTCTCCTGTTCCTACCTTAACCTGTTAGTGCTTTGGGGGTTTTTTTGCTGCAACACAAAAGGAAACATGCGTTGCACCAACTCACATGGTTTCTAATTTAGGTTGTACATTGATGCATGGAAGAAATAAGTGGATAACTAGCCAGGATGTGAATATAGAGTTCCCTAGCTACTTTGTACTATATTCTTTATGAGTGTTGTTAGTATACAATAGTTATTACAGTGAGTTACTTTGCTTTCATAGTGACCATGCAAAAGCCTAGTGCAGTCTAGCCTGTGGGCTTCAAGTTCACACTGTAGGTACTGCACACTAATTTACTCACTGCAGACAGATCCCAGCTTAAAGCAGCATCACTTCTCTGCATAGATGAAGTCTACTTGCTTGTGCTTGTAGTTCCTGTATGATCAGGCATCAACTGCAGTTGGCACCTCTAAGTGTTTTTGGAATAGAAGCAGAAAAATAATAATAACTAATTGAAATGGAGTCAGTTTCCATTGGTGGACTTGGCAATGTTACAGTTATGTTTGGACTTGATGACCTTAAGGGTCTTTTCCAACCTAAATGATTCTGTGATTCTGAATTGGTCATGTTATTGTGAACATCCTGTCCAATGAGCTTTGTGAGCAGTTAAGTGGAAACACATAGAGGCTAAGTGTCAAGTCTTTCTTAACTCACATGCAGGTGAAATGCAGTTCTTCCCTCAGTGTACAAGCAATAATTTGTGTTTTGTCTTGAGGAATATTCCAGTTATGTTTCCTAAGCTCTGCTTGCTTCTTGTGTGTCAGGGAGCTTTTGGCTCACATTGCCAGGACTTGAGGAAGTAATTGGGAAGCCAAGTGAAGAGATGGGATCTTTCTACAGTCTATTCTCTGTTTGGCCCAAGTTCCTGTATTTGGAGGACTTTCAGAGCTATTTCAAGAGCCAAGAAAACTGCTATGGAGACAACCAGTCCCTCTTTCCTCAAACTTACGGAGAGCCATGGCTTAAAGGCACTATTGAGTGAGAACAGTTTTAGTGCGATAAACAAGTCCCCAAACAGTTCCCTCTGTTGAACATGGAAGGGAGATAAAGATTGACTTGTTGGAATTAATCAAAGCTCTAAAGGCAGAAACAATTAACTCTGTGTTTAATTAGGAGATCATATCTGTGAAAAGGGATGTTTCATGTGTTAATAGTTTTCTGCAGTGTATAAATGCCAAGACCAAATTAAATAGTTTAGTAAAAGAAAATGCAGAGGTAAAGGGGTAAAAACACACACTATGGAATGCACACGGGCTTGTGGTAGCAGGGATTTATTCTGCCATGGAAAAAGACTGAAGGGGTTTGAATATGATTATCCAAAGCTGATAAGTGTCATGACCACAGTATCATTAATTAATTGCCACATTTTGAGATTCATTTTAAAAGGCCATGTATTTCTTTATAACCTTACAATAATAAAAATCTTTTTATTGAAGAATCAGTTAGTTTTAAAAGAACATTACTTCTAAATAATGTTAGCTCCCTAGCAGCTCAACAGACAAGGACAGATCTTGGTATGGCATCATTGCAAGGTAACATCAGAGAAATGGACCTTTTTGTAGGATACTTTTGTAAATGAAGATGAGACTTTTTACGCAGTAGCTGCTGGTGAAGCCACTACAAACCATTTGCGTTCTGAGTGAAACTCTTCTCTTTGGTTACAAAACCAAGTTATCTACAAGATTAAAGATGCTGTAGCACTTACCTTATCTAATCCATCACTCTCTCCTTCTAACTCTCCTTGTCTGTATTGGCAGCCTCTGGAGAGAAAGGACCTGAAGCTACCACTGTCCCTAAGAGTGTATCTGCCTTGTCTCTGCTCCTGATACACATGCAGATTTGCCTTATTGTTTGCCCATCCTAATTTCTGTCATCATTGAAAAAGAATCTGCATTTGGCCTAGTCCTTTTCCATGGTCAACCGAGTTTGCTGTGAGCTTTAGCACGTAACTTCACAGCAGGGTCTTCAAATGAGAAGCAATTAAAGATACTATTCTTTAGGGATTTGTTTTTATTTGCCTGTGTTTTAAAATGTCATAGATATAAAAGCAATGTATCACAACTGCAGGTTTTTCTCCCGGGGATAATGTGAGATACCTTACACAAAAGCAGTTTTGACTACCTAGGGATTAACAGGAAGCCTAATCTTTGCAAGAGAAGATCTATAAGGTGACTCATTTCTCACCTGTGTGCTGTGAGTCACAGTCGTTTAGGGCAGAAAAAGTACAGTGAGGCCAGGAGGGATCTTTGGGAAAGGGCCTTGGTTGCACTACATGGAAGAGACTCATTGAGGTGCTATCTGAACTGTGGGACACAAGGTGAGCCTGCCAGCTCCCTGCTGAGGTTCAACCTGGGCACCCACAAGTACCCTGCTCTCTGCCCCATGTGCCCTGGGTCCTCCCACCAGCGTGTATGAGGGTTGTTAGGCCATATTCCTGGTGGGAGAAGTGGGACTGAAATGTGTGTTAGTCTTCCTGCCCATTGAGAGATTGATTGATTGATTGATCTGTTCCTACACACTCATTCCTTTCCTGGAGACAGAGCTACGTGCCAGCTCACTGAAAGTAGGTCCAGCCTTAGTCTCACTCAGTAGAATTAAAAATACTGAGACATGAGATTTTAAGGTCAGTTTTTTATGAAATAATACTGAACTTCACAGAGTTGAAACATGCTTTATGGCAAGCGTGAATCTTTGTTTTTCTTCCAAATATGTGAGTGTCAGCCTACCTGTGTTGAGGACACAGTTTCATGGTCTGTGACACGGTAAATGCAATATAGGTGATGGTAAGGCTTTAATACAATTGTATAAACTTCTGCAAATTTTGGGGGGGGAGGAAGCCAAAGCAGAACTTTATTGGAAAACATTGGGTTTATAGATGATGACAGTGAATTGATATGCCACTCTATCATCATTTATATCCAGGTAATGTATGTGCAAATGTGAATGTGAATATGTTAAATTCACACTTTCAAAATTCAAGTTTTCAAAATGTGAAAATAAAATAAGCATCAATACAGTAAGCACCTGCACAAATGCAGCAGATTGTGAGTCAGAGTCATAAAACATAACTGGTTTTTTTAAGATGAAAAAATGTTTACATTCATTAAATACAGTTAATGTTTGGCTGGAAGAGCTCTATTGATGTTATACTGATGAGTCAATCTTGATAAGTAGCATGAATGGAAGTCTAATGCAGAGAGTCATTCCTTTTCCATATAGCCAAAAGGACTTCCCAAGTTCAAAAGATGTTCCATGCAGATTGGAAAATTGCTACTGATAACTGACCAGAGTGAAAAGAAGAGAGTCAGAATGTACAGTATGTATTTATATGTATGAATTAATGACCAGTCTGGCCTCCACTCTTTATATTCATTTTGCAAACCTTTTGCTATGATCTCTGTCTGAATGCACCACACAAGTGCGATTACACTGATACTGCAGAACTCCACATTAGAACTCCTCCAAGTTGTGAATGAGTTGTGCAGGTGTGGTATCAAAAATATGCCAGGTTTCAGGGGCCATCTATCCTGTTAGGAATATTGTGATGGGCTTCAACATCACCTAGTGAAGCTGTGAAATGCTGCATAGCAGAGACTGTGGAGAGTGGTTGCCACAGGGAAAGTGGGGGTAGTGCAAAGCAATAAAATTTCGGAGGTGGTAATTATAGTATTGTCTCAGGTACATGCCAAGGGCTTGATCTTCGTTTACAGTTTGGGGTCTGTCTTACTCCCTTCTTACTTTTTAGTACTAATAGAAAGATACTGTCCTGGACTAGGCTGTTATTCCCCAGGTCAGCATACTCACTCTGCCTGAGATCATGGCAAGAGTGCAGACTAGTTTCCTGAGAAGTGTTTAGAAACTGTATTGTTCAGGACATTTGAGAGGATGCTGAAGAACATAAAGTTAAATAAAGAAAAAATCATGGATATTCTGCAGTGGATGAACTATGTCATCAAGTCAGTTGCTACTAGATGTACCTCTTGTGTTTATTTGAGCAGAGAACAGCATCAGAAACAAAGATAATATTGTAGAGCTTTCAAAAAAGGAAATATCTTTTTTTATTTCCAACGGTATTAAAGAAGATTGAAGATGGAGAAACTGTAATGTTGCCATCATTGTTTTTTAACTGAAGTAATACTGTATCTAGCAAAACGCTTATGTAACACTGTCTAAAATGTCTTTGTGCTCAAAAAAGGTCATAAGTAAGTGACTTTGAAGCTTAATCAGCAGAAGTATGGGACAATTTCTGAATTTCATTATAAATCTAGTTTAAATCCAGTGAGGTCAGCAGAGTTACTTGGGATTCACAGTAAAGTAAGTGTGTACAGAACATGGCTTCATGATTTTAACTGCTTGTTTTCCACTGTGCAAATATTATACACTTGTCTGCAACTTGCACAGAATAATTTGAAAGAAAATACTCAGTATGCAAAAACTGTAAGATATTAGCTATAGGAGAAAAAGTGAATGGTTTGATATTGTTTAATATACAACATGTTTTCTAGTGCTTCTACAACAGCCTGTAAAACTAGTGAATGCTTCATGTAGGGATTACAGTGAATAGTTTTGTATGTAGGTGATTTTAGAATAGGATGTAAGAGTATAGCCTTGCTGTCTTTGTCGTTATCTTCTTGAGCCATTACACATTTTTGTGATCTGTAACGAAAGACATAAATCCTTTCAAGAAGGAGCAACTCTCTACAGGAGCCTGGTTTGTTAAGTTTCTTTTGTGTTTAGATCCCTGGGTTTGCTGGCTTTGGGTTTTTGGCAATTAGGTAACAGAGAGCACTTTCATCACCTCAGGTCATACAGAAGACACAGCAGGGCCCTTTGCTTCAGTATACAGATGTGCTGCTGGTGATGCTGGAGAAGCAAATGCAGCAGGAGGAGATGACTTTTAGCACAAATGCTCTCTTCATTTTCCAAGGCAGCCAAGAATTAAATTTGATTTGAAGTTATAAAACAAATACATATACATTATACACTTGTGTATAATGGCTTATGAAGACTATAGAAAAAGGTGAGAACTGAACAGAGAATAAAAATCATAGAATTATAGAACAGGAAACACATTTGGATTCACAAAACTTGTATGCAGGTCTGCATCAAAACTTTCACAAAAGTCTCAGGATTTAGATCTTAAGCCTGACTTTTTTTGTTTTCAATACAAAGAGGAATGGTGTCAAATAGAGAATAGGGAGGAAAAATGCCCCTTGCCTGAGATTCCTGAGTGGCTTTTTCTAGATGGGACCTATAGAGACTTACCAGTCCTGAGCAGGCTGCAGCTCCTTGCCTGCTGCTACAGCCAGAGCAGTCCCTGCACCTTATTGATTCATGTACAGAAAGTGCTCCAAACCTGGTCCTGGAAGTAATAAATTAGAATGACAGGAAGGCTTTTTTCAGTGCTCTTATTTTGAGGGATGCTTTATGCTGTGCAAAATTCAGAGGGGTGGGTTTTCCTGCTTCTTCTCTAATGATGAACACTACACTGTGCAAATATGGGAGGTGCACGTATCTGTGGTCATTTTTCCTGCAGAAGCATCATGGAACAGACAGATAAAATGATAAAGGTAATAAATTTAGGAGTGTTATGTAAAGGTAAAGAGTTGAACAACACAAGTGACTGTTAAATTGATTGCCAAACACAACAGCTTTTGTGAGTGCTCTAGAAAAATAATCATCATAAATGTGTTTTTGTAAAATCTCTTTTGCTTGTTTGTTTTGCTATCTTGCTATAAATAAAACAACAACAACAACAAAAACAAACAAAAAAACCCCCCAAAACTTTTCCTCCTGGGACAAACTAGTGTGACAATCACTATTTGAGCCAGATCAGTTTGGAAGACAAGGTGCAGCTGTGCTGTTGCAGAAGGAAAGAGCACTGTTCCCAGGCATTTCCTGGCCCGGGAGGATATTGAGGCCCATCAAAACCCCTGATACTCTGCTGCTTGTACCTCTTTTGCCTGGACACCTTGCTGTGTTGCAGTGGCTCTCTGCCAGTCAGCAGGAGCACTGCTGGTGTGCTCCCTGGCAGGCAACTCTCCCCCTGAGACATGAGCCTGGGGAGGCAGCTGCAGAGAAGCTTTGGGGCCAGGGACTTTGCCAGGGAAGTGACTGTGGTTCCAGGCTTCCCAGGAGCCTATACAGCTCGGGAAGGGGGTTGTCTGTGAGGACACCCAGGGATCCACCTATCTCAGCTGAGAACAAGGCCAGTTCTAAACTGATCCTGATTTATTCACCTAGGAAAAAAAAATGTTATCCCACTGATGTTAGGCATCAGTAAGGGCACTAATAATAGCAGTCTAGGACTGAGGGTGGAACACTGATACCTCTCTTCTCAAGGATTAGCCTAGTCCTCTTATACATGCAACACTTTATATCAGTTCCTTGATAACCCATCATTATGAATTACACAGTGATTTGTTGATTTGGCATGTATGCAGTGAGTCCTCTGGTAAAGCAAGCCAAGAGAATTTATTTTTGACAACATGTTTCTGAATAACTAGAGATGAAGTGTCATTAGACATGTATTCAGATTGTTAAGTGGGCAGATACATTTTAAAAAATCTTGTTTTACTAGGCTTAATACTGCACTGGCACTACTGATGAAGCTTGTGGAAAACAGTTTATATTTCCTGTAAATGTCTGAGTGAGAGATTTGTTGATAGTGTTGATGTTTTAATTACAAGAATGTCAGTCTACATATTATATGAAATTACTGAAAACAAAATAAAGCATAAGAGCATCAGACACTTGGGTCTTGTCTGCACGTTTTGGTGGCGGGGCTGGATACAGTGTGAAGAACATGACCAGAGCAGCTGGTTTCCATCAAATGGCATCATGATGACATAAAGGAAGGTAAAGTGGGCCCTGCTGGCTCTGTCGTTTATGCTCTGCAGATCAGCTGATGTAATTTTCTCTGATAGATCTCTCTGCCTCTCTGTGGTGTCCTGGGGAGCTGCACTGCAGTTGCCCATTCATGCTCCACTTGATGGATAACTAAGTGAGCAGAACAGCACAATCCAAACAGGCAGCAGTAGCTTCCCATTAATATTCCCATATGTCCTTTTGGTGAGTTCTAGGGGTAAAAATCATCAAGTTTGGAATCTGTTATCTATTAAGTAGTTGTTACTTTACAGACATGGCAATGTTGATGTCTTGTGATACCATGGGCTTTGCAAAAGAATGCAATCTGTCTGCTGGAAATCATTGAAGATTATATATCTCTCTCCTTATATAGACCA
Organism: Sakesphorus luctuosus; assembly: GCA_013396695.1. NCBI lineage: Eukaryota > Metazoa > Chordata > Aves > Passeriformes > Thamnophilidae > Sakesphorus > Sakesphorus luctuosus. The sequence goes on from VWZD01008083.1 coordinate 610,587, forward strand.
ATGTCAAGAGCAGCATCTTTTGTTCAGTGACCTGGAACCTGAATTATAATGCATTTGTCTTGCTTTATGTTCACGTGTAACCCTTGTGTTTTGCTTTGGGTTTTTTTATACATATATATTAGCACAAATGTAAATGTGCTTCATGAAACAAGCACCTTGATTGGATTTGGGCTTGTGTAAATATTTTACCTATCCTAAATCACTTCTTTGTGATAACTGTATTTTCTTTCTTGTTCAATACAAAAACTTGCCAAGTGTCTCACACTGTTGCTCTGGTGCCAATTTCCTAGAGTTTTAACTCTCCCACAGAAACGTTTGTACGCAGAAGTTCTGTGTACATTTTAAAACTGCATTATGTGGTAGACATACTGTGCAGTGACTCCTAGAATCTATTTAGCAAAAATATGTGAAAAAATGTAAATATTAAACAATTATATTTCACCTAAGAGCCAAAGCTGTACCTCATCATAATTTACCAGAAAAATTTTGTCTGAAAAGAAGCCCATATGTAATGATAAACTATAACAATAACATAAAACAAAGAGAGAAACTTTTCCTCTTTCTTAAAAGAAATTAAAAGTAATAGTTTCTGAAAGTCAAATCTTTGATAGCTTCTATTAAAGTTCAGTCCTCTTTAAGAACTGCAAAAGCTTTTCACTATATCTCTCCTTCTCCTTTCCTGATTTCTAAAATCCTACAGGAAAAAAAGGTTTTGATATGTTGTTGGATCATTTTTCTATAGCCAAATACCTATCTTTTGTTTAGAATCTGTAAACAACTAAAATGTGAATTCTTTTTCAATCTATGTTGCCGCATGTGTAAAGTTAAATGCAGATGATATAAGTAACATTTATAATGGGCAGTACAGCAAAAAGAGCAAAACTTGGAATGTCACATTAACTGGCTGGTTATATTCTCTATTTTTCAACATGAATAAAATGAGAAAATAAAGGGCATACATGCTCAACATGTCTTTTAGGCATCAGCTTTTAGTCTAATTGCATGAAGAATGATATGAAAAATATTACACAACACATGAGTCATAAGAGCATCATCCTCACTGCATTGCTAAAGGGCAGGAAGATTAAAACAAACATCTTGTGCCCTGTCCAAGCTCTTTCATTTTATTTGGCCTTTAGCTTGAAAGACTTACAAATTCTAGATTAGACATCCAGTGTACTGCATGCTTTTGTGAGTAATACCTATTAGCTTTAAATTACTTATGTTCTATGGCTTTGTCATGTTCTGTATACCCTCGGATTGTTACCTAGAAAGCCACTGCAAGGAAAAGAGCTGTGGATCCCTATGCACTTGTCAGATGTGGAGGGAGTCTGAGATGGGCAGAATTTGGAGCTGGCTCTGGTCCCCTTGCAGTGCCAGTTTGTGCACTCAGTGGCCAGACATACACAAAGCATTTGGGATGTGACCCGTCTGTGAATTATTTTGTAAAAGGTTGCATGGTGGGAATTGTCTTCAGCTGAGAAAGGGTTTGCTGTGTCTACAGAGGACATGGATCAAGATGGACAGAATATCATATTCTGATGAAGTCTGTAAGTGATATAAAACCTGGTAAAATAGTAAGTGAATGCAAAGCCTTAGAGCTGTATCTGCACAAAGAGCCCGTGTTGGTTCCTTGGAATCCAGGCAAACATAGACCAGGGACACTGCTCTCAAGTGAGGTTATAAAAAAATGGGAAACTTTTGGTCTATATGACACTTTACTTTCCAGACCGTTGATTTTGTCTTGTTTCTGCAGACTATAAATCTGCATCTAATTACAAAATGCTCAGAGCTATTAGATTTTTGCATACAACTTGAAAACAAGCATCCCAGTTTACTCTCCTATGTGGAAAACTGCATGTTTCCCCAAAAAATCCCAGCTGGGTTGCTGGAACTCTGCTGTCAGGAAGGTTTTCATTGGTGTGCAGTGAAAATCTGGAGCCTGTCGTGCTCGGTGCCCATACTCTGTTTTATAGCAGGATTTTTCCTCAGCCAGAGCTGGGAACACGGACATTCACCCAGCGTGGTTCCTCTGTGCTGAATTCCTCTACTTTGAATGACTAACAAGAGACCAAGGAACACTGTGAAGATATCTTTTCATTGCTAATGCTCAGATTTTCCATTCATTGCCAAGACACAGCATCCATTTCCAGCATTAAATGTCATGCACACAATAGCTCTGCTGTCGGTGTGAAAACCTAGCTTAACTAGAGGAGGAGGCACAAAAGATCAGAACACATCCTCTGTGTGCAAAACTGTACAGCTCTAAGTATGTCTCCAATTCACCATTTCAAATAACTTGATTAGACAAGGTTGTGCCCTAAGGCTTCATTGTCTGCCTGCATCAAATGTGACTTTTTTTTAACTTGGATCATCTTTACATGTCGAGGCACTAAGACTGATTATGGTCATTGGCCAAAAGAAGGCAGCATTTGAAGGAAGGTTTGCAGACTTACAGACCTGACTACATGTGGTCACCTGAGTGAACAAGCATTGGGTGAATGTTAAGAGATAGTGGGGCTGCTTGTTCCTACCCAGTTTGGGGCAGACACTGTTCCAGAGGTCATGTTTAAGCAAGCAGAAGACAAGAGGGACAGCAAGAGAAGACGATATATAGGACAAAGCAAAGCAGAGCCAGAGAAGTCTCAGTGTAAGGCAATGTTAAAAACAAATGCTGAGGAATTTGTTTTAGATCAGTCACAGAACCAGGAACAAGACCCAAATCAAAATCTGAATCTTCCTTGTAGTTTGACCTTCACTGTGTAGCCGATAAATTGATTTTAAAGTGGTGTAATTCCTCAATGCAGAAATGTTTAATGTGTATGAGACTATTTCTCCAGCTTTATATAGTAAAGGACAGATAAAATCTGATTTGAAAATAATACAGCGTGCAACGAATAAATTATATGCTCTGGCATTTGGTGGTGTTTGTGAGATATAATTCTATTTCTAGAGCAGGGTAGGCTTAAATAGCCAAGTGTTGTTTATAGGAGATGGGCTGCTGCATTCCTTTTCAGTTTGCTAATATGCACAAGTCTGCTGAAGTAAACCAGCCCTGGACTGAATAAACATGTGAGACTCTGTTCATCTATGGGACAATGTGAACAAACCATCATATCTTCACTGGAAATCCCTTTATCATTTCTCAAATTATGAAAAAAATGAAACCATTTAAACTAATTGTCTATGCTAGTTGGATACACTCTCAGCCTGTACATCTTATTTTATGCAGTAGGCATTTGACCTAAAAGTAATCTGTAGCTGGAAAATCTTTGTGATGAGCACTGTAAAATTCCAGCAAGATGGTTGAGTAGTGTAGTTTGTTCTTGTAAAAGACTTTTGGATCTTTGTTGTAAATGTGTTCAAACCACAAATACTATTGTTTGTTTTACTGCTGTTCAGCACTTCCAGTGTTGCATCTTTACTTTAAGAAATGGGGACATGCCACTTTGACTTCATTACCACGGAAGACTTTGCTCTGTACAGTCCTCCAGCCAGAGCACAGAAACATGAGCTCTTCTGGATTCGTGAATATACTACAGAGGAGAGGCTACTGAGCTGTGTAGTGCCACCACCAAGTAGTAGAGGTAGGGAAATATAATCTTTTGTGACTGGCCTGACACTCAGTTGCTGGGAAAAAAAGGTAAAGCTAAGACAATGGGGCAAATGTTAATGATCCTTCCTCTTCAAGGTAATTTGGACAGCTACAAAGTGATTCTAAACCCAAAGCACTTTGGGAGATGGTGAGAAAGATTTGGATTTGAACATAGATTCTGATCTCAGTTTTACAGTGATTCTCTTTCTCTACAGTGACCTGAACAACCACCCAAACCCAATGCCTGAACTTGTCTAGATGCAGTTGGTGCAGCATTAGGAGGTATCAGGCTGTATTCAGAATCCTGCTTTCAGTCTTCAAAAATTCAAATTCTGTCTAGATAAGGAAGGTGCCAAACCAAAGACCCTGATTTTTCCTTCATTATTCTTGGATCTTGCTTTGATAGTAGCTAAGTGAAAAGCTTCACCCAGTTCTGCTCAAGCAGCTCCCTCCTACCCTTTTACTGAGAACCATTTTAGCTGAGATTGTTGTTGCGATGAGCTAATTAAGCCAGACAGAAGCAGGCAGAAAGCCAAGGCATGATTTTCACTTGCAGCATCTAGGTCTTGAGAAGTAAAATGTTAACATCTGATTCCTATCTTTCCACTTGAAAATACGTAATTTTGCTTGAATGCTGTTTCACTATGGAAAGGTACTCTGTAAGTGGAATAGCAAGCCTTCCTAAAGGGAACAAGAACAGATTATGAAAAAGGTACCTGAAGTTGTTGGTTGATTGATTATATTAATGCCCAGGAGGGAATATGTCCACTACATTTTTTTCTGTGGCTTTCTATTGTATCGTTGTCTTGTTTAACAATTATCCATATACAAAGAAGGGTAAGGACAATGCAAATTCGAAGAAGGAAATAATTGCCTTTAAGCAATGTCCTTTTTCTTTCAGACTTGCTGAGATTGTTTTCCCTCTCTCTCAGAAACCTCTGTGTATAGACAGTGAGCAGGGTTGGCTGCTTGGTTTGAATTTCTCGCTGTCTGTTTACTGTGACAAAAAAGACCTTAGCTTATAAGCAAGCTGCAAAGCACTGAGCAAGGATGTGTGTTCTGAAGGACAGGAACAGCTGGGCTTTCTAGAGGCTCTGCAGTTTGCTGGATAGTGTGGTCTCCAGGCCAACTTCGCTCATAGTTCTATGTATGTGAATGATCTGCATATCCAATTTTATAAATTATTCCAAAGAGGAATTAGTATAATGTTACTCTCCAAACCTCCCTCCTAACCCACTCCAAGATGAAGAAATTGTGTCTCCAAAACTGCAGGCTTGCTTTCTCTTTCTTGCTTGCTTTCTTTCTTTTTCTTGCTTTCTTGCTTTCTTCCTCACTTTCTTTCTCACTTTCTCTCTTCTTCTCTTCCCTCCTTCTACCTTTTCTTTCTTTCTTTCTTTCTTTCTTTCTTTCTTTCTTTCTTTCTTTCTTTCTTTCTTTCTTTCTTTCTTTCTTTCTTTCTTTCTTTTTCTTTCTTTCTTTCTTTCTTTCTTTCTTTCTTTCTTTCTNTCTTTCTCTCTTTCTCTCTTTCTCTCTTTCTTTCTTTCTTTCTTTCTTTCTTTCTTTCTTTCTTTCTTTCTTTCTTTCTTTCTTTCTTTCTCCACTTTCCTCCTAAGTATCTCTTTTTCCTTAAATTTCATTTTTGCCTTCTTTCCTGTTCTCTTCATCTTCATTTTTCTGTCTCACTCTTTCTCTCTGTTTCTCATTTTCTCTCTAATTCTGCTTTTATTTTCTTCTGCAAGTCGCTACAAGTCTTATGAAGGAGACACAAAATCTTTGTTGTGTTTACTGATTTCTGACACATTCTATATGATGATGAGAGCTCATGACATAAATTAATATCCTGTTGATTGTTCTTTTGATCCCATGTGAGTTTAGCAACTCAGTCAGCAGCTTGATTTGGAACATGATTAGGACCCCAAATGGATTTCAGTAGTGACTGCCCAGACTTTGTGAAAGCAAGCAAGAAAAGAAAGACTCATCAATCTACTTATTTTTCTGCCTAAAAGCTGTCCATCAAAGAAAGCTTGAACTGTTTCTGAACTGAAGAGTTTTTGGGGGCAACATGAAAACTTTAAAACCTGATACTACCACATTCCTGCTGCTTCACAGTATGCATATGTTTCTTTGACTGTTGCCATTTAGTGAGAACTGACAACGCTCTTCATGCTGTTTAAGAGGCAAATGAAAATTCAGGGCCTCCTACCAGGAGCTTGTTTCTTATTTCTGAAAATCTAACTCAGCTTTAATTGTGGTCTGGAAGTTAATACTATTTCAGAATTGTCTTCTTAATTTCCATCATTCCTATTCTGCAGATGTGGAAAATCACCTTCTTTACTATACTCCATGACTCTCTTCATTACCATCTGCTAAGGTTTCAAAATCTGTTATAAGCTCGCTGCTAATTTCAACTTCCCTTCTGTTTCTGGGGAGAGAGGAGGGGGACCCACAAAACCTCCCCCAAAAAACAACCCACAACAGAAAACAATCCATCTGTGTAGCTACTGAAGAACTCACCCTGCTGTAACTACAAACTCCTTTCAGAGACTGAAGTCAATACTTCTGCTTAGGTCAACCAAGAGGAATTGTCTTTTCCTGGGTACATCCTACACTTTAATCTTTCCAAGGGAAAACAGGGAAACTAGGCAAGCTGATACTCTGCCAGCCAGAAAAACTTGTGTTGTTTGAAAAATTAAAGCTGTCTTTGATAAAAATCTCCTTTCTTATATAACTATTCTTTCAGTATTAGTCAGCTGTGTAGTATTAAAGTGCTCAGACAATATTATTTAATAGTATTAAGAAAACAGTAATTTTCTGAAAAGTGCATTATTTTTAATTTCATCTATTCTTTGTCACCTTCTCTAATAGCTAGGCACAGCACAGAAGTAACTTGGATTCTCCTTGTATATTTTTCAAGGAATTGAAACTGGTTAATAATAATTATATCACTGTTACAGCAAAATTAATTTTTAGCAAAACCTCAGTTCACTAACCTATGAATAAACAATTCTATCAGTACTAACCTATGAATAAACAATTCTATCGGTACTAAGTAAATTGAGCATTGTCTAACAGGGAAACAATAAAACTGGAGAGCCCTGGACTCCCTTCTCAATTCCATAGTGGGCTGCTGTGCACCCAGTTTTCATCCTTGAAATGGCCACAACGGGACTCACTTCCACTGGTTTGGAAGTGATGTCGGCAAGTGCAAGGAAAGATTTTGAGGAAGAGCTATGTAACATGGAGGCCTGAAGGGACACTTATTTTACACCATCTCTTTGAAAGCCTCAACACACACCCACTCATGGATTGTCATGAATAACTCTGCTGATGCATTTGCCAGCTACTTCTGCAGATACTAGCAACCCACTGAATGAGTTGCCTACTCATTTGCAGCAGTTGAACAGGGCTGAAGCTGTTGGCAGCGCCTGCATCAAAGCTGAAATATGATGAAAGGGTTTGTGTCGTGTGTACTGAACGAGGGCAGGCCTGCCGTACGCTCATTTGTTGTTCAGCAAATGCCACTTCCCGACACCATGACATGCTTACAAGGGCAGGTCTCTTTTTCCTGTGCTGAGCAGCAAGCCCAGCCAAGTCTGCCACTCTTCTGTTTAATCTGTAACAGTGTGACCAACTGTCAAATCTCAGGAAATTCTACGGAGCTAGCTTTGTATTTAAAAATAGCCCTAAGGGTGTGGGTGGGGGAAGAGCACATTCAGAAATTTGGCATTTTGTTCTTTGTGAGCAGTTCCTTTCCTTCTCCATCTCTCTCTCTCTCTGGCAGATATTACAAAGAGCTCAACATACGGGAAATGAGGGCTTGGGAAAAGCTTACCCTGAATTCCTTCAAAACTGTCATCTTCTGGGATGGTAAACTGTAGGATTAATTTGCACAACTAACTGGATATTTTGTTCGATGGTCCTAATGTGCTTATTCATCCTTTGTCCCATCATTATAGTCAGTACTATGGTACAGTCAGTCAAAATAATAGGCCAAGGGGTGATGACATTAAACTGACAGAGGGTAGGTTTAGATTAGATATTAGAAAGAAATCCTTTACTGTGAGGGTGGTGAGGCCCTGGGATAGGTTGTTCAGAGAAGTGGTGGATGACCCATCTACGGAAGTGTTCAAGGCCAGGTTGAATGGGGCTTTGAGCAACCTGGTCTAGTGGGATGTGACCATGCCCATGGCAGGGGGCTTGGAATGAGTTGATCTTTAAGGTCCCTTTGAACCAAACCCATTTTGTGACTGTGATTTTATGAAATTACTTTTCAAACTTTTGGAAGAGGGTTCGCGGACCCTGCAGGTGTATCCTGCATAGCTTTGCTGCAGACCAGGGCCACAAGGACCCCACGCCTTTGTTCTCTTCTGCACTGATCTAATAACTTGTATCTGCCTTTTTTTTTTCCTGGTAAATCCAACCACAGCACTTCAGGGAGCTTGTAAATCCATATTCTGCTGCTCTGTATGGAATCACCATCAGGCAGGGAGGACCTGCAGTATGCACCCTGCAGTGTGTGCTGTGGAAATGTTTGACAAGGCTGTAAAGGGGCACTATGGGGGCAGTAAAACCCTACACTGCAGTCACTATTTGGGATAGCAAAAAGAATTTCTGAGGCACATCCTTGCAGCTGTAGATATGGTTGATCAGAACTCTACAAATAACATCTATTTCAGTGACTGCTTACTTGTATTTTAAATAAATGAGTCTTTAGGAAAGTAGTCTATTACCATATGGTCCAGTTTGAGTACCTTTATATACTCTATGTAAAACTCTATTTTAGAATCATATGAAAGCTTATGCTAAAAAAAAAACAGCACGGGAAAATAAGGGACTTCATCAGATAAGGAAACACAATTCACAGCCTCTCAGACTAGATAGCTGGACCTGTTTGATCCAACTTGGCTCACAAATTGACTTGCTAGTCCAATGGAAATTGCTGTATCTACTAACCTATCTGCTCTTTGTAAAGAGGGAACTAATCTGCCAATATTTTCTTTTCATCTGTGTTCATCCCAATTTGAACTTGCAATAGATTATACTTTGTTTGTGATGGTGAGCTCCAAGAGGGTTTCAATGTGTTTTTGTTCTTTGTAATTTTCACACTGCGAGCATGTACCCGATGGAAACAAAAACCTACATTTTAGAACATCTTCGTGCTTCAGAACTGATGTGTAAATCCTGCAAGATGAAGTTTAGTACTGAACATTTAATGTGCCTCATAATGACAATTTTTTCTGGTGATTTTTTAATGCTTCTGTAAAGGCAGTTTCAGCAATTAAAGCATGACACAGCAAATGCTAAATATAGACTTGAGTAGAATGGTTGGTAGTTTTTGTTTTACACAGCTAGATTTTCCTATATCTGTGCAAGGGAGACTAGTTTACTTAAACTGAAATGTATAAGCTCAAGGATATATAGCACTGAGTAGATATGATTATGTTCTGCCTTTATAGTTTGTAATGTACTCCCAGGGTTTTAGATCTTTCAGTTTACTCTAGAGGTCTATTATAGTCAACTTTCAGAGGTCACATTTTTATGCTTTTAACTTTTGTGTTCTTGCCTACCAGTAACATCTGAAAGCAGTAACATAAAAATGCAGTGAATGTGTTTAGGGAATATGTGATCCAGTTTATCATCTTTAAAATTTGTTCTTGAGTTCTACCTCTAATGCAATGCAAAATACATGGTTTCCTTGAGGGTTTAGTCCAAATTTTGAGAGTTTATCCTTGTGGCAATTATCTTCAAACACAGAAGTGAAAGACGATTAATATTTGCATGTATTTAAAGATACTTTGTTATTTTACCTGTCTTCTTCCTCTTTCTTCCTTTCTTATTTTTCCTGTTCTATCTGTAAACCATGGTGGCTGTGCTATGTGAAGGTCTTGTCACAGTGACTGCTGGGGATGTCTTCCAGAAAGGCCAATACCATGAAAGGCTTATTCAACATACGATGTCATTGAGCAAGGATTTCCATGAATGAACTGGGTTTCATGGAGCATTAGCTGGAATAGTGTCCAGATGGAATTCCTGTGTATGACTGTCTCCTGCACTTTCTTAGTACATTTTGGTTACTCTCCACTTTAGCTTCCTGCACTGCTTGCCACCTCGTCTTTCAGTATATTTTTTGTTCTTTGAAATTTTCACATTGGGAGCATGTACATAATGTTGTTTTGTAAGGATGCAACCAGTTCCAAAGTTTTAGTTAAGCTATTTATCTCTTCTATTAGTGTGTTTTGTTTGGGTGCTTCAAGCTTCTTACCTTGTGAACAGATGGCAATTGTTTTTCCTTCAGAAGCCAGGGGGACATTCCTATGTTCTGAGTTGACCTTCTGATGCTTGCCTTGGAAAATAGTAACACCAAGAACTGAGTGATCAAAGTATAGAGCATATTTGTGTCATACTGTCCTGGATTGACCAGAAAATTGGAACTATGATTCTTTAATTTCATTTTTATTGATTTAACCAGATACTCTTATTCATGGTTTTAGAATGGTACACCAATGCACTACATGATGTGCAATTCTTAAACCACAGGATTCCTAAATGAGTGGCACAGTCCCCAACAGTTAAAGCAGCAATACTCAAACTTCTATGCTTCTTTTACTTACGCACATTTAAAGTTACATGCTTACTTAGAGACTTGATTTCTTGTTTTCTCTGTGACCAAAGATCAGGTTACATGTTTACTAAAATGCCTCCCAGATCAATTTGGTCACTCAAGTAATATGTTAAAAGTAGAACAATCTTAGAGCCAAGACAGAGTCGCAAAGTTACTTTTAATAAGCACTCTCATCTGTGTTAATTTTAAGTCACAAGCAAAACAGCCTAAGGATATTGTGTTTGATTCATATGTCATATACTAATCCTGAGTTCTAATCAAATCTGATGAGCACTGTGGTCGGTACAAAGGAGTACAGTTTACTTTATACATCTCAGTCAGTTTCTGCCTTCTTGGGTGAACAGAATCTGTCTAAAAATGTGTGTGCTAATATGTATGTTTATTAGTTTATTGTGAGAAGAGTACAAAGCAAAAGATATAAGCAAATTATGCTCAGGAGAGTCAGGCATATCAGAGTGTTTCCTAAGGCTGCCTGTCCTGCACACTCTGCAGTTCCTGCAACCCCAGAGCCGATGGCTAATGGGAGTGTGCTGGTTCTGAGACATCTGCAGGGTGTGTGCTGGGTCGGTATAAAAGTGCACTATGAAACTGGATTTTGTTCTATCAGCATAGAACAGCCTGTCATTTTGGGCATGGACTTCTCACTACTGAGAGAAAACAAAGTAAAACTGATACACTATTATAGTATAAGGTATATAATGAATTTTTGTGTTGTATTAGTAGTGAATTATTGTGGAATCAATGTCAGTGATTTTTGTAGGCTAAAAGTCAATGGAGAAAAGAATGGGGTGGGGAGCTTCATGAAGTTATTGTATTTATAGTTAAAGCATGAAATAATTTTTTCCATTCGACTTTTACATATGGGCATATGACAGCACCGAGCTGACTAAACTGAGTGCTGGCATAACTCCATTGACTTTACTGAAATTTCATCCCTTTGCAGCAATATTGGGTTTGGCTCAAACACAAGTGACCAGATAATTTTCTGACTGGTAATGTTCATAGGTTGTATTTCTGACTTGGAGTAAACAAACTGCATATTTCAGGCTATAAGCAGATAATGACGGCCACTCGGAAGAAATTTCCATTTTCTAGTGTGCATAAAATGTTGCATCGCTGGCTGGTTGTGCTGTTGTGCCTTTGGCTTTCCTGTAACAGTTACTTCTAATTTAAAATTCTGATTTCTCAAAAGTTATATAATTCATCAGAGATGTTTTTTGCAAAAGCAAAACAGGATTTATTCCTTTCTGCACCAAGGTGGAGAAGGACCAGGGAACCTGACTGCATGGTCTGATCCTTTGTTTCAGTGACTGCATACAAGGGGCTGTTTTGATTAACCCTTAAAGTAGATAGGTTTAGACATTTCAGGCTAAATGCAGTTTTGAGTTTCTGTTACAGCAGTTACTTCCCATTTGAGGTAAAGCTCAACATACATAAAGAAGCTTTAAAAAAATCTGCAAATTACTGTGTAGCAATATCATCCAATGCTTTATCCTTCTGCATTCACTTGTCTGTGTGCAACACAGAGTGAAACAAGTCTGCCTTGAACTAAAATGCCAACTATAAAAATCTGAGCATTATCAGTGGCAGTTGAACTGAAGCACTGCTGAAGCTTCTTGAATTTACTCTAAGTGTTAACACAGAAAAGTAAATACAAAAAGTTCAGTGTTCTCATAATCCTGAATTGAAAGGGTTTTAGTGCTGTCATTGTGAAATTGAATTGTGCCTGCCTTGTCTGATGACTGGTAGCACATTTATTTCATGCCTCCATTTTCCTAATTTTGCTGGTCCTTCTCTTTGAAAAATACCAAAGAATACTATCAAAACTATTTATACATCATCCTTTTTTATTCATTATTACAATGAAGCTTCTTGACTGCAACAGGTCCCAAATATGGCCTTCATCAGATATTTCAGCATCACAGTAGAAGTAGAATATCACCAAGAGGTCTCAGCCCTCTCTCTCAAAAGGATTTATAGCTAGCTAACTCTTTTTGGTTTAGACCTATTGGGAAAAAAGGATCAGTACTCCTAAAACCAGATAGTGTGTTCACAGAAAGTGACAGTGATGAATGGACTCAAGAATAAGTGAACTGGAGAAACTGTACAAAGTCATGCAATATGAGTAGGAGAAATAATTTTTTAAAAAGTATTTTTTGTGAAAGCATAACATATTGCAAGTAAGCTGCACATGTTAGTGAGTCCTGGTGGGGACGGGGGAAGAGGCTCACTGGCTGCTCTGGTAGAGGCACTTAACCTTTATAGGAACCAATCCTGGAAACCTAGGAGAAAAAGACTTGCCTCTGGCCTGTAGTATTTTATATATTCTCTCCATGTCCTCCCAGGCAATTTGTATTTCTGCTTCTTTCCCACTGCCTTTGGGAGGAGGAGAAGGTTGTGTGTGGAGGAAAGGGAAGGTAGAATAGCAGAAGTCAAAAATTTCCCCTTGAGAAAAACGCACCTGAGAAATTCCGGATTATCTTCACAAATTACTGGTTAGATGCCACTGCATCCCACCCCTGCGTATATTTTTCTTCCTGTATTATCGGAGTAATGACACAAAGTTGATTTAGATCTCTTAGACTATATGATAAACAAATACACTCAAGAAGCGTAAAATTCCTGACTCCAAAGGGTCTTTAAGCAATGATGTAAAGAATTTCTCAGGGGAAAATCTGGTTCTGAAATCTGGAACATTAGGAAGACACTGATTCAGGAGGCTGGTAATAAACCATGCCTATGGTAACAAGCTGCTTGCTTTGATCCTCTCCCATGGTGTAAACTGTTAGTGAAAGGGAGGTGCAAGGCAGATTCAAATCAGTATCAACTTGTGCTCCTTTGTGAAAGACATGCACTCCTATTTGCCTGTAGAAAAGGCAAAAATGAGAATGTTGTGTACACTGTGTTATTTCATGATGCCTGCTTTGCAGATATTAGGTGGCACAGTTTACTTTTAATGCTGTGCAGTGCACCCCATGTACTTTGAAACATTTCAGCCTTTTGTAGGCCAGCCTGGCCCTACCAGCAGGCAGGCAGTTTATTAAGTACACGAATATGTGCTTAATTATAGTGCCAACCAACACAGTCTAACATCTTGCTTTTTAACATACATAGTTATTTTTTAAAAAAACAGGAGGAATTGCTCTAAAGCTTCTTAGAGGCTGATAAGACTTTGCTAGGACACAGTGTTCAACTGAAAAAGGTGTGGGTGCAGGGAATGGATTTCTGTACTTAGTGAAGCGATTCAATAACTGAAATTTTGTGATTGTAATTTCAGAGTAATTTACAATATAGGTGACCTCACAGAAATACCACTGTTTCTTTTTGATAGACAGCACACGTGCTGGAAGTCTTAATTAGATAGGGGAAGTTATCTGCATTCTCTTAGAACAATGTTTAGGTATTTAGCATTTCAGGTTTTTTAATAATCTTTTAATTCTATTAAATCTGAAAGCAAATGTGTGGAATAAACATTGAACTTATTTCTGGCTTTAATAAAAAAAATGCTGCTTCCACAGCTTATGCTTCAGCCTAATTCCATCTTGAACATTATGATTTTACTCAGGGGAAAAAACCAAAAGGGATGCGATTTCTGAACCTGGAGACAGATCACAAATCTGAGATGTGCTGCAATTGTCCTTAATGAGACAGCATCTGCCTAGTACTAATGCTTAAGCTGTTACTTTCTATTGCTGCTTTTCTTTGTTCATTCTGCCAAGAAGGTGGAGTTTGTGTCAGAAAAAAGGAGGTGGGGAGAAGGCTTTCCAGACACTAAGAAATTGAGTCCATCCATTGTCTGGAGCATCATATTTCACAATAATTACCCAGGGATGCAGGCTGTTTCCACTTACCCTTGATTCATGTGTAAGGTTACATGAGTTTTCCCTCCTACCATGCTGCTGCTTTCCATGAGTATTGAGACCTTTACACTCCTCTTGAGTGAGGCAGCACTGGAACATAGATTGCTACACAATACAATTCTTATCAACCCAAGAGATGCAATATGTGATAAGCTAAATAGTTGGAATCCATGATCATAGGGGTCTTTTCCAGCTTTAACAATTCCATGATTCTATTCTAATGCAAGTCACCTCAGGGTGGGAAGGGTCCCTTAGGCGCAGAACTAAGGCACAAAGAGTGGACTGGAGCCAGTACTACCCACCACCTCTGCACGACTGAGCCGTGTAGGTGGGACAACAGAGACTTGTCAAGAGGAGGGACTTGGGATGTCCTCAGGGCCTGCTGCATTGCCAGGTTGAGATCCATGTGAAAGTAAAAGCTTGCTTCAGCAGAATTAAATAGCACAAGGTAATCTTTGGACCATCTTTGACTGGTCCAAGCCAGTCATGACACTTCTTCAAGAAGTTTAGTAAAATCTAAAACAAATACTGCTCCCAGTCTAGAACTGTGTACACAAGCAGACTGCAGATGCAAAACATTTCTGGATAGAGAATTAGGCATTAACAAGCTAAAATTTATTTATAGAGCATAACTACTGGCTTCAGTTTGGCCTGGTTTCCAGACAGATACACTGAGCTTATTTGTAGTGAAAAAGCTTTACTAATTACATTCAGTTTCTATAAAAACAACTTAAAATTCAATCAAAACAACTAATGTGTCTCAGTTTTCTGTTGTCTGACTGCTTAAGTTCAAGCATGCTTTTTATCTTTCTGCTCTGAGCAGTAGCACTGTCAAAGGACAGATGCCCCAGCAGGGATACCTTGGAAGACACAGTCCTGCAGTGGGAGATGATTCAGCCAGACTGACTGGTTGTGTTCTGTCACCCTCATCTTGGCCTTTTATCTGTATTCTTATCCTCTGAGGTATTGTTCACAAGTAGACAGAAGATAGGTAGGAAACTATAAGGTTTCAATAAACAGCAATACCAAAGTACATAAAAATACTGCACTGACATATATTAGGGAATGGAAGAACAGTTATCACACCTTTTCCAGGCATGCAGCTTTCTGCGGTTATGATATGCCTCTGGGTTCTTATAGCTGCATTACAGGACAGCATCACAAACTCCAGAGGTCAGCAGTCATGAGGTAATTTTCCTTCTTGCCTGCAGATAGATGCCTTCCCCTTCTTCATATTCAGCTTTCTAACAACTCACTGCATCCTCCTGTAAATACGCTAAGTACTCATGCTTATCCAACAAAATAGTAAGCAACAAATGTCACATGCAGACAAGTCCTTTAAAGAGGTCTTGAACTAAGCAGTCTACATGTTACTTTGTCTTCAGCATTTGACAAGATACTTTACCTTTTATTCTTCCTTCTAATAGCCATGTTTATGTACCATGCTTTCTCTCTCAAACATTCTTCAATATTTAAGGTGGCTTTGGGGTTGAAAGGCTGGACAATTTCACTGAGGTGTTATTGACAAGAGCTTAGTTTCCTGCATTGGTGTTCTGCTGTAAGCCAGTGTTTGTGGGTTCTTGAAAATGTCTCTGATCTTTTATCATTCAGAGGACTTCCAGCAACACTCTGAAAGTTTTGACAGGATCTCCTGCAGTGTTAGTATTTGGGGTTTTATTCAGTATTTATTAACTTTTTAAAGCCCATGTTTCTACAACTCTACCCACAAAACACCCATTGACAGTTGTTACATTCCATAGTTTAAACAAGCTGGTGAGGAATGCACATCATATCAGGTCTTCAGTAAGTGCATAAGGGCTTTTATACAGATAAGAAAGAGGAAGAAATAACAACATGCAGCATTTCTACATGCTCATGCCAGTATTTCTGAGGCCTCTGTTTTACATCATGAATACCAAACAAGGCATAAATAAAACATGACTTGTGTTGAACTATAGCATATAACTTTCCAAAGAGATAAGAGCTATTCTATGATCATCAGCTAGTAATTAAAAATGCATTGGGTCAGCAGGAAGTGTTTGAACAGAGTTTTATTTATTGATCATTAATGTTTCCACACAAGTACAGAACTGCTCCTGTTTCACCTCCCCTCCCCTAAGCTATCAGGTCCATCATGCTCTGCAATGCTGTCTGAAGCACTGCTTTGCTTGGTAGTGGTGGGGTTTATAATTTAGGATGGTTATGTTGACGTTAGACGCTGTCCAAGTGTTTTCATTTCCTCTTTTATGTTTTTGTCTGATGATACGGATTGCTGATGGAATCACGGTACACTTGCACAGAAGGTAGTTGCCTTACCTTGGGGACCACTGGGCTGCAGCTGCAAGCAACAGTTACCACGAAGTTGCTATTGCGGCGTCATCTCTTGCAGTATTTGGAGCAGGCTCAAGGACAGCTTGGGGCTGGGGAAGCCTTTTACGGGGTTTGAATTATTGCAACCAGGCACATTTTGTTCCCAGTCCTGTGGCTTAAACTTTACGATGCAAATGTGCGTCTTTTTGTGGGACTGATTTGTTCTAATGAATGTTACGATTCTTCTTTATTTCCCCTTCGTTTTCTTACTGAAACAAACAAACAAACAAAAAAGGAGAGGAAAATTTTATTGTGATTTTATTGTGAACTCTGCTTAGTAAAGCCTGCATGTACTGGCCTCGGGTATTTCCAGTGCCGCAGCTCTGAGTCAGGCATTTCCCCTCGCTGTGCCCATCCCCTCCAGCCGAGCCGAGCGCCGCCCGCCCAACGCTGTCCCCGCTGCCACCGGCCCCTTCCCGAGCCCGGCCCGGGCTGGACGCGCGGGGGCGGCGGGAGGGCGAGGGGCAGGGAGGGACAGCGAACATCCCCGAGCCCAACGGGAGCGCCCGAACGCCCCCTGCGGCCCCGGCGTGGCCCGGCCGGGCTCGCTGCTCGCCCCGTGGGCAGGGTTATGCAAGCGGCTNCGGGCGGCCCGCCCGGCGAAGAGCGGCGGTCCCGGCCCGGCCCGGCCCGGCGCGGCACCATGTGGGGCGGGCTGCACCCCCAACCCGGCGTGCGCGGCTACAAGGCGGGTAAGGAGCAACCAGGAGGGAAGGGACTGGGGCCGGGGGGAGGCACATGGGCCCTGCGCCGCTTCCCTTCTCTTCCCTTCCCCTCCCCTCCCCTCCCCTCTCCTTCCCCGGGCCCGGCCCGGCTCCCTGCCGGGTCCCCACAGGAACGCCCGAGGAAGCGGCTCCCTCCCCACCGCCCGCGGAGGCGGCGCGGCCCCTGCCCCAGCCCGGCTCCGGGAGNCAGCGCCCGCCGCCGCAGCAGCATCTGCGGTGTGCCCGCCCCTGTCTCCGCCCCGCTCCCAGCGCTGGAGAAGCAGGAGGCGGCAGCAGCGCAATAGAGCAAGTTTTGTCTGNTCTCCTTCCCCGGGCCCGGCCCGGCTCCCTGCCGGGTCCCCACAGGAACGCCCGAGGAAGCGGCTCCCTCCCCACCGCCCGCGGAGGCGGCGCGGCCCCTGCCCCAGCCCGGCTCCGGGAGGGGACGTGGCGCCGGGCAAGGCGCGGGGACGGCCCAGCCGAGAGGCCGATTCGGGAAAGCGGCATCGGGCAGGGGCTCGGTGTTGCCTTAGCTGGACCTGGCAGCGGATGAGAAAAGCTGAGCTTAACCTACATAATCCGTTTCCTTTCCCTCCCCGATTCGTTGGCGTGCCCTTAGGCGGAGGCTGGAAGCATGCTTCTCTTGATGTTTTTTTGCTTTAAATTTAGACCGCAACAAATGGGTCGAGTCCTATTTTTTTTTTCTCCCCACCACTTTTCTGTCTCTGGCTTAATTAGAGCCCGGTTCCTGCGGGTTGGCAGGGATGCGCTGATAGGTTAGCGCTCGGAGTTAGGTTGTTCCAAGGGGAGACACCTATCTGTGAGCGATGGGTTGGCTTTCCCCCGACAGGGCTGTCAAACCTGCGGAGGAAAACTGGGGAATTGGCTGCAGAGCCGTGAGAACATTGCTTTTGGGCAGGTGAGACAGGGTACCGGCTCGCTTGGATGCCCTTTGCAGAGTTTGAAAATACTACCAGCTATATCACCTGCCCTACTCTGTCAGGGCTTCTGCAAATATTTTGTCATGTTTTGATTTATTGAAGCAATTGATCACAGTGGAGGTCTGTGGTTTGGCTCTGCCATTGCGAGTGCGAAGTAGTGCTCTTGGAATAATTTTTTCCCTCAGAAATTTGGATTTATGTTTTAATTTTGAGATTGCAAAATATGACTGTATAATGTGTGTACAGTTAGTTGACATACTTAAATGGCAGGATTGTTCTGCTTTCGACTGACACTGTTTTTCTTGCAAATACAAGAGCTGCTAAGACATTCTCAGCAGCTGCCTGAATCACTACAAGTAGGCTAATGTTCATCCCTGGAAGGGAAAAGAAGACATTGTTCCTTTTTTCTGTACTGTGATTAAGGTATTAATTTCTGTGTAGAACACGTTTGCCTTGTTCAAGCGTTATGTTTTTTTTTTCCATTATTTGGTGCTTCCTGCAAAAGAATGGAGTTACATTATCTTTGTGCTACAGCTTGCAAAGATAGTGGGTATTCTGAACAGTAGGTGCAGTGATTTCAGTTAATTTGATGGAAACTGCAGGAATTTAGCAAGTTTCAATTCTTGATTATTTGTGTTTAAGGCAGGAATATTAAAAGGTTATATCCCAAGCGTAATCTGCCACTAAGTTCAGAGTGTTGCGAAGGTTGTTGGTGTTTGGTTTTGATCTGTTTCAGAAGACTTTAGATTGTGCCTGTTGTTACAGCGTCTTCCTGTTTGTTTGGGGTCAAATAAAGTGTTTTAGCACTGTGTTGAATTTATCAGCAATTCTTGTCAGTGAATTGTTGGATAACTCTTTTACTTTTGCATGTTTGTCAGAGTTGTCTTTAAGATTTGTGAACAAATTTTGTATATTGCTTTTCCCTCCTTCCCCAATCCCTCTTTCCTTTTGAATTTGTATTAACCCAGAGTATTTAAATACATGCTTATCTGTAAGCAGGAGAAGTGTAAGGTAGCAAAACTGATAGAAAAACATCTAATTTGAGATAAGATTAAGAGAAAGTGGTGGTTAATTAGAAAGCAAGTAGGTGAAGGTTTAACCTTGAGATATCATTTGTGCGTTATAATTTTCAACACAGGAGTCCCCTCCATCTATCTTACTGGGAAAGAGTTGAGAAGTTCTTTTCAAGATCTGTAATCTGTCTAAAGCAGAGGATGTTTGTTAGCTCCTTGAGTCTATTTATTGAAGGGATGATAGTTACTAAGATCCTGTGCTATTATGTTACTGCCATGTTAGATTTTTTTTCTGAGGAAGCTGTCCATGGGATAAGTATTTTGTAGCAGAACAGTAGCATCCTATTAGGAAGCAGACGTTTAAGCACTTATTTTTTGAGCTGAAGAAATTTATCTTTTATCAATTTATCTTTTGTTACAGGTTCTAATTGGTGTTGGAGCATCACAGTCAGTAACTTGACAATTCTTGTTAAGCTGTATTTATTACTGAAAAGTGTTCTGTTTTACTAGTTGTACTCTAGTTATCTATGGATATGTGTATTTGGAAGTCTTGTTTTGTTGAAAATATTACAATTCCCTTACAAAGTTAGGTGCTTACTGAAGTATTCTATTTACACAGGAGAATTGCCATTTTTTCATTAATAGATGCAAATTAATTCTGGTTATCTTAAAATGTAAAAGGCAAGGACACTTCTTGGGGCATATTTCATTTGTGGCCCTCAGTTTTATTCTGTCTTGTCATTTCCATATTGTTCCTGCTTTTTGGTTCAGTGGGAATACATTCTTTGAAAACAAGTGTGCTGTCTCGTTTGCGTCCTGCTGAGATTTTTTTTTTACATAGGTAGTTCTTGTTTAATCAGTGAATTTAATGACAAAGTTTGCTGCCCATGTGAAATAAATTCAGCTTCTTACAGTCTCGGTACCTGTCCTGAAAAATTAAATTGCTATTTTTGGAATGCGTATGATTGACTTAGTCTTTCAGTCTTCTTGTATGTACACATGCAACTGTTTATGAAATCATTGAAGCATAGTTTATACCTCTGTAAAGGCAGCAGTTACCCATGTGCTTCAGGAATTTAAATAACTGCACTGAAGGGTATGCAGCATTTTAATCCCTTTGCTTATTCATCTATACCAGCCTTTGAAATGCACGCTTAGTTTATAACTCTTTTAAAACTATAAAAGTGTTCATCTAGATGTGTTTTTCCTCTGGGGCATGCAGTCATTCACTTAGGCCATATGTGTCCAAGAGATGCCTGTGGAAAGTGAAACAAGCGCCCTTTAAATTGAAATAACAAGTATTTATTACTTTCAGTAAACTGTGTCACCTCTAGTCAAGATTCTCTCCATTGTCCAATATTATCTATTGGTAAAATTGTACATCAAAAAGATATTATTGACACTCCCTAAAAATAGTAGTCTGACCCCCTCTCCTCCTGGAGCCCCGGCAGTGTAATTTACTCTGTGTTCTTGTACTTGAGCCTTATTGGCAATGTGACACACGTGGGTCTGAAAGATTATTTAATGGTGTCATGAGCCCAATGTCAGCAGCTCTAAGGTCACAACACATTGTGGGGTGCTGCCTTCTTGGGGTACCCAAGGGCTTCACAGGCACCTTCCTAACACAGCTAGTGTAGGGAGGATGGGGCTGATGACATTTGTTTTCATAATCTGAGGTGGTGGACAGGACAGAAATCCAGTGGTTTCGTTTCTGTAACAAGTTTTCTTGGTCTACTACTGGAGGTCTGCTGCGGAGGATGTGATGGCTCTTAGAATATCTCAAGAAGGCAGGCTTACCTTTAGGCAAGGCAATAGATGGTGAGTTTTAGTCCAAGCATAGACTTCAAATTGATTACCAGTTATAAGTGTGTATATTTATTTGTGTATGGTGCGTTGTAAAGATCAATCACCTGAGCTTAAAAATGTAGTATTCTGTCTGCAAAACTGGCTGCTAGAATTGCTGTCTTTCACAGAGCACTATGAGGTCAAGTGACATTCTGTGTTTGAGTGATGGTGAACAGGAGCTGTTTACTTCCCTTCAAAAACAATGCCTTTTTTTTTTCCTCCCTCTAGGCGATTCACTTTTATGGATGTAGCATCCACTCTTTTAGTGTGTGCAGAACACGTATGTTGTAACTGCTTGGCAAGGGAAGAGTGATGGATGTAAGAGTGTAATACAGTGTTGGTCTTGGAGGGTAGCAGTTGTTCTGATCTCCTGTATGTTAAACATTGACTCACTAAATACAGACTGGTGTTTGCAGTAATTCTGTGCTTTTAAAACTTTAATTACAGGAAGTAGTAATTACTTTAATGATTTTGAGAAGAATGCATTAATTTTAAATGGTTGTACAGAATAAGTATATAGTGAAAAGCAGCCTGAGCCATCAGATCTGCCCTAGGGGATGGTGATGAAGGAAGTGCTAGTAGGATAAGAGCACCTGTATCTTTTCCAAAGAATGTCTAGGATTTATGTCCACCAAATATTGATTCTTACAGCTGAAAATTATTTATGCTAAGATTTTAGTTGGGCATTAAATGCCTGTTAAAGAACCCATGTGTTTCCAGATATGGAGTACTTGCGAAATACAGTGCATGGTGGTAAGAATAGGCGGAAGCCTCCTAAATTGCATGACTTGAGGCTGTAGCCAGTGGTGATCATCTGCCATTGTTGGAAGCAAAGCTTGTTTGTTGCAGACAGGTTAGTTAAGGAGAAGAGAGATAGTACTACACTTGTTCAATGTCAACTGCTTTGCCTTCTGTTCTCCTTGGATGCTTGTTTTTGTCATACAACTTGCCTGTGGTTTAATAGTTGGACAGTTGAACGAATTGTCAATTTCTGTGCTGCTTGTTCTTTGGCTGAAAAAGTGCTGACTTAGTTGTAGATGTCTGTAGTCTCTCAGACGCCCAAATGCATCTTGAAATTGTACACTGACAATGAGACAGTCTCATTGTGGTCGTGATTAGCTTTAAAACACACTCAAGCGTATTCTCTGTGTAATTCAAAAAGTGGCTTTCTCACTGGCTTCTGCTGTGGGTTGGCTGTGGCTGGCTGCCAGACGTCCACCCAGCCGCTTGCTGCTCCCTTTCCTCAGAGAGACAACAGAGAAAATAGGATAGAAAAGCTTGAGTTGAGAAGACAGAAGAGATTGCTTGCCAGCTACTGTCACATAGTGGCATCAGTCCATGTCTACTTCTCTTCACCCTTCTTCCTTGTGCTGTTGACCTGCTCCAGCCTGGTCTCTCCAGGGTCTTGTAGGGAATTTCTTCAGAGGTGCTCAGAGCTCCTGCTTCTCCTCCTCCTGCCCCTGAACTCACAGGGCTATTTCTTCACAATTTTTCCCCCTGTCACTCATTATTTATAAATGTTTTGCTCTTTCTAAATAAATACTTTCCCCAAGGCATTGCTGTCATGTTTGGTGGGCTCAGGTGTGACCTGAGGTGGGTGGCTTTGAGCTGTCTGGAACCAGTCGTGTTAACCTGGGGCAGCTCCAAACACTCCCCACAGAGGCTGCCCTGCAGCCCTCACCAGTGTCTGCGCACCTGCACCCTGCAGAAAATTTCCTCAGAAAGAAGCAATTCTGTTTTGATACTTGTTTTGGTAGACCTGGAATAATACTGTATATATTGCCCTGAAGTTTATTCCTGCCAACACTGGGGGAAGGTGTGGGAAGGTGTACTGAAGTATAATAATGTTCTAGTTTCTGCCTTAGGCTCCTCCATGAAGTTTCTTGCTGTCTAGGGCAGGTTGAAGAGATATGAAATATGGCATGTGCAAAACTGCAGATCAGCTGCAGAGCCTTAGAGGTGTATGGCTGGAGAAGAGGAAGAGAACATGCAGAAGGAAATAACTCATGTAAATATGCTCACAAGTATGTTAGTCCTTACACATCATCCCTCATGTTCCCTGAAACTGCTGACCCCCATGGAATTGTCCCTGAGGATGCCGGCTTTCCCTGGGCACTGTGCTCCACAGCATCTGGCTCGGTTGTCTGGGCACGAACATCCTATTCATTGCACAGCCACACTCAAGTGACCTATTTTTCTGCAGCCAGCTGTGCCATAAATGACACTGCATCTTTCTGTTCCTCATTCCACAGGGATCTTTGCTGTTTTTTGAGATTCAAATGACACATGCGTAAAAGGAATAATTAACACAAATAAAAGAAGGTTGAGTTTTGAAGGTTTTTTCCTCTTTTCTTTTAACATGTGACAGTCCCTGAAATGTGGGAAAAATGTGGCAGCTAAACTTCTCCTTTTGCCTGAGGGGTGGTGTATGTGGGTCAATTGTGGGGCATGATTTGATTTTCCAGGTAAGATAACGTAGCAGGTAGTTGCTCCCACCTTTCTGTGTACCTCCACTCACATATCCTTATTGCATCCCATGTGCCCGCTCTAGCACTTGTTCAGCCTCACAGCAAACTAAATGGGGAAGCTGGACCAGGAAAATACTGCAGTTAAACACTGAAGGAGGGATTGGCAGTTGCTGAGCCCGGTGTCAGTCTGTCAGTTTCACTGCAGAAAACATCTATTCTGATGTCAGGCAGGTGTGGAATATTTAGAGTCAAATGGATGAGCTCTTCAATCAGCTCATGGGCAGTGGAAAAATATCCCACTGTCGTCTTGGTTTGCCACTGCTGATGACATCAGGAAGTATATAGTTAATCCTCAGGCTTACCATGAAGGCCAAGGAAGATTAAGAGTGAGGATCAGGAAAAAGTGACATTAATTCCATTGGACAGTGTAACTCCAACCAATTAGTGGACTCACATACAGGTTTAAGCAAGTCCAGGATAATGGATAACGGCTAAAGAGGTAGTAGGAGACTATCTCAGTCTTGCTGAGGAAGGGCAGAGCAAGTAGTGTCAAGGAGAAGTCATAACTGCCTCTTTATTTGTTAAAATACCTTAAGTAGACCTAGCAAATACATGTAGAAAAGCAAAAACTGCTTTTCAAACTTTTAGCTTCCTAATATGTTAGAAACCAGTGGTGTGGTATTCAGACAAGAAACATTCTTGAATCGTCCTGGAGTCCTGAGAGTCCTTATAAGGTATCCTTATGTTTTTAATGTTTGTTTTACTCCTTTTGTAGCATAGTTTCCAGATGGTGTGCAAAGCTGCAACTTTTTCAAATGTTTCAGAATAAATAACACTTTTCTTGGTTAAGTCTGTCTTTTTATAAGATGGTATCTTCTCTCCCAAAGGCCTACTCTTCAGCAAAGCTGTTTATACCTTTTGGCAAATCTCAGCCTTTGGAGGCATTGTTTTGGCTCAGAATTAATGCTTTGTATAAAAGTTCAGTGACAAACACTGATAAAAGGCTTGAAGGTTCTGTAGGTAATAAGAAAACAAAATTCAAAGTGTAGTGACCCAGCTAAAAGTGCAAAAAGGCATGGAAATACCATTACTTAAAACTTTATTACTTTTGCTGCTTTGGAAAGACAAAGATAACAGTTGCAGTCTTAACTTTTTTCTGTTCTCTTCATCATTTGAAATACCAAACTGATTGAACAAGGGTTTTTGTGTGGTTGGTAGAGTTATTGTAATGTAAAGGTTTACATCAGAAGTGCTTGTAGTTGGGGAGACAGAAACACAAGTACTACAGTTTTTGACTGGAAGTATTCTGGGTAGGGTTGATGGTGTATTGTGGAAGGACTTTTTTTCTCTTTATCTCCTACTTTTTCATTTCCACATTGTCCTCCTTTATATTGAGTAGGTGTGAGTGGAAGCTGAAAAGCTAAGCGAGGGGAAAAGTTGTGCTCTGTGACATGGGCCTTGGAAGTTTGTAAGGAAAATCTCCAAAAAACCTAGTGAAGGCAGATTTTCATCTTCTTAACCCAAATGTAACAGTGTGGGAACTCATTACATAGTGTGCATACTTGTGTTAGCATGCACTAGAACTAGAGCCTCAGGAGGCTCAGTCTCTTATATGTTCATATTAAAGTATATCCTGTTTTGTGTATAATGCAACCTCCTTAACAACATTAGGATTTTTTCTGTTGTTTGTCTAGAGCAAAATAGTTCAGCAAAGTTTTATTTTAGGGGAGTCTCTACTTTCGCCATTTATTTTAGTGTCAAGGGTATTGTTAGATCTGATACGTAACTATAAGGAGGAGAGAAATGATGTACTTTTTTAAAAAAACCAGTAAGGCTACTAGACCCCTTTATTTGATCCACTTTGGAAAGTTTGGATGCTGCTGCACGATTTAGTGTTCTTTGACTCATTCTAGCAGTTACTATCACTTTTCCCCATGTGTAGAGGAGATTGAATTAACTCCTTAACCAGGCTGAGAGAGAGCAATGGTAATTCTGTAAGAAAAAAGTCAGAATGACAAACAACTTGGAGAAAAACTTACTTGCTTATGGTTTTGAATGCAACTGACTGCATGCCCTGAGGGTTTGCTGTTCAAAGTTTATGCTAACTGTAAGCATAACTTAATGTGTTTATTTTCCTAGACAGTCCCCTCTTCATACTGTAATTGATAAACTTTCCAAGTTTAAAAGGTAACCTTCTCCTCTGGAGTCACTATATGGAAGTGAATGGAAACCAAGAATATATAATTTTGTGTTTCCATGGGGTGAATAGTGCATTGAGTCCGAAGACAAAGAAGCAAGCCAGCAGAACAGGCATGAGGTAATAGATGTAGTCTGTGTGCCAAACATGAAATAAGAAACATCTGCAGTTTGTATTTTGAAGTTCTGTTTTATGCAAATGCTCTATCTGGAACCAGGAAACTCACAAGAGTGCCATCAACAATTGGACAGAGTTTTTGGTCTTGTTCTGTGATGAAATGAAAGCAAAACTCTCTCTTTCCTGAGAAGGGTTGGAATGTAATCGCTGGGTTGATATTAAATAAATGTAGCTAAATGCTGTCTGTGTATAAATTCTGAAGTGTGTTATGGATTTGAGTTCTTGTTTTACATACTTTCAACAGTGAAAATCAGGAAGGCAGAGCCCATTATTACATACTGTGTCAGTCTTAGGATTTTGCTACCTTTTTAGCTAACAGAATACTGTGTTGAACACAGCTTTCTACTAGTTGAACAGATTTTTGTCCTCCTCAGTGGAGCCAGTCAGAGATTTATGCCTATCTCACTGCAGTTCAGGATTAGCCTTAATGTGCAATTTGGCAATAGGGTAACCCTAGTTATAGCTAGCGGCTGCTAGGCATCAGACCTGGATATTCCCACTCCCTCCTTGGCACTGCGTCATGTCTGACCCCTTGCTGAGCAAGCTTAGGAAATCAAATTAGCAGATAACCTTTCCTGTGAGTGAGGACAGTTTGTTCCTAAACCACTTTCCATGGGCTGTGGAGTGTCAGGGTTTGTGCCGGGGAAGCAAAGGCGAGTACGTGTCTGGGGAGGGTGAGCAGCCTTTGCGTGGCAGCAGAACCACTACAGCAACGAGCTCTAATGCCAAACACTGTTCTCAGCTCAAACCCCTTTTTTTAGGCCAGCGGCATAAGCTGGCCAGCTGGACTCTGATGGGAAGACAGAACTGTGCATCTCTTACTTTCTATAGACACTGGTGTGGGGGTTGATAGAGAGCAAGCTACCTGATTATGTCTTTAAACTACCATGGCAAATTCTCTAAAGCTTATCTGTGAAACTGATGTATTTATTATATTCTTAGTTCCCATTGTTCCTTCTAAGTAGCACCTTCCTGCGTGGGGTGCCTTGTTGCTGCACGGTCCTGTACACATTTGTAAAGTCACAGAAATGGGACCTTGTGAAGTTAACACTGAAATACTGTTTTGTATAGAAGATGAAGGTTTTATAGCTATAATTACCTATGATGAGAGACTGTGCATTTAACCCCTTCTATGGGGGAGGAAAACCAAAACTGTTTAACTTTTATTAAGAAATTTGAGATGCAAAAGAAGCTGGAGGTTTGGTGACACAATCTGCTTAAAATTAAACTTGTGCTTCAATTTCTTGAGAGCCTATGTTCCTTAAAATATGACCATAGCCATGTTTTTGTAATTGATATTACCGTTCAGGCATATGTGTACTTTGAGGATTGTATTTTGAGAATTTTCTTCTTTGGATTTCTCTCTTCTGCTTTAATTGTTCTCCTTTCTGTTTTACCATGTTTTTTTCTCTCTCTAGCAAATGAATTCTTTTGCACATTAGTAATACAGAGGACAGGCATGGGTCTTTGTATACCAGGCAGCATGTTATTGGGCTGTACAAGTAAAAATGTTGATAAAACCAATATTTTTCTGTTTAAACTCTTGCACTCCTATTTTTCTTCTCCTGCTTCCCTCTGTATCTGTACATTTTTATCTTTCTGCATACTTAGGATTGCTCTAATCAGTTTCCAACTGAAAAATTAGGAGAACTTAGTTAAGTAGCTTGCAGGCTCTGTCAAGAAAGCAAACTAATATAGAATATGAGTCCTCAGGATGAATCATACTTTAGCTATCTGACACTGAGCTCTTGAGAAACTGAAATGTAAAAATTCAGTAGTTCAGGGCTGTCATTTCATCCCACCTTACCCTGCTTCTTACTGCACCTGGATCAAACTGCATCATCCACGTACCCTCAGCTGCATTCATGTGAGAGGAGGGACTGGGGCCTTCTGGTATCTGAGTTCATGGCCAGCTGGTAGAACTGTGAGTTTCCACCACCTCCAGAGCGTTTGCTGAAAGGATTCTGAAACTATCATCTGGCCACCTTCCCTGAAAGCATTAGAAACTCTCTCTTTCCACTGTACTGCTCATCCTGGAAGAGAAGAGATTTCATTATAGACCTGGAATATTTTTTTGACATTTGAATTAATAAAAGTTTCAATTTGTTTTGCAGAAGGATCATAAAGATGAAGTGCACCTGGCATGTATGTGTCTAGGTGGTTAGTGCTTGGGATGCTGTTTTTTAAACATTATTTTCAAAGGCATTTAGTAAGTATGTATTTGTCCAAATAAGTTTTCTTTTTGCCTTTTTCTACAAGGAACACTTACATGCCCAGATCTTTTGATTGTGTCAGGGTATCAGATTGACTGTGTTAAAATATGGCATCTAATCTTGTGTCTACTTCTGGAAAGGTTTTTCAGCATTTTAGGTTCACCTGCCTCCATTTCCCTTTTGTCACTGTGTTGTTTTTTCAGCAGTTAAAAAAACCCAGAATATTACTGGCAAAGATCTGTTGTGCGTGAAACACAGACTGTAGTGAGGTTTTCTTTAATCTCTCAGCAGTAATGATGTTGCTGCTATGATGGGGAAACATTTTCCCACCGAAGTAAGTTTTCCCTCAATACAGCAAATGGGTAACTGAGAATCCATTTGTGGATTTGTTTGTTGGCTTTTCCTTTTGAAGAAATGAGTGGTTACTCAGCCCCATGGGGCAGGGTGAGGGTGCAAGAGAGAGAGGCTATGACACCTTGAAGAATTCCTTGAGAAGGGGAGGATATGTGTAGAAGTCGGGATAGGTTCGTCAATGTTGGGATTGTATGAGTAGGCGTGGGAGAACTGGCTTGAAGGTGGGTTGAATTGTTTCCAAATACTGTCTTGTGATCTTCTGACATAATTAGCAGGGGTTTGGGTAAAGGTACAGATGGTGAGGGTGAACTAATTAACTTCAGCAGTGTCTTTGGGCTGAATGCTGACTATTTCCATGGAAGAGCTTCAGGCAGGCTTCAGTGCCATCCTGGCGTGAAATACTATTGTACAGCCTGGTCACATCCATGATGACTAGAATGAGCTTTGCATAGTTGTCAGGTTCTATAGTGCTGTAGTGAGATATCTCCTTCAGAATCCTTTGACTGTATAAATTTACACTGGCTGTCATGGATGATTCACTTCTGGTCACAATCTATGTCAGTCATGCTGTAGAATAGAAAAATCGGTATCCTTAAGTTAGGATGTATCTGCTGTGAAACGCTGTTAAGTCTTTTGCTGTTGCTTTCCTTTCAATGTCTAGGTAAAATAACAGTATCATAGCTGTCACTTAAAATAATAGTCTTTACATTAAAGCATTTTAGAAGTACTTTAGGAACCAAATACAAAGACGGTTATGTGATTATTTTGTGTATGTATCTGAAATGGGATCTGTGCATGCCAGTGAAATTAGGAGTGGTAATGATCCAAAATGAACTAGGAGCCATTCTGCCAGCAGTAGCTGACAGCATTCTGTAACACAGAAAAAGATACATGTTTTAGTGGAGTGAAATTACAGCAACTGTTCTCTCTTCATAAATAAACTACTTCCTGCACTTTATATACTTAGTTGTAAATGGGTCAGTTTTAAATGTCTAGGCTGAAATGCAGGACTGAGTCAGTCTATTTAGCTGACCAAATTTAAGGAGGTAGTCAATTGTTTGTATAAACAAGGCTCCTTCTGAGGCTTGTTTGGGATCTTGCTTTTATTTTTTAATGTTTGTTGATGGAAATTACAGCTGAATAGGATGACACTACTTTTCTTTCTCTTCTACTAAATCACATGAAAGGTAGATTTTTCTAGCCCAGTAAAGAATGATCATAGTCAGATGGGAATATGCATTTTAGCAGCACAAGTATTTCTTAAAAGGTTTTGCTTGCTTTTCTTACCCCACTCTGTATTTTGGGCAGATGGACACTAGCTGTTGATTGGCAGAGTTGAGGTTAGAGCAGCAGGGTAAGGCAGGTGTGATAGCTGAGCAGTGTGGGGACTCCTGCATATCTTCCTCCCTTACAGTTGGTCCTGTTAGTGTAGACTGTTTTCTGCATGAAAGATCATGTATTTGCAGAGAGCTGTTCAAAACAGAGATGGGGAGCATAGAACAGGGTGCATAGCCATGGGTGATTCCTCAGGACTTGGCTCAGAAGGTCAGATTCAGATAATGAAAGTAATAAATTAATTTTTAAGTAATTCTTGGACTAATGAGGTCTATAAGGTCCTATTTTATGGGTTACTTATTATTGAGACTTAATTATTGCATCTATTTATACTATCCTGTTTCTTGTTTTTATTTATGGTGTTGGGTTCAATCAGCTTTGAAAAGCTGTCTTTCGTGTAAACACTTGTATTTTTGTAGTGGCCTTCTTTGGAGTAGAATCACCATTAGTTCAGGAAGGCAAAACGTTGGTGTGGATATGCCATGAAACATTAAAAAATGTAGTCTTCTGGAATATGTCGTTAGCTACCTTTTTAGAAAAAATGGAGGATGTTTAATGACAGGGAGGTAAAGAGAAAGCACTTCTTGAAGTGGTCATGTGCAACTGTATTCTGTTGACATGTCTAAAATAGGTTAAAACCCACATACAGTTTGCCTACTAAAAATCTAAATAATTGTCTGTCTTGGGACATACCCCTTTTAAATGCAGAGGCTGCTCCTGAACAGTAGAAGGCCAGGGAGAAAATGGCACCATTCCACGCCATCCCAGTCCCTGTCCATATCTCTGTGTACAGGCTGGTGGTAAGGGAAGGTCATGATCCTAGTGATGGCACTGTGAGCACACTCCTGCCAGCTGTGCATCTGAGGGGTAGTGAGAGGGAGTGCCTGAGTGAAAAAACTCTTCTGGAGCCCAGGGCACCATGCAGATAGACTTTAGTATTTCCCTGGAAAGCTAGATGGGGTCTGGCTGGTCTGTGCTGAGCCAAAGCTAATAAACCCTTGCTGGCCTCATGCTGATCTGTGTGTAGCTATGGATGTGTAGCACTGCTTAGCTCTTCAGGCCTACCAGCTCAAGGATCAGGCTTCACAAGTTAACCCGGTAATACTGAACTGCCCTGAGGTGCAAAAGTGCTCAAGAAAGTGTTGCATAAATTCTGTGTTGTGCCAGCATGTCCTTCTGGACCTGTGTTCAACACCAGACATGGGGTGTGTGTAGGTGTTAAACTGAGAATAGATCAGATCAGGGTAATTTATTACTTTATAGTGCCTATTATTTTTATAATTGTAGTGCTATTGTTTTCTCAGCTTACAGTACTTGTGGAGATCCCAATGGGGACAACCGTCTGCCCCCTCTAGTATGTTAACCCTTTTTGTCGAGTCTAGTTGCACTGTATTGTTGCATCTTCTGGCATGTGTTGCACCAGTGTTTGGAGCATGAGAGACTCTTGAGATGTGGTTAAATGCTGGAACAAGCTGCCCAGAGAGGCTGTTGGAATCTGTGTCCTTGGAGGTGTTCAAGACTCAGCTGGGTGGGACCCTGGAGCAGTCTTGATCTAATTAGACTTGCTTTGAGTTGGGGGTTAGAGTAGGTGATCTCTGAGTGTCCTTTAAGTTACTCTAATTCTGTGGTATTTTTAGCTTTTATTCCTCAAAGTTCCACCAGAGTGAAAAGTATCTCTCCCCCTTGGGGTTTGCATATAGTTACAGGTTCACATACTGAGCAATTGTCTAACCTAGACATCTAAAGTGTTTGACATTTAATGCTGTGTTAATTTAATGTTCAGTATTGGTGGCATTATCTGTTGCCTTTCTTGCAACACTTGTTTATTGCAATAGAAGCTGAAATGTCACAAAAGAGTTGTACAGTGGAAAAAGCATAATAAAGGGTAAATGAATCTAAATTTCTCTATAAGTATATTTTAAATGTCTCCTAAATCAGAACTGTTTCTGAATTAATTAGTTTGGCTTCCCATAAGTCAGCCTAACTCTTGGTGGAATAGCTAGATGCAGCTTGAGAAGTATGAAGTGGAACTCTTGTGGAAAGTAGCGCTATTTAGAGGGAAGGATGGAAAAATTATTGTTCCCAAAGCAGTGAGAGTATTTAGTCAAAAATGTACTGGATGGTACGAGAAAAAGAAACATCCCCGTTTCCCACTGGCTGTATGCAAAACTGTCACACTTCAGTACATTAGATGAGGACACAGAGGGGATGGTATGTAGGACACCTTGAGTGGTAGTCCCTTAGAATCTTGGCTGGTGCCTCTTTACAGGGTGTGACTGGTGAGCCACAGGCGAGTGTGTTCATGTCTGGCTCCTCTGGTCTTGAAAGGTACTCAGTGAAAAAGATGAGAGACTTTTGGAGAAGAAAAACTAAGTTTAAGGAAGACAAGAAAATACATTACACAAGATACCATTAAAGTGGAAAGATGGGGAAGGAGAACTGAGTGATTTTGAATACCAGAAGAAAAGATAGGAAAATGTGTTAAAGGAAAGAAGAGGCAGTAACCTCCACAGAGCATGAAGTTGAGGCAAATAAGGTGGGCAGGCATATTTAAGACCTTCAGGACCCTACTTACAAGAAGTAGACTGTTTGAAATGTCAAGCTGCTGTTCAATAGCACATGCAGTAAGGAATTTACTGTATAAGTAGGTATTTACTGGGCTCCTCAATTTACAAGTGACTTGGCAAGCAGCTGTTACAACTCTGGCTAGGAGGTCTAGTGATCTGGCTGCTATATGGGGAGTATATATGTATTCATATATGTGCGCACAGGGTCCTATCTATCTGTCTATCTATCTATCTCTATCAAAACTACACACATATATACATTTTTATATCTATTTCTAAACGGCTTAATTTGTTGGAAAACAAGTACAACTGGAAATAGCAATGATCTGCAGATACCATTGCAGAGGTAAATTGTTGTTATGCCTTTGGATGGATACTGCTGAAAATGTTTGAAGGATCTAAAAATAATTGCACGTCGCATAAGCGACATTGTATGTGAACTGATATTTCTCCATGAGTCATTTCCTGCTGAAAGTGTTATACAAAGCTAACTGCTAGAGGGGGAGTATGTGTGTGATTATATATAAATCAAGTGCAGCCGTGCATTTTCCAAGGTTCTTTTTGTACTTTTGAACTGCTGGTTCAAAGTATGAGTGTGGTGACTGGTGTTCTGCTTATAAACAATTCACAGATTTAGATATTGGCTGTTGGGAATTGTTATAATCCTCTGGGATTGTACTCTGTCATACATGTTCTTTTGAGGTAGACCATAACAATGTGTGACCTATGTCAAAATCTCCTTGAGCAGAGGAACTGTTTGCTGCTCTGAATTGTGTTTTAAAATGTAATACTTTAATGCTTATTTAAATTTTAAAAAAATACCGAAATGAAACAAACCACAAGATGGATTGGTATCTCACAAAGACAGCTTGTGTACAGCTACTGTGTGACTTCTTGAGTTTGTCGTCTGTCTTGATCACTACTTGAAAACTACTTCTAACAGTGAAATATAGTGAATTACTGTAGGTATCAGTGTTGATGATTTAATTACTGGCTTTATTTTATCACCCAGCTCATGTGGTTTATGCAATTACATACAGTTTATACAATTGGAAATTACTGTATCTCACTGGTCAAATCTTCAACTGGTTTCTGTCCTAAAATGTGTTCATCTCTGTATTTGAAAGCATGCAATGCAAAAATCTGCTGTGAATTGAGAATCAGTTTTAGGATAGGAATTATATGGTAATTTTCTTGTTAAAGTTAGTGCAAGAGTACTATAAGGATCGTGTTTTTATATAGTAAAAATATGTGTGTTGGAATTTTTGGCAAAGTTTCACGTAGCGACATAGGCACAGTCTGGCTCCAACTTGAACTGTGAAACAGGATTCAGTTTTCATCTTGACAGGTATTTTGTTGTTGCCTTCTGTACTGTATCTGTAATAACAGACTTCTGACTTGCTTTTTTTATAGGCTCAGATTATTCCTCAGTGGGATGGTTACCTGGTACTGAATCCCTGTGGCAGTCCACAACGATTTCATCAAGCAGTCAAAGCAATCCTGTCAGAAGACACAGTATAGCTTCCGACAGCGGGGACACTGGGATTGGCACCTCCTGTTCTGATAGTGTGGAAGGTGAGTTGAACCTGTTAAGTTTTGGATGTTTCTGAGAGAGAAACCATCCAAAATGTTTTAAAGGTGTGTTTCCCAAACTAACCATACTTCTCCAAAGCTGCTTAGTGCATGCAGTTTTTTTTCTCCTTGCTGAGCCAAGTAATTGTTTTGGTGAGGTTTGATTAATTTAGTTCTGCATGAGTTGTATGCATTAACTTGTATCTCTGCCACAAAGCTGGTACTTGTGTTACATATTTGGTAATTACAGTTACAAGAAGTGCCATATTTATACAAAAAAGTAATGTCCTGTATTACAGCACTTGATGAACAAGTGGTAGAAGCAGAAAAACTTTTGAAGGATAATGCTTGCTGGTATTCATTGTGTGTGTCAGCAAACAAAGCTTCTCATTGGGACTGTGAGGAAAAGTGGGGCGTGTTGTGTTCTCATCTCTGCCTTCTGGTGGGAATTAATTTACATTTTATTGCATGGCATTTGACATATGGTAAAAGACCTTTGAGAAGAACCAGCAGTATTTAAGGATTGTTCAAACTTAGTTTGGATTAAATTATAATTACCCAAAGGTGTTCTTATCAGGGAGGAGTGCAGCCTCTAAGGTGGCAACATTTCCATTATGTTGGTACCCTCCCTATTCAATGTGTAACTGGAATTTAGCCTGAATGAGAGAGAACCTGAGTCCTAATAAGACTTGAGGTTTTCTTCTTGCATAGCCTTATTTCTCATTAAGAATTTCAAGACAGGTAATGGCAGCAGGACTGTGATATCCTTTCCTCCAGCATCTTTCTGTGTGTGATAGATTTTTCAAAAGGGGTATCTGAAACAAAGAGGAATAGGAAGAACTAGTAGGAATGAGGTAAGGAATGCTGTATCAGTGTAAGACAGAAGTCTCCATGGGGGGCTGAGCATTCCTGAGGAGAGGTCCAAATGCCTCAGTTAAGTCTGTCAGGCCTCTTTGCACATGAGAAAATCCTTTCCACCCTCTTCCTGTTGCATCTGTCATTTGGAAAGGAACTCACTGCTTGCTTTCTGTTTATTTTAATTTCTAAACAGTTATTGGCTTTGGCAAAATAAAAGTTTTGCTAAGATATTCAAATCCTTGTGTGTAAAACTGAAATAATAAATGGTTATTAATGTAGAAGCCTCGAGTTTTTTTTCCTCCCAAGAGATGTAGGGGGAATAAAGCACTCTCATGGTGTGTGTATGTATAGGTTTACAACCATTCTCAGCCAAATGTTGCACAATGGTATTTTAAGAAGATGCAGCATTTGAATTAGAAACATGCCCTCCCTTCCCCCATTTTGAGGCTTCCCTGTTTGAGGGGTGGGGTAAAGGAGAGGAAATGAAACAACAGCTCATCATCAGATGTTCTGTTCACCTCCTTAGGCGAGAGAATATCTGTTTGGGGCCAGGCAGGGAGAGACTGTGCTGGGAGGAGAGTGAAATAAAGAGCAGGAAAGTTACAACAACAGTAGTTCATGAAGTTTGTTTCTGGCAATGCTTGACAGTGATCAGCTCTACTGTTTCCTTAATGTTATCTGTTTCCTGCCACCTTATTTGTCTTTTCTGCTATTTGAAGTTTTTCAATGTTAAAGGAGGGAAACCTAACAAATTAAATAAATGGATGAAGCATGTGATAGGGAAATTGATTGTATACCTGCATGTGTTTCTAGTGGAAGTGGTTGTTGCCTGTGAAACCTGGTTGTCTGCATCTCTCGAGCTACCCTGTCCCCACATCCACAAAAGAAAAGAGTATCATTGTCATCTGTGAGGCTGCTGGGCCAGACTGGTAACTGCAGACTTGATGCTGGCCATCTGCTGTCAATGTGGTGCTTGGGAAAAAAACTCCTGGGGTTTTTTCAGTAGGGTATTTTCTTTGCAAGTCAGCAGATTATTAGAGTTTTTAACAATGCTCAGAGAATGAATTGTGGCCTTGCTATTTCCTTTATATTATGCCCACTAAAAATGAAAAACTTATTATGAGAATTAGCATTAACATCCGGTTTAATTCTGGAGGTTGCAGGTTAATTATTTGTACAGATGTGTAGTTGCTAATAAATACAGTGGTGCAGGGAATGGAGGTCAGCTACATTTAAAATTTATGTTTATGAGTTTTCTTCTACTGCATGTGAAATGTTCCTTCAAATCCATCTTCTTGCTCATACTTCATTTCAGGAACACTTGTTCTTTTTGGAAATGCAGGGTTTAAAGAATAGTGACAAGTATCTCTTGTGGTTGGCTCAAACCTACGTGATTTGGAGGAGAGATGGGTTTTGACAAAGATGAGGGAGAAACTTTATGTTAAAATGTATTCAGTTGATTGTATATTACGTTGTGTAAAGGTAGGAAAATTAGGAAATGAAATAGTGGAGTTTCACTGTTGAAATAGTACAATGTTGATGTTCACTGGGGAAGCTGAGGAGAGATATTTATAAACCGTAAGTGTGGGGATGTTAGTTTGCGTGTAACAGATCTAAAACTAAATTCACAGTGCTCTCAATTTAAAGATAGAAAGGCATTTTGTCTCTCTGTAAACTCCAGTTAATGTGTTTGGGGTTTTTTATTTATTTGTTTCCTGTCAGTAAGTTGTTCTGGATTCAGATAAGCTTTTGTGCAATGCAAAAATAGTTACTATATTTTGTGTGGAGCAGGAGGGAAATATTTTGATACAGTCTTTTCCAGGTTCTTTTCTTTAAAAACTTCCCTCTGTTTTTAAGTCAACTGTGTTGTTATGGTTTTCAACTTATCCTGGACAAGTCTGTGTGAATAGTTTTCTGTAGGCGTGGATTGTCGCTAGGTCTTCTGAAAGTTCTCATGTTCTCTGTTAAGAAATGTAGTGGAAGTGAAATATTGATCCCTGTGAAACTGTTGAAAACTGTTGAAAAGTTCCTCTATTTCTGGTAGAATAGGAAGTTGTGTTGAACGAATCATGTGGAAGAAAAGATTTTTAGTTGATGGCCAACAGCTGGTCCACTATCAGTGAAGACTACCTGAATGGCCTTGTTCTTGTCTTCTGTCTGGGTGTCCACAGTGAAAGTGGCAGACACAGCATTTGTAGCTTATGGTCATAGGGATAAAAGAGAGCTCCCAACATCAGCTAACAACTATGCTCTGTGTAGGCTGTTAGATTTGGATTGTCTCTTAAACTTCAGACTTTGACTGAAAGATTGTTGCTAGTATTTCAAAATTGAAACTAAAGGGGGAAATGAGGTTAAGGGTAGGTGGGTGGCAGAAAAAAGTCTCTCTTGCAATGAGCAAGTGGAGGTTAAAAGTTTTAAAAACCTTCAGTTACAGGATCTTGTGTTTTTGTCTAATTTGGAAGTCTCTCAAATGGAAGCAGATTGTGATAAACTTCTAAAAAATGACACTTCAATTCGCTGTCTACTTTAAATGCATGGTCTAGATTAAAGTTCTTCTCGTAGAGTTTACAGTGTCAGTTAGGAAAAAGGAACGGAATACTGTATGGAAATGTGACTGCATTCATGAAACGTGATGTTTCCTATTCTCCATGAGCAATAATAACATTTATACTTTGTTTCTATTAACCATTGTGATACCTGTGTATAACCATTCTTTCAGTACCACTTACATAGCAAACATGAAGTCTGTATTTTAAGTATTTTTGATACTGTTTTTATTTGGCTTACCTAATTAGAGAATCAGGGTCTTAGCAGAAATTAAATGGGCTGTAAACCCCAGCAGAGCCCTTTCCCCTGTGCACATTCTGAGTTTTGCCTTTTGGATGGGAGGGATAAGAACTAGATACTGATGTGACAGGATGCAGGACCCGTGCTTCTTGCAGCCCAAACATTTTTCTCCATCAGATAAGCTTGTTGTGCTGTGGAAAGTTTCTTATAAAGCAGATCTTTATAGACCTTTTTATTATAACCCTTATTTTTATATATATGAAAATATTTATATATATGTTTTAAACCCTTAATATTAAATGCAGCTCTTGGTTTAACATTTTGGCTTGCAAATTAATAGACATGAAAATACATAGACAATTGCCTTCTTGGAAGAGAGAGATTGGATGCAGAGAATCAAGAGTTACTACGTCTTTTAGGAGTTGATGTTCTGCTAGTTTAACTTTTAAAAAAAACATTCTTTTTTTAACAAACCCCTCAAACAACTTCTCCGGAATGCTTAGCTGATAGACTAGGCATTTGTTTTAATGCTATGAGACCCAGAGGAGTTTCTTGGCTATCATTTTGAATGGAACATGTTATCTTTTTAAGGGATTAAAAAAAATCTAATTAGTTGAATTTAATTGTAGTGTTTTGATACACCAGGGAACATGGTACAGCCAGCACCAAAGTTACTTGGTTTTGCTATTTCAAGCACTCTTTCTTCCAGCAGATCCCAAGTGTGCTTTTCTAACACTTATTGTTTTCCTTTTTTTTATGAAACAAAAAAAAGAAAAGTTAATAAATATAACTATTGACTATAGTGGAAGGCAGAACTAAATTTCAGGAGGCAAAGTCTAATTATGAAGTATCTTGAGGGGGGTTCTTCCTTTAGTTTAGTATGCTGCAAAGGATAATGAGATTGACAGTGGGTGTCAAACACATTCATGCTACAGTTTTGGTGTCACAAAAGTGCAATAGCACAAGGATCATAGATCTTGAGAGCTGGCAGCTTACTTTGTGCTCACTGTCTGCTGTGTTCTGTGATCTTAGAAGGTGATGGATTTTTAGAGAAGTCCCTGATCTTAGTTGAGTTGAGGTTAATCTCTGTGCCCTGGGATCCTGGCAAGTACTGGCATATGTTTGGTAAAGTAGCTTGATTATTTGGAGGATAGAAAATAATTATGCTCGAGGCATTTTTTCCTTGATTTCCTTCCTCTCTGCTTGCCAAGTCTCACTTTTGGAAGCAGTATCCAGCCCTCTGAGTCAGCCTTATTGTGTTACTCAGATATTATCTATTCTGACAATCAGAAATGTGCACTTCACTTAAGCCTGTATTAGACTCCAGTCCTTGCAGAAGTGGTTTTACCATCCCTTGCTAGAATGAAGTGTTTGTATAGCTGAGAAGAATATGAATATTAATGCTCAGAGCTTGGCTGTTTATTTTCTTTGGGGGTTTAGGATTTAAACAAAATTTAAACAAGGATTATTTCAGATTCTAGAAACCTATTTCCGGGATTTAATAAATAGGAAAAAAATATGCTAATAAATATCCTAAAATAAGTCATGGGGAAGTTCCTTCAAATGACAGTGACATATTCCCTGTGTGTGGATGTATACTCCAATTTTGAAATGGGCTTGAGCAAAACTAAAGGCACTTTACTAGAATCACTTATCTCTGCTCTGCAGAGATAATTAGCTCCTCCTTTAACTTCGTACTTTGCCTTCTTTTTTAATAGTTTCTCCATAGGAACAAGATCACAGTATGTACATGCTCAGTTTGCCTCATATAAAAAATAATAGCAGGATTTTTCCAGCTAGTTGGGAGCATTCTGCCAAATGAACTCAGTGCATTTTGCCTTCAGCTAACATCAGTACTTGTTTTTCAGAAAGATGACTTTTGTTATTCTAATGGGAAATAACTTGAGGAAAGTAAGTCATGCCTAAGATTTAGCAGCATTCACCTGGTTACTGTGCAAAAAGTTGTTTCTGTCATATATATTTTGGAGCTGTGTTTAAAGTGGTGTGAGGATCAGAAGAGCAAAAGAAAGGAAAAACCCACAAAACTTCAGGGTTGAGGTAACGACAGTTTCTACTGGAAGAAAAAGCAGACAAACGTCAAGTGATGCAAAAGCACCACCACCAGACTGATGTCCAGCCAGTCTTTGAGCAAGAAATACTTTGGAAAAAACTTGCCCCTCAGTTTTATTGCTGAGTGTGACATTGTATGGTATGGAATCTCTTTGGTATTTCAGGTCAGCTGTCCCAGCTGTGTCCTCTCCCAACCTCTTGCCCACCCCCTCACTGGGGTGGCAGAAGCTGTGTTGCCTGTAAGTGTTTTTCAGCAATAGCCAAGACATTGGTATGTTACAAACACTCTTTTAGTCACCAAACACAGCACCATAGGGGCTGCTGAGGAGAAAATTAACTCTCTCCCAGCCAAACCCCATGCAATCTCTGCCCCGTACTGCATTCACCTGCATCATGCCCGGGTGAAATATTAGGTAGTTTTTTTAATGACTGTATTTTTGGAGTGTAATGGATATCTGGCATTTGATAAGAGAACAAGGAGCACCATACAATGGTCTTGTCTGTATTTAGGTTAATATAATGAGACCTGGGCATATCAGTCATTATACATTTTTTCTGAGAGATTTCAGGGAGGACTTAGCACTTTTCCTCAATGTTATGTCAAAGAGAACTCTCTGGCCTGCGTTCAGCAGCTTTGTAACTTTTAATCTCATGAAGCCAAGCAACAGTGAGATCAGTTTCAGAAGAGCAAAACAGAAGAACAATTTGAGTCTTGAACTACCTTTTTTATCAAATCTGCAAACATTCTGTAGCAAGTCAATATTTAATGTACACATTCAAGTAGCATTTGCAGCCTTATCTAAAAAAACCCCACAGGACTCATTTTTAATCCTTTGCACTATAGAAGTAGTGCACTTAGTGGTAGACTGTAATGATCTGGAATGTCCTCAGCAAGTTGCTTATGCCCTGCTGCTGAGCAAGAAAAGACCTGTTGCTGCTGCCTGGAGTTCTAGCCTGGGACATGGTGGAAGAGACTTGTTATATCCCCTATGGAAAGGTTTGTAAATTTCTGGGTTTTAACAGTTCTACAGGACTATCTGGTTTTGGAACTCTTATGCTTCACTCTTTAGTGTTCATTCAACAGACTTGTTTCTACTATAGTGTATGCATAGATAAAACTTTTTTTAGTGTAAAATCCAGTTATGTGTTTAATGTCATCCTTTATTTTAGCCATAGTTTCAGAGTAGTGGTGATCAATAATTTCTGTAAAAATACCCTTTGAAGTAGAACATTAAAGCTCCCTGTTGGAGAGGAGGGAGGGTCTTGCTTGTGTTTCTGTGAGCTTCTGTGATAAGTCAGATAGGCTTTTTACATCAGATTTGGCAGTATAAAGGCGTCAGTGAGCAAGAACAATGTGCAGAGAACACTCTTACATGAAGTGTAGTTCCTCTATCTCACTTCCTTCATGTCTGACTTTCTTCAGGTTGGGGGAGTTAAGTATGAGGAAGTGAAAAATAGGCAGCAAATGACTGGGTGGAACGAAACAGTTTGAATTGTGGGGCCTGGTAGTAGGGAGGGGGGGGGAAATCCTGCCCGAAATTCTGCCTGTCTGCTCATGGGCGGGTTTTCTTCAGTAATCTCACTTGAGTTCGGATTGCTAACAGCTGGCCTGTTTTGGGGCAGAATAGGTGCAAATTTGATGCTTTTGATATGTTAAATTTCTTGGATCATTGTGACTGGTTTGTTTTTAAAGCAGTTACTGTCATTGTCACTATGCTTTTTTTTTTTTCCTTTTCACCATTTTAAATGCTTCTTACCCAGTCAGCTTTAGAAGGAAAACTGAGTGGGCTTTTCCCAAAGCAAACATGGTAAAAGAAATCTCTTGGGTGTTTTATTTTCCTCTTTTTAAAGAGCTGACAGATAAGATTTTGGTATGACAATGACTGTGTTAGTGTCAGCTGCAGTCATAAATGTCAGCATTATAGAAGTGTAGTCAGCTACACAGAGGTCACTTCTTTGCCCTTGGAAAAGAGTAGCCTCTCATTCTAGAGTGTCTTTTAAATGTGCACATGGCAAATTTTAACGTGTGAAAAGTATGAATTGAGATGATAAAGGAGTCATCGGTATTTTTGATACCATATTGAGCTGTCAACAGCTATCAGCAGTCTTCCTGGTTAATTGCAGAGATGTTTTGCTTTCTGACTGGTCCTTTGACTCTTTTAGAAATTGCGTTAGAAAAGTTGTACCCATGTATATTTCATTCCTTCAGACTGAAGAGCTAACTAGAATAGGTAACTTGAACAGAGGTTTGAATAAACCAAAAAAACAAGGGCTGTCTACTTGAAAAGATTTTGTAAGAATAATCTTGTTTATTCTTTGTAATAGTGCTGGTTTAAAGGTAAACCAGCAGGAGAAATGAACCCGACTCAAGAGAGATTACAAGTCAGTGTTACAATTTATTTAAAAGGATTACAATAAATACAGCAATACAAAGAAAAATTAGTTTTAA
Organism: Sakesphorus luctuosus; assembly: GCA_013396695.1. NCBI lineage: Eukaryota > Metazoa > Chordata > Aves > Passeriformes > Thamnophilidae > Sakesphorus > Sakesphorus luctuosus. The sequence continues at coordinate 652,584 of VWZD01008083.1, forward strand.
CTTAAAAAACCAGATGTATAACCCAGCAGCCTGGGGTGCAAACAGAATGGTGTTTGTTAGCCCCTGTACTGAGTGCCATGTGGTCCCCCAAGTACAGAGGAAAAGGAAAGGAAAACCTTTTGGTGAGGATCATGGTCACAAACTGATTGAGAGTGCCAGTCACAGTCCTGTTGAGGTTTTGCTGCTCCTCTGGGTCCAGCGAGTGGTACCAGAAATCCCAGAACCCGAAGCTTATATATGCTCAGGTTCAGGTGGAAATGGCCAGTAACTCCTGCAGGGCAGGAGTTTCACGGTGGGTGATTTAGTCTGTGAGTTACAGGATATAATTTTAATCTTTGATGGTCTAGGTCATTGCAACTGCCTATTGTGCCAGTCCCTAATGGCCCATTAGCAGACATGATTCCTCAGGCTGAGTGTGAAGGTGCTGATGCCTCCCCAGAGGGGAGTTATCAGAGCTGAGTCACTGGTGTGAAGATAGAAACATTCCTGTACCTATCAGGGTTCTTTAACACCAAACTTGTAGGCTGAGATGTCAGGTGTGCCCTGGGCAGCTGCTGCAAACAATCCATTATTGACACTTCATCAGAAATGACGTAGAGGGTGTAGAACACAGTTTTGGTTGCACCTACATGGAAATAAACTGGTCCTGGTGTCTTGGTTTGAGGGGAAAAAACCCCAAAATGTTTACCCACAAGCGGGGGAGGGGGCCTCCTCCACAATAATCACGCCACTCTTTATCAAATTTAGAAGAAGGAACTTTAATACAAGAAGGATAACTGTTCTTAACTGCTATATATGTATATATATCTATGTAAACAGACCAGAGCAAACCGCTTCCCCAACAAGAGAAAGAGGGGAAAAAAACCCCAAAAACCTCCAAAACTAACAAGTTTCCTCCTGGAGGAAAAAGGTTATACTTATGGCAGTATCAGTGTTATAGTCCGGGGCAGCCTGCAGCGAGGAGCAGTCGGGCCAGGCAGGCAGGCAGTGGCAGCAGCAGCAGCCAGGGGCAGTTCGGGGCAGGCAGGCAGGCAGTGGCAGCTGCAGCAGCAGCCCGGAGACGGCTTCTCCCCTTCCCAGCACACCCACACCCTCCCCCACCCCGAGCCGTGTGTCGTCCCCAGAAACAAAAGAGACAACCTGCCCCCACCCAAGTGATCAGCAGTTAACTACTTTTTTTGTCGACTACTGACATGGGCAGTTAATGGCAGGGGAGAGAATTTACATAATAATTCCAAACTACAACACCTGGCCAATATAACTAGGACAATAAGTAATTCCAGATTTAAGTAATATTACAGTAGGTAGTTCTCCTAAATATTTTTTATTTAGATATAGATGTTAGTTTTTTGTAAGTATTGTTGTCCTTAGAATGTGTTCAGTAAACATAATCTCACCTTCCTGCCCTGCTGAAGAGGAAATTGCAGATGAAACCCCAGTTCCCAAGGTGCTGTCGTAGTACATATTTCCTTTGCTCTGTGTTTTTGGTGTCCTGAGACACTTTTAAAGCTCCTGGAGCCGATGGTCCTGAGGTTGGTCCTGACACCATCACATTGCTTTCTCATGTTGTTTGTTGAGGTTGCTTCTTTTTTATCCCCACAACTACAGTCTGTGACTCTCCTTCACAGCCTCATACTGAGGGACACAATGTAATTTTACTAAAGTTTGGAGACTTGAGGATTTGTGATGTACTTTAGGTACACCTATGTAGTTGTAATAGCTGATTTACCCGGGTTTATGGTTGTTTTTTATTTTCAGCTAAAAATACAAATTTTAAATTAGGATGTCATTAATTGATTGCAAATACAAGTATTTGGGATTGAAGAAAATGCAATGACTGGGTGCTGAAGTGAATCCATCATTAACATTTGGTCTTAATTGAAGAAAAAACCTTTTCAATATAGAAATGTATAAAGAAATTTAATTTCTTTGATAGCTCATAACTTCACTGTTGTGTGTTCTTGACAGTAGCAACATTATAGAATTGTGGTGAAATAAGATTTTTAATTCAAAATCTACTTGAGCTTAAGAGAAATATATATGAAATACATCGAGAGCAGGAGTGAGAACATCCTCACCCCAGTAGATGCTCCTTCATTTGAAATTTAGCTTCATAACTGAGTACAAAATACAATATTGTGAATGCTGTTTTAAAATAATGTAGAAGAAGGCTGTACATAATCTGAAGAACAGTCTTCAAAATATACAAAACACAGAGACAAATCTCTCTTGTTGAGTTTTTGTCAACACCATATGAACTACTTCCTTTGTTCATTTGGATGTGCCAGGTAGTGCCAGTGACCTGTCCTGAGGATCAGCACTTGGTGTTTGGGTCGAGGGCTGCACTGAACTCTGAACTAGGCTGAAATGAACTTGTTGCTTGAGATTTCTTTTCTTGTGATTCTGTTGAGATCAAGATAATGTCAATAGGGTTGGTACTGCTGGTGGGGAGGGGCGAGGGGAAGCCTTAAAACTGGAGGTCTTGTGTTCTCTTACCACTGCAGGATGGTCACTAAAATGTAGCAGTGAACAGCCTTTTGATGGTAGGGTGAGTTGGGATTCTTGTCTGTTTGTCCCTGTTTCGTTTGAGAGGGACTCTTTTCACCTCTGGAACTGAATAATAAAAGAGCAAAAGCATCATACTACAGATGGGACATCTGAATATGCTGCAGTTTTAAGGCAGCTGCTAAGAAAATCTTAGGATGTCTCCATTTAAAAAGTACCCTTTTTTGCTTTGTGTCATGATGACTTATGAATGATATTGAAAAAAGTGATTAAACTTCAAAAAAGTAGATTTTAAAATGTAAGAGGTTTAATGTATTTGTGTAATGAGTCTTCTCTGCTGGTCTTCAAACTCCTCAGTTTTCTGCCCGTGATGCTCTTTTTATTTCACTTAAAATTTGGCTTAAAGTGAGATCTGTTTTACCTGGATATAGATCCTGGGCTTGCTTTTGTCCAGAGTGAAATTTGTTTTTAGAAGGCTGAAGCTGAGCCTCACCCTGTAGAAGGCAGAATATTGACTCCTGTGAGGAGAATCTATTGTGTACATTTGACTTGTTAAATTTTTTTCCTCTCATCGTTAGTAGTGAGTTTTTATACAACCACGAAGCAAAGACCCCAGCTCTTTACTGTGAAATCCTCTCTTGTTCCCCACCCCCACATGGATTAAAAATCCTCTCAGGAAGTGACCACATGGTGGCTTTGTGAAAATTTGTTGGTTTATTTTAGTGCCCTCTGTTGATAATAAACCTTTTAATGTACATTCTTGTCCCTTGACTATTTTGAAACTGTTGGAGGGAAAACGTTTCCATGAAAGATGATTTTCCCACTACAATTTAATGTTCTTCTAGTATAGTTATGGTGTGTGATAGGTTGGAAACTATGCCTTATTCTGCTTATAAAAATAAATACAATTTATGTTGTGAATAACCTTTTAGTGAATATTCAACCTTTTCTGCAGAAAAACACTTTTGAGGCGTCCCTAGTAGGAAGTGTTACTTGCATACATCTAAACAGTATTTTCTGTGTATGTGTATATTGTTTTAAAATGTGTTTTAAGTAGCAAGATGAGAAAAAAAATCAAAAGGCACTTTAGGTGTCTATGTAAGAGTAAAATTGCGTATGTTCTTAGAGGCAGAAAGATGATTGGCAGGAAAAAATGTAATGTGTTTTATTTCCTCTAATGCTTAATGTCTCTGACACCACTCCTTTGTGCAGCATTTTCTAAGTTTCTTGTAATAACAGTAGAAACCAGAAAATATACAGGAGTAACTTTTCTAATTTTTAGGTCAATTTCTTCTTGTTTAGTCTGTCCCTCTGATATTCAGGAATTGGACCCTCTTCTGTGCCCTCTCCTGCTGTTCCTCTGGGCACTTAATTCTTGAGCAGAAAAAGTGGTAACAGTAAAATATACTTGAGAGGTGTTAGTAATATGTTACGTTTATGGATTACATAAACATAAATTAGCATCTCCCTCTTTGTTAATTGTCCTTAATATTACAATTTATGCCTTGTTTCTTGATGACCGAGTGATATTTATTTATTTATTTTTGTGACTCACAAGAGTAAACAGTATCATTGAACAGAAAGGTTATAGGGATGTGGCTGGTCAAATTCAGTGGATTGCAGGAGGTCTTTTTCCCCCCACGAGCTTAGTGTCCCAGAAGAAATCCCATTGCTGTTTTGAGATGACAACATCCTGCCTTTGATGTTGTATGGCCCTGAAAAAAGGGTGGAAGTGGAAAAGACTTTTGCTTTCATCCTGCCAGATAATAATACAGCTGTGACATGATGATCACCTCTTAAATGCAGGGCACACCCTGTACTGCCTGCCTGTGACCAATTAGACCTGGTTGTATGGTGGTTCCTTGCAACTCACCTGGTGCTTGATAATTTAAATGTCCCAGCCTAGCTCATCTGAAAATAGGAAGCAAATAGTTTAATTCAGATATTCTTAATGCAAAATTAATGAGGATTTTAGTCTTGTTGAGAAAGAATTTGTGCTGGATATTTTCATGTAGAATCGTAGAAATGTGGTTTGGAAAAGACTGTTGGTGGTCTCTGTTTCCAGCCCTGTGTTCAGAGCAGGATCAGCACCAGCACAGACCAGGTCAGCTGTGACTTAGTCTTGCTGATTCTTGAAAACCTTGGCTGGCACCTCAGCACCTTTGAGTAACCCACTGCAGTGCTACAGGATGTCCTTATGAAGAATTTTTCCCTAATGTCCAGGCTGAATCTGCCAAGCTACAGTTTTTGTGTTGTTGGCCCTTATTTTATTTGCTACTACCAGTAAAAGCACAGCCAATGAATTTAACTATCTGCCATTCATGTGTTTTTGTGGTGGGTGGGTTGATTTTTTTTTTTTATTTCCTGGCTAAAACTATGTACTAGTTCAGTATTAACTCGTGTAGTTTTTGACAAGTCTGAATGTTACAAAAGAGAATATAAATGTATGTCTATATTTTTGAGATATCTTGCATTGAATGAGTCCCTGTGTTGGGACTGCTATTCTTAAACATACAAGATGAATTTTATTATTGATGTTGGTCTTTGAATTGGAACGCTGTATCCTGTGCATTTTTCTTAAGTTGTATGAGCTATGATAAAATCTTAGTGGCACATCCTTTTTCACTAGGGGTGAGGCTATTGCTGTCAAAAGCTAAAATACGTCTTTTGTGTTTTTAAAAATACAACATTCTTTCAAGGTTGATTTAAACAATGGCATTTATTGTATAAAGTGGCAAGAAGTTTTCAGGTTTACTATTTTTAAGTTTTACTATAGGAGCACCTAGAGATTTGGGCAGGATTGTATTTTATTGCTCTATCTTAGGTACAAATTCTAAAGAAACAGACACTTTTTAACTGGGTGAGAGGTATTCTTGGAGCCAGTTTTTCTTTAGGGAGGTGATACAGTTAGAAATACTCATTTCTTTCTTGTTGCATCAGCCATCTGGATTGCACTCATACTTTGCTGTTGAGAGGGATGGCAAGGTTTTCATTCTAATTAGCTCATCTTGAAAAGTGAATTAAAAATATGTTCAGAGTGCATAGAAAAGGAGTTGGATTCACTGAGGCATCTGTAGTGGAGTTGTAGTTCTCCTCATGTCTTAGAGAAATCTTAATAGCCAAATGAAGTCTAGTTGAAAAAAAGATTAGATACTATTAAGAATTCCAATAAGATGAGCTGAATTCTTTTTTGTCACTATTTTGCCCTATTTAGAGTGGGAGAAAAAAATGTTTATGATGGAAAAAAAGTGCTTGTGAAGAAAACACACACTGGGGATTTGGAACTAGATGATCTCTAAGGTCACTTTCAACTCAAGCCATTCTCTGATAATATGAAAACAGTGCAACTTACTGTGGAGGTTGCTTGCATTTCTGTTGTCTCACATAGTTTCTGAAAAGTTCTGAGTGAAGTGATTCATGGCTTCTGTAAAACTGGAAGTGAGCTGCCCCTGTGAGGTGAGGTGTGAACTGGATCTTATATTTTCTCTCTCTTTTTGACTCAAGTCAGTATCACCAGCTTCAGTATTCCTTTTCAAGTCTCATTAGTGTCCCATCTTCTCTCTCCTAATGGAGTTCAGGTAGAAGAGGAAGACTTGAAGTAGTCCATGGGATAGATGTGTTTTTCCACATTTAAACCTTGGTATGAAATCCCTCTCACCTTTACCAGATATTCAGATGATCTTACTGATGCTGAGGAGACTGTGAGAGAGGACTTCAGTACAGAATGCCCAACTGGATTAGCTTTACATGCACAGTTTCTTCAGCTTGTTACTTTTCTATTCTTTCACTGTCAGTTCCTTTTAAAAAAAGAAAGCTATAAAAGGTTGGTTCTGGTCAGACTTCATGTTTTATGGTCTTTGTAATGTCTGATGTTTGTAATGGCTCAGTTCTTGTAAAACTTGGGTCTTGGCTTAAAAAGAACAGTATGTGATGTAAATAAGAG
>VWZD01008083.1:665676-884156 GCA_013396695.1 Sakesphorus luctuosus
GGGGGGGGGCGGGGAAATACAGCCTGTTACTCTAAAAATTGTTCTACTTAGTTATGTAACTGTTTCTTAAAAATAGCTCTTGATTGCTAGAGAAAATGGATAGATATGGGATACAAATTTCTCTTTTGTTCAGTTTGGCTCTTTTGCATGGAGCACCCACATTGTATGCACAGTATTTTTTACTATTTACTGGTGTCCAGTTGCATGTAACTAACATGTACTCATACAGCAGCCTGTGAACATCCTGTAGCAGAGTTCTCTGTCAGGTACTGTATATGTATAGCAGTAATAATAGCACCAAAACTGAATCTGAATGCAGAGAGGCACATCAAGAGAAAGCCTTGAGAATGGGGTATCTGTGTGTGTGTGTGGCAGTTACTGCTGGGAAAGTTCAACTTTGAAAATGACTGTTCAGAGCATCCTTTAGTCTGTTGAGTTTCTAGAAATCACTGTTATATTTGACTGTGAGTGTGTGGTATCCTTGGGATAAGGATGCAAATGGCATAAATCAAAAGGTTTATTGTAGTATGGTAAAACAAGTTCATTCTTTAAAGATATACTTCTAGCTCAACATGCTCAAGTTTCTCATCTAAAGAGATTTTTTTGTAATTTAGGTTAGCCTTTGTAGATTAGTTTAGCAGATGACTATTGCAAACTTACACCAATAGCAGTCATAAATAACTTGTTTTCAGTGGCTGATATGGAGTAAAAATTTGCTCTTGGGCTTACCTACTGTTTACTTTGGACTTTCTGCTCAGATGCAATCTGTGAAATATTTTCTGCTTCAGTAAAATACCCCATGGTATTGTATTTGCCTCATGTGCTTTTAATGAATTGTACTTTCACATTTCTCTAGCATTGGCATCTGGAATAATTAACTACAGTAAGGAAAAGCAGAATAGAGTCTTGAGTAGTTGACTCTACTATAAGTTATTTGTCTCTGCTAAATAATATTTTCCTGTAAAACAAGTTTCACCTCCTGTTCTTTGGAGTGTGTGCCTGTTCACTGAATCTGTCCTTGTTGCACAGGACCATTTTGGAGTAGCAGCATCCAATCTCAATACAGTGCTACTTTTCTTTATGGTCCCTTGTTACATTGTCTGAATCGGGGCTTTATGTGAGTGAGCCAAATTGACCCAGATCTGGCTCAAGAGTAGGAAGTTACTAAATTTGTTTGAAGATACTTCTCTTCTGGGGTTGTGGATTCCCCATCTGAGTATTATTAGCCTAGATACTGCTAGGTAAATTGTCACTTCATAGAAATAGTAATGGATGGTACTCTTTTTTTGTATCCTAAAATATCAGTTATGTTAAGATCCATCAGGCAGGATGGCTGTGCTTGGTGTGTATCTGATATGTTGGGGGCTTAGGGGTTCTCTTTTTTCTGTCCATATATACACAATGAGTGTTAAGACATCAGCTCTATCCCAGAAAATCCCAGGAGGTTTCCTGTACCACTCACATGTGTTTGCCTTTTTTGTTTGTTTGTGGAGTTTGTATTTGTTTTCCCCTATTGTTGCACTGGGCTGGTACAGTCTCCCTGAAGTCAACTGTTGCAAAACAGACAATGTTGGTAGAAGTTTTTGTTCAGCTTTATTTGTTGAAATACATGTTAAGTTTCTATTATTTGAGTCTTGTGATAATTGATGCTGCCAAACAGCTAATTTAAAGGAACTTTTTTTTAAGCAGAATGTGCATCATTTTACCCCTTATCTTCTTGCACACAAAAAAATCCCCAAACTTGCTACATATTTCAGGAAAATATGCTTTAATTTTTAATGAGGAGTGTTTGGGATGACATGACATTCTACCAAGTATCTTTTAACTTCAGTTAGTCTTGGAAACTTTGGTCTCAAAGCTGACTTCTGTGGCACATAGGAGAAAAGTAATACTTTCTACTGAATTGTCTCCTGTGTAGTGGTTTTTAAACTGATCATGTATGATCTCTGTTGTGTGCTTCGCTTTGGCACTGATTCTGGTTTGGTCACCCATGTGGAGTTCTTTGGGAAGATGCTCAGATCACCTCATCTAATTTAAGTGATGGAATAAAGAAATTTGGCTCTTCAAATGGGATGTGGAATGCAGAGATTGATTTGTAGTGCTAAGGTGAGATTGTATGAAGTTGTGGTCCACTGTATGATTTAGTTGAATGTCCTTGCTGCTGGAATCTAAGAACTTCACTAATGAGGTTTTTGTCAAGTCTGCTGCCTCAGTAGGTGTGGTGGGAACCTGATGTTGGTGTACAGGGGTGACCTCCAAGGCATGGGACAGTGCCTTGAATAAATCAAAGCTGGTGTTGTGTGTGTCCTGATAAGAACTGATCAAAGAGCAGACTTCTGAAAGAGTATTTCAGTACCACAAATACTACAGTTTAATACAGTCAGAGTAGTAACTTCTACAGGGCACGTTCTTTGTCTGTCAATACTGTGTTCTGGGGGAGTAGGTAGATCTAAGTGAAGCAAGACAACCTTGTATATGGTAAGCTGAAAACAGGATGTGAATAACATGAAAATAGGGAGAAGTGAGTAATTTGCTTTATGAGTAAATACTTTTCATTTGTTCACTTAGGAGCTGTAATTTTCCCTTTTTCAGTGACAGTCAGTTTCTGTGTTAAGCTTCATTTAAACAAACTTTAAAACATAACGTGTTTCCCACTCTGCATTTTTTTTATATTATTTGCAAGTTCAAAATGTTATCCTCACTTCTTACACTGAGTAGGATTGTTGATACCTTATCACCTCTCCGGCAAACAAGAGAGAAAGTGTGTTTGCCTGAAGGGTGTGGAAATGAACGTGAATACCACAAATCGGGGGGAAAAGTAAATTCATGACTGTAGAGGGGGAGGAAAATGAAGATGGATGCCAAATGGCCAGGCCATAATAATGTAGATGGGATATATTAGGCAAGTTTCTGTTTAAGTATGTTCATATGTCTGTAGTGTTCCTTTTGTTGGTAAGGATGTTTGCCATTTGCTGGAACTCAGTGTTGCCTCTGCATTTCTTTCTGTGAATAAGTGTGTGTGCTACCCTGGTGCTTCTATGTTGCAGTTTTTACTCTTTCCAGCACAGTTTTCTGCTCTACTTACTAAAAATCCTTTAAATTCCTGTTGTAGTCCTTTTTTTTATTCTTTACATTGTAGGACGCCTGTAAGGCTGACCTACCCTTTATTCCTTCTTTCATCTCTCTACAATAACACTGCTCCAGGGTAGTAGCTTTACCAGTATTTCATCTGAAGGAAAGTCATAAAGCAACAAAATTGCTTCAGTTTTTGACCATTGTGTCTCAGCTGCAACTTTTTAAGTTTGTATTTTTATTATTTAGGGTTGTACTGTTTGAATTCTTTGTGAATTATGTAGGTTGTAAATTCAGCTTTTAAAACTAGCGAGTTTTTAGGTACAACTTGTGTTCTTTTGGTATGCAGCACAGTAGATTACAGAAAATCCTACACGATTAGTGTGAAACAAAGTAGAACTGACTTGAAGTTTGCTATCCACATCTTACGTAAAAGAGTTCTGATTGCTGCTGGCAGTACGGTAGCTGGTGGTGGTGGAAGGCAGTGAACTTGCTTCTTTTTTTTCCAAATGACATTAATTGAACTTGCTTCTTAACACCACATGACTGTTTCTGCTGTGAAGACATAAATGTGACACAACCATCTCAGTTTACTGCCAGTAAGTGTTTAATGTTCTTTTAAATTAGCATAAAATTAGTATTAAATTATGTTTTGCCTCTAATAAGTTTTGTTAGTTATTTTTCTGTATTAGTTGCTGTTGAAACGTGTAACTTTATAAACAAATAATGTTTAGGAATTCTCATAAAGAACTTGTTAAATGTCTGTACAGTTCTCTGCTGTGTCTGTGGTGCTTCCTTTTCTGCTACAGCTTCCTATGATGCATGCTCTTATTTATTCCTTGGAAGAGAGTTATTTGCAGAGATTTCATTCATTCATTCACTTACCTTTTGACATAGTAAGCTTAAAGTAATATGAACAGGGCTTGTAAAAAGATGGTGAAGATACCTAGACTGTACAAAAAACCCCACAAAAACCAAAAAGAACCCCAACCAAACAAAATAACAACAAAAAAACCCTCCAACCAAAACAAACCAACCAGGCCCAAGCCATTCCAGTGAGGGCTGCTGCACCCTGGAAAGGCATGCTTTTGCTTCCAGAGGTTGATGAGTCAGTCTCTTCAGGGTTTTTTGCTAGTACTGATCTCCTGCCTGTCCAATTTGAAATTCTCATTTGGCTCATCTGATTATCTCTTCTGCATTAAGGCTGGTGCAGTTTGTGAGTAGGTAGGTGGGGGAACATGTGTAGCCTGAATACTGCTGCCATGTCCATCATCCCATTGTCAACCATTTTTAACCAACTCCCAGGAGAGTTAGACACTTCTGTAGTTGAAAGCAGCTGTTTTGGAGATTTCTGTGAAGCAGCGATGTGCTTGTGTGGTAGACTGAAGACTCGTGAGCCCGTCAGTCATGTATTGGATGATGGAATTGCTTGTGGTTCAATGCTGGGGTCCATTTAAGAGTTACCAAACAGTTCACAGGAACTGATATCCTATAATGAATGTGAGAGCTTTTGTACACGAAACTGCAACCAGATTCAAGACCTGCAATTTGTATAATGGAGGCTTGACTTCCTGTTTATTTTCTGCTCACTTATTAAAAGAATAGTTCAGTTTATTTTCCAGGATTGGGGTAAACTATGTCAGTGTTTTGGAGGAGTGGGAAGGGAGGACAGGAAGAAAAGGTCAGCTGTTTTTTATACTGCTGTTTTTCTCCATGGTCAGGGCATTCTAATTATACCCTGGATAAAATATCAAATTTCAAAGTCCTTCACACAAGGAAGGTTCTCCGTTTTCAGTGGCCTCAGATACACGTGCATCCCATAAACATGTGTATCAAATGATTAGTGTTAGGTGTCTGTATTAGCTGATTACTGTGCTGTCATTTGATAATATCTTATTGGGAGCAGTGAAGAATTTGTCCCATGAAGAAGTATATCTTGTAGATGGGAGTTCTTATAGTACTAGTTTCATTTTGCAGCTAAAGAAGTTGCTTAGGGTTACAGTGAACCTTTCCTGACTCGTGTGTTTGATTGGCTGTTGGGTGACATAAGTATTTTAGGTAGCTGAATGATGGTGAGTTGCATCTGGCCTGAAAAGTGGCTTGAGAGATTTTGCTTACAGTGATGTAAAAACGATAGTACAGGAAAATGTAAAAGAGTAGGAGGTGTTCATTAACTTTATATTGGAGTGTTTCTTCTCCCCCTGCTTCAGAAGAAAGTGTCTGCTGTACTTTCTCTCTGTGATTATTTTTTTATTAAGAACAAAATGATTCTGTTTCGTCGTTTTCTGTGCCAGATATGCAGTAATGAAATAGTTCAGGAGTGTAACACAAGATGGTAAGAAAGCCATATGAAATGTTCTTTATTTTTTTATTCCATCTGCTGCTATTATGTGGTAGATATCTTGTAACATGTTTTTGAAATAGCATTTTTTCAATTCTCTTATTTTTGTAGGTTTGGAAGTATTGGGCTGGGTATTAAAATGTCATGCCTGTTAGAAAAGTATTGTAGGGAATTTTGTGGTGGGGCCCCCAAAAAGTTATTAGGATAATGGAAAAGTAAAACTTGTCATATAATCTTAATTCTACTGAAAGCAAACTCAGCACAATCTAGCTACTTTTTTTACCTCTTGTCTCTTTCAGTTTTCATTTATGAGAGCAGTCTTAAGCATGGAAAGACTCTGGACACACACAAGCTGTGTTTGAGTGTTTGTAATCTTCAAATAAATACCAGCTCCATGAAGTAAAAATTAAGTAATCCCGAGGAGAGAGAGCTTTCAGTTCTGAACTAGGCATTTGCTTACCCCTGCCTGTAGGGAAAGGAAATACCTGCAGCTTGGATAAAGTAGTCTTTTGCAGGATTTTGTCAAATGGAGCTTATTCCTGCAACCATCGAAGAAGTAATGTCTTTTAAGTTTCATGATGCTTTCTGTATTCAGTCCTATTTTCAATGAAATTTACGAATTTCATGCCTTTTTGTGTAGTGAGATGTTTCAGAGCGCAGACTGGCTCTCTTTCCAGCTGAGCCGGCAGGCAAGGCAGACGGGAGCAATATGTTCTAAGAAGAAGTGTGAATTTTCTCGTATGTTTCAGTGAGGGTTAATGGGAAGACTAATTAGGACAACTTGAAGCCAAAATTACTGTGTTGCACTTAGAGACAAATTATTGGAGACATCCATCAGCTGTAGTTGGATATAAGCAGTATTCCAAGTTTAAATCCGCTTGAAGAGTTTAGAATCGGAAGCGAGAAAAAGAAGATTAAATCTAATTCCAAATTAATTAATTTTTAATTTAATATAGAGCAGAAGGAAAAATAAAAATCTACCCCATATTAATAACTTTGTAATCTATTAACTTTGTAATCTAGTAAATGAAGGAGATCATGTACTTCTAAATATTACTGGTTTTAATTCTAATTTGAAGGCTGTGTATAGGTAACATTAAGTCAGTATTTTAGACTGAAAATGCTGTGTTAAGTACTACCTTTCTCCTTTCTCAGATGTGACATTCCTACTCTAGAAATTTGCATGGACTAAAGCATAGGTCCTAACGGGTTTTTTTGAATCCTAATACACTCCAGTTTTCTTTGGATATAAAAAAGTCTGGGACTGCTGCCTTTGCTGGACTGACTTCGTGCTGTGTCAGATTCAGCTTCTGGGTAAGGCACAACACAAAGGTTGGTTTTCTTGAGCGTTACAAAGGCAGCTGCCTTTAGCTGAGGACTATGTACAAGAAGAGATGCATTTCTTTCCACTGTGCATTTCCATCTTTACTTTCCCTGGGAGGCCAGGAGGAGAGCAGGAATCTCTTTCTACTCTCCTGCTATGTGTTTTCCAAAAGCAGGACTCTTAACTCTGCACTTTCCATCTTACAATACATCTGTGTGAGATTCCAGCTCCATCAGGTCATATACCTCTTTGCACTTCTTGTCGCTGCTTCCATGTCCGCAGACAGAGATGGCCGTGTACCTTTATTTGTATTGCAGAGCAGGGCTGGAAGCTGCAGCCCCTGCTAGACAGACAGTGTAGCAAGATGTACCCAGTTTGTAGTGGCCTTTTATAGAAGCATCTAAGAGCTAGGAGGGAAGGCGGGCAGGCAGAGCTGAGAGAAGCTGATACTGTACCTGGCACAGGCAAGTAGTTTAGAATAGTTGACGTGTGGTGGGCATATCACAATTTTGGAAACTAATAGTGTTGCAGGATCACCATCTCCACTGTCATGGTATCTGTGTTTGGTTAGAATGTTGTGATTCCTTCTGCTTGAGGTGGGTTGTGTAGCTTCCTGTCTTCCCCTTTAGCATGCCCCATCTCTTGAGCCAGTATCAAGACAGAGAATAGCCAAGAACAATGTTTCTCTCTGCAGTATAGAATTTTTAAGGAAGAAGTGCAGGGAGGAGGGAAATTCTTTCATCTTGCATGTAAAAAATGTTACCCCACATAAATTAGCAGCATGATTAATCAGGTAACAAGTTGGTAGTATTCTACTCTCCATTTAACTTTATCCTAGAATCATAGAATTTCCTGGGTTGGAAGGGAGCCACAAGGATTATTGAAGTCCAGCTCCTGGCTCTGTAAAGGCCAGCGCCTGTGTGTATTCTCTGGCCGTCATCAGCATCCTATGAATAGCTCTTAAACTGTTTCCACTTCATCCAGCTCAGACAGTTTTGTCAGGTCTTAAAGAGAGCAATGTTTTGTAACTACTGTGAAAGTAGGTGGCTGGTAGAGGGAAGAAACAGTGTGGTATGAGCTTATCCTTTGAAATGGGAGGGTACATGGTGGGGCAGTGACTCATTACGAGGCAGGAAGGCTTCAGCAAGATTTTCTGCCTTCTTAGGAGCTCTGACATTAACTATGCAATTAACAGGTAACTGTCGAGGAACTGTTTATTGTTTTGGGGGCTATAATGCATTTTTGTCATGAAGAGTGTGAGTATAGAACAGCACTGGTTTGTGTTCTGCTGCAAGGAGTGAGGCACTCTGGTCCCGCATAGGGAGGGGTATTCAAGTTGTGTTTAAGGATATCTTTACTTGAATACATAGGAACAGAAGTGCTACCATTTTTAAAAGGTGTTGAGCCATTGGAAGCTCTTCTTTTTCTTATCTGCGGTGTAGTATATTGAGTCAAATATATGCTTTAAAAGTGTGCTCAATTAATAATGTGTTCTGGCTTTCAGCAAATCACATTGACCTAGTGGTATGCCAGTTGTACTTGTTTAACAATTTTTTTTTTCTTTTAAATTGTCCCACCATGAATTCTTGTATCAGCTGATAAATCTCAAGGAAGTAGGTCCTCTCTAGGTTAGAATGAGAGAAACAAGAAGAGTTTACCTGTCTTGCTTTTGGCAGAAAGGAACACCAAAAGAATCTTTTAAGTAGAGCAATTTCATTCTGTCTATCTGCCACGAACCTAACGAGCAATATGAGCTTGCTAAGGTGCATCCATGTGACTTGGTGGGAGCTGATCCTCTAATGGGAGGATTAGGTGTTTATTTCTGTTGTCCGCAGACTGTGATGCTAAGCACATGTTGCTGGGTGTGTGAGCTCCCTCAGCCAGCCCCCAGTAACCTCTCCTTTACCTCTCTCATCTTTGCTGTCCTGTCCCCTCCTGAATAACACCTCACTGATTTATCTGTTCTTGATATTTTGGCTGGGGAAAGATTTTTATAAATTAAGATACATGCAGTTTAGGTGTGGTGTTGTATTTGGGTCTGTAGATGCAGACACTGACTCACTCCTCTTCCCTCCACACCTGCTCTGATGGGGAAGAGAATTGGGAATGTAAAATGGAAAAAACCTCATGGGTTGAGATTAAAACAGTAATTGAAAAGCATAAAAAATTGTAAGGAAAATGACAAAGAGAAAATAAGAACCAGAAAAGGCTGCAAATGAAAACACATGCTGTCCACTAGCTGACAGTTGCCTGGGTAGCAGCCCTGTCAAACCAACCTTCCCCCTAGTTCTGTTGCTGAGCATGATGTCATATGGTATGGAATATCCCTTTGGTCAAGTGGGATCAGCTGTCCCAGCTGTGTCCCCTCCAAGCTCCTTGTGCATCCTTAGCCTTCTCACCAGTGGGCTGGGATGAGAAATAGAAAAGGCCTTCACTGTGTATAAGCACTGCTCAGCAGGAACTAAAACATCCCTTAGTTATCAACACTGTTTTCAGCACAAATCCAAAACACAGCTCCATAACATTTACTGTGTAGGAAACCAACTCTATCCCAGCCAAACCCAGCACAAAAAGCGTACTTTGAGATTGGTGAGATCCAAAAGGGATGAATAGCCCTGTCCAAGTGACCATTGTTAAACTTGTTCCTTTACAGCACTGCCATTTTACAAAGTGCCTTTAGTGGATTGTTTTGCCTTTAAAAATGAAAAGAGGGCCGATGGAAGAGGACGCAGTCTTGGGGCTCTGGAATTGTGATACTTCTACCATTTGTGGAATAGAAGCTCCTTTAAATTATCTGTGGTGGGGGAGTAATCCAGCCTGCCCCCTTAAAGCTGGGGAATAAAAAATGCTTCCTTTGGTTCACAGTTTGAGAATTCTCTCTGGATCTGCTGTTGCCACTGCTTAGTGCACTTTTCTTTTTGCAATGTTGGCAACTGAGCAAAATAAATCTGAACATCCCCCCATTCAATTGGTTTCCATTCTCATAATCTTGGATGATTTAGAAGGCCCTATTTTGTCAAGAAGCCTCTCCTTCTATTTTTCCATTTCACCTTGAATATGAGGATTTGTCTTCTATACACTGGTGTTAATGAGTTCTGTACTGTACTTATTTACATGATAAATCTCTCTTCACAGATCATTCAACTTCAAGTGGTACATCCTCGTTTAAGCCCAGCCGATCACTGGTTTCTATTCCCACTGCCCATGTGATGCTGTCTAATGCCAGCTCTTCACTTTCCAAACACAGGGAAGCTTTCAAGTCTGATGGCTCAAAATGGAGTACAAGCTTTGTACGGTCAGGAGGCGGCAGAAATCAGGGTTCCCAGGACAATTCTCTTGACATGAAAGATGCAAGACCTGTAAGAAAATGGTCCTCGTTGTCTAAACTCAGCTCACCAAATACCTTCAGCCAGGATGGGAGTAGTCATTCAGTGGAATACAGAGCTGGTACAGACAAAGCCGTGTCACCACAATTAAGGACAAATGGGCCAAGTTGTTTGCATGACAGCATGGAGTTGCTAAAAATTGAGGACAAAGAAATGGGGAAAAAACGATCTCTACTGGACTGCAAATATAAATTTGAAACGTGCAGCAAAGACGATTTTGCTTCAGATTCCCCAGGTAGGAGACATGCCTTAGACTTGACCTACAGTGCCTTACCTGAAAGCAAACCTACGGCAGCCAGTTGTGAAGCTTTTGGGCAGAGATACGCGACACTGGGCCAGCAGGCTGTAAGTGGGGCTCCCATACAGCCAGCGGTGAGGACTCAGATGTGGCTTAAGGAACAGCTACGTGCGAATCCCCTGGACTGCCGACCCGCTGAGGAGCCCTACGGTGTAGCTGCATGGCATGTGCAGCAGCCTGAAGATTTTAGGATAGGAGGTGAACAGCCCGTGCAGGTAAGGCTAAAGCTTGGTGTTTGCTGCCATCATGTGGCATCATGTGTTATACCTCAGAAATAACAGGCAGTTTCTAATGAAACAGGAAGGGGAACAGGTCCTCTTAAACAGGTAATGATGTTTTTAAGCTTTGATTGGGGATATTGCTGCTTGTTTCTCATATATTATTTGAGTGCAAACAGTTTTTTATTTTTTGGTTTTGGTTGTTTTTTTTCCTGCTTTCTGCTTCCAGTTTACTCTGATTCATTGAGCCTGTCTGCATGGGACTAGATTTCTTTTCATGAGGCTGGGCACAATAAGAGGTTCATCAAATAACCTTTTCAGTAGTTTTGAGTCTTTGATCACAATGTAGTGGGAGAAATGTGAATGTATTTTGGTCTGAATGGGCTTAAAACAGGCTGCATTTATGCATTCAGCAAATTGAGAATGACTTCTGTGTACGGCAAGGATGAATGAATATTCAGTATCACTATGCCTAGCACTTAAACACTGAATTCAGTTTGATAGTACTGCTTATCTTTTAACTAATTAAAATCAAATAGTAGTCAATGAATCTTGTTTATTGAAATAAAATAATATATGGGTTTTGTGTGTCATACTTAAAATACTTTCATACAGAGAACATCAAGCACATAGTTTGAAGAGACAGGTAACTCTTTCTAGCATGACAACTCAGGTTTTGTTCCAGCTCTTCCCATAATGGGAAGATCACAGTTTGTGTTGTTTCCATCACAGTTTGTGATGGAAGGCAGTATTGAAAATCTACATGTTCATGTTTACCTGCGTAGGTAAACTTGGCTTGGCTTGCCAAAAAACTCCCAAGCAATTTACAATATGTGAATTTGTCTGAAAGGCATGTTAGGGTTAGACTAGGATATTATCTGAGCAGAGATAATCCAGCTGTATGTGCAAGTGACCTGTTTTCTCCAGCCTGAAGTACATGAAGTAATTTACAAAGAGCTGTGCTCAAATTTTGTTGCTTCTTCTGGTGTTTATGGAAGGAAAGACTGACAGGTTTAGAGGTTCTTGGGTTCCGGTTTCACTCTTAATGGTGACCTAGTTTTGTTTTTATTGTGTTGGATTGTTTTTTGGTTTTTTTCAACTTAAAAAAAAATTGAAACCAATTAATATGACCAAACTAACAGTAATCCTTAAGGGTCTCTCTAAAAATCTGACATTGTTACAGGTACCCACCTGTAACCTTTATTGCTACAGAAACCTGCACCTTTCTTTTTTAAGTTTTTTGAAGGTTTTGATGTCGAGAAATTCCCCAGGTAGAGAGCAGAGGCTGATGGGCTCCCCTCAGAGCCAAAGTGACAGAAACAGAGTCACTGCTGAGGCTGAATCTGGAGCACTACTGGGTGGGCTCTTGGCAATTGACAGCAAGGAGCACACGGGGCATTTGGGAAGTGACAGCAGGGTACCACGAAGGAGCTTGGTCTATGCATTGATTTGTGTCTTCCCAAACACCTGAAACACATGCAGCTGGCTGCAGCCATGAGGGGTGCTGTCTGTGAGGTCTGTGAGCAGATTACTGTGCCTGGAGGTTCTCCTCTTGAATTGAAATATATAGACTCTTAGAATGTTAAGGGTTGGAAGGGACTTTAAAGGTCATCTCATTCTCACACCCACTGCCATGGGCAGGGGCACCTCCCAATAGACCAGGTTGCTCAAGGCCTTACTTAACCTGGCTTTGAACACTGCCAGTGTTGGGGCAACCACAGCCTCTCTGAGCAACCTGTTCCTGTGTCTGACCACTTCACAGTAAAGGATTTCTTCTGAATATTTAGCCTAAATTTTCCCTCTTCCAATTTGTACCTGTTACTCCTGGTCCTATCACTGCAGTTCCTGACAGAAAGTCCCTCTCCAACCTCCCTGTAGGCCCCCTTCAGATACCAGAAGGTTTCCATGAGGTCTCTGTGGAACCTTCTCATCTCCAGGCTCAATAGCCTCAACCTCCTCATCCTGTCTTCATGGGGAGGTGCTTCAGACCTCTTACCAGCTTACTGGCTTCCTCTAAACCTGATCCAACAGTTCCTTGTCATCCTTATGCTGGGGACACCAAAACTGTATGCAGTAATCCAGATGGTGTCTCTCAAGGCATCACAAGAGATAAACTTAATTTATTCTTTCCTTCATTTGGGTGTGTGTCTCTTCATTACCTTTTATGTACCTTTAACAAAATGCTTTGTTTAAGATAGGTGTTTTAGAAACTTACTTTTGTTTAGGTCAAAACAACTCCTAGATTTTGTCTTTCATTCTCACAATCGCTTTCTCACTCCGATTGTGATTAAAGACATTATGAAGGCAATGTTTAATGTTTGAAACAGATGGAACCTTGTATGTGTTATTACAGTTACTCAAAAACTTTCATCCGTGCAGGTGTTGCTGCTGAGCTGTGTTTAGAAGACAGAGCCAGCAGGGAAAACACAAGGATTATTTGTCTTATTAGCTTGGATTCCTAAAACAGTGATGCACCTTTTCAGATTTTTGAGATTGAAAGATTATAGAGTGAAATTTTACCTAAAACTGGCATTTTTTTCTTTTCTTTTCTTGCACCTGTTACTTTTACGTCTCTGTGGAGGAGGTCCCTGGTGGCCTTAGCCAGCACTTCCGTTGATATGATCTGGAGTCCAGTTGATGGGCCATGAAACGTGATCTGGTTCATTTCCTCAAGTGAGATGTGTTTGTGAAATAGCACCCAGAGGAACAGAAAGTTAAAGCATGTGCAACAGCGATGAGCCTTTGGGGTCTCAGAGGGATCCCCTGCCGGCCCTCCCTGCCTGCCCTATCTTCTGTCAGAGGTTACAACTGTAAGGAGGAGGGATGCCACAAAAGATGAATAAAGGAGAATGGTGCTTCCTGTCTTGACACCTGTTTTTGAAAGAAACCTCAGCATAATTGTAGTATGGGGTTTTTTCAGGGATTGCCACATCAGAAACCAAGAAAACTACAGTCCTAAGTTCTGATGTCAATATAGCTAAGAGATAGAGAGTAGAAAGCATAAGACTTTGCTAGAGAAGGTTAATGATTTATAAAAAGGGAAAAAGCCATATCCCTAGAGAAACTTTTTTTCTTCTTGGTGGGGATTGCTTTTGCTGTTTTGTTTTCAATAGTTCTTCAGTTTATAAAGTTTACTTTATGCAGTGAAGCACAGAAACAGTGCTTCAATGGAAACACTTTCCATGCAGAATTTCTGTTTCACCACACACTGAATTGTTTGTTTTCAATGGACAACTGATTTTTTTTTTCAATAAAGAAATTTGTGATAAGACTTGTGTTACGGGAAAAAATGCTTGTAATACACAACAGTGGTTCTTATTTACTAAACTAGTAATACAAATCTAGATTGAAAGGCCCCATGTTTTCATGTAAAGACATTTCTTTAAGTTTGATTCTATTATGTAATATATCCTGTTATCTGAATATGTCTTGGTACATGCTGTGTGCCAGTGCAGAAATTAGGTTTAAAATGAAAGCTTCTCTTTAAACTTGTTGGAGATAATACAGTGTGAAGGAAGGTTTCAGAAGGTTACATATCACCTTATTAACTCTCTACAGTGTTGCAGGTATCACAGGAGGAATGTCTCTTATTTTTTTCCCATGTATGAAACATCTGTATGATTTCTTGATGGTGTGCCAATCTGTGTCAGAATATAGCAGAGATAATAGATGGAAATTGCTTAAGTGCATCTTTTCCCTTTAATATACCAGGTTTAGTGTTTGATTTTCTTTAATGAGGAAAACACTGGATTGATCATACCATGCATATAAAAGTTACTGAAAATTAAATTTCAATGCATTGAGAAATTTAGGGATATTGTAACAACTTTCATTGCAAAATAGAGAAGGAATAAAATAAACTGCATGCATACCTAAACATTAGTAAACAAAGCTGTAATTAAAAGAAAAAGTTATAACATTCTTCAAATAACATTGTTGCCACATAAAACTTTATTCTTAAATGTGGACTTAAAGCTACCGTGATTTTTTTGTTTTGCTTTGTTTTTTAACAATCCTGGCAGATCAGAAAACTAAAAATTGTTAGTATCAACATTTTTCCTGCGTCACATTTTGATGAAACCCTACTTTTCAGGAATTAACATGAGAAATTATCAATTTTAGTTAGCATAGTGAACCCCTCCACTGTAAGCCATAATTAGGCTTTTATGGTCTGTTCCACTTGCTGTGAAGTTGGTAGCCCAACAAATGGGATTCCATTCATTATAGTGCATATGAGAGTTCAGTCTGGAGTTAGTGGTGGCAGACTATGGGAGATCAAACTTGGACAGTGCTTGATTCCAAAAAAGAGACTTGTCATTGGTTAGTTGATAACTCTGCCAACTTTATATGTCATCTCAGTAAAGTGCATGTTTCAGATTCAGCAATGTCTTTCAGTTGAGGATTCTGTAATGTTCATTGCTGGCTGAGAGGAAATTATTGGGGTTGTTTCTTGGGGTTGTTTCTTCATGTTCTAATGGCAAAGTTTCTTCCAGACTTCCTTTGTACGTAATTTTGGATCTGGAAATGCATGACAGTGGCACTGGGCGCATCTTTCTCCTATTGATAAAAAGGAGCATGTGATTTTATTTTTTTGTGAAGGTCAACTGCTGTCACAGCAGTGTCCCTAAGATAAGGAGACTTTTGAATAATGCAGAAGGTCAAAAGACAATAAGCTTTGTATAGTCCCAAGCAGGATATCAGCAAATAATCCCTTTGTTGGGAAAACTGTTTTTATTCTGCTTTGGACTGGAGTGGGCTTCCTATTTGTTTGTGTGGGTTTCGTGTGCTTTGTGTCATCTGTGTCAAGCATGAGCAAAAGTAGTCCTAATCAATACACAACTACATAACCTTTATCACATATATACCTTGTTCAGGGTTTCTGGGATATTTTTAAAGCAGAATATTTTAAGATTATCAAAAAGTGATAAAGTGCTTACAATGATGTAGTTGAGCAAAGTTGTCTGCTTTAAATGCAAACATGGGAATTCATACTACTATAACTATCAACATTAAAAAGCTATGGATATATAGTTTGCAGAAGCCATTTTAAATGGTTTTTTTTGCATGTATTTCAGAGCAGATGAGAGTCAGGCTTTTGTTTTAACTATCCATGCTGCTGTAGCTAATCATGCTGGTTTGGCTGGGGTAGAGTTAATTTTCTTCATAGTAGCTGATACAAGTTATGTTTTGGACTTGAACTGCACTGTAGTCCCATGCTAGCTACTGTACTAGGAATAAAATTAACTTTATTCCAGCCCCAACCAGCATACTAACACTGCCTAAGCTTTGGAGCAGGTAGCATAGAGTGGAACATGGATACCTATTAATGGTAGGACTTACATAAACTTTCTGGTTTGCTGGGCATACTGCCTTTTCCTGTTTAAAGTCTGTTCATAGTTTAGATTGGTCTCTTCCAGGTAACTGAACCACCCCACAACAGCAGGAGCCATATGGGAGTCCTGGGTGTGAATATATATTAGCTCTGTAATATATTTGGCACTCATCAGTGTATGTGCTGAGTCAGGCACGTCCTGGTGGCAATTGAAAGCTGGAAGCTGGGGCTTCACCCACCCTATGAGCAACATCTGCCTCTTTCACGTGTGTGCTAAAAGACTGTCAACATGCATATCTACGGCATTAAGTTTACTGTACAATGTACCTGTGTTGAGTGCACACTGTTCCCATGTTTCACTTGGGAAAGGAAGATGCTAAGAGGAAGCTGTTTGGCCCCAGTGTAATGTATGAAAATCTACTTCTGGTCACCTCCTTTTCCAGTGTGTCTCAAGTGTGTGGAGCTGCCTTCTGGGCAAATAATTCCAAGAGAAGTGTGCTCTTGTTGGTCACTGTCCTTCCCAGGAACCTGTGGGGAAAGTACATCATCCTGTAAAGGGGCACAGAAGAAGGTCCTGTGTGTTACGTACTTAGAAGTGAGGACGAGCTATGGATTGAATGATTGCACTGGCAAGTAACAAGTAGTCTGTCAAATATGGCTGGAGGATCCCCACACTGCTCACTTGACATGTGCCTAAGTGGTAAATCTGGCTTAGTGAGACTGTAACACACTTCTTGTGTTTGTGCAGATGCACCTACTGCTTGTGTACGTGCCAGTGTTAAGGGTTTGTTAAGTAGAGTTGTGATAAACCTGGTTAATGATTGATTGTTTCTCAGTTGTTCTAACAGCTGCTTCTTTTGATACTGCTGGATAACACTGAGACTTCAGGCATTTAAGGTGTTGCAGTGAACCATAGGTGGTGAAAAAAGGTATAACTAATAATTATGTTTTCATGTTTAACCTTCTCTTGTCCTCATCTCAGCTGCTGCAAGCTGCCTTTCATGGATGTTGTTGTTTCCCTTTACAGCATCTGTGCTTTTCTCTTCACAGGTAATTTGATGTGTGCTGTCAACTCTGTGTTGGCATTTTTTTCTTTGCCTTCCTGCTGTGTCCGTGTCATTTCCCATGAAGTACATGTTCTACAGAAATCCCATTTTAAAAATCTGATTTCCACTGTCCCCTTTTTGCACAAATGATGTTCATTGAAGGCTGCAGATAATTAGTAGATGTTTAAATACTGATCACCTGTTGTAGTGAGAAACTACAGTAGCTGCTGATGCGTAGTTGAATTTCTTCAGGTACTCAGCAAGGCTCTGGATGCTTTTTCACTCAGTGGCAGGTAGATAGTGTTGCACAGCTTTTAGGATTGCTTTCTGATGATTTTGGTGTGGGTACACATTCTCTGTCAGATATTTCAGCCTCTGCAGTCTTTGCATATTTATATTCAGATAGTTTAAGTGTCTACATTATCACTGCAAAACCCTAAAAACAAGATCTGTCAGGGAAGCAGAGCCTCTAAAAGATTCACAGCAGCTTCACAAGGATAAATGCGAGCACTAGAACCAAGACAATGAGCAGAAAATTGAGTAGCAAGTTGAGACCTCTGTTGTTGGCAAGATCCATAACGTGCATCAGTCTGCCCTCTTGTGCTTGCAGCAGACAGTAATTGTAGCTTTAGGTTGTTTCTTCAGTGCTAAGCCATGTAGATTCACACGAATTTCATTATGTCCATAGCTGTTTACCTGGGTTGTAGTTTCTGCCACTTAAGAAAAAAATATTTACAATAACTTGGGTTGTGTTGTTTTCTTTTTCCAGAAGAGGATTATGGACACTTTTTTCACCAATATCTTAAAAAATAAAATAATAAAAATAAAGTTAGCCATCATTTCACTGCTGAGAAATTTCTGAAGAACTGATTCATGGAGAAAGGACTTGAATTTTATTACACAGTTTGGCCCTTCACTGGCTTTTTTTAATGTGTGTAGTACCTTTCAGGCCCATTCAATTTTCAGAGGAATGGTTGTTCTCAAGACTTACTTTATTTCAGCAATAGACTGTTGAAAATTTACTTCTAAAATACCTCTGTGGGTGCTAAAAAAGGAAAGCTCTCTTATCTGGGCAAAATGTATTTCTGTTAATAGGAGTCTTTCCTACCCTTCTAGACTTTGGCATCATGCAGTGCAGTCGGCTGTGTTTTGCCAGCAATGTGCCGTGTAAGATTCATTGCAGCTTTGCAAATACCTTATTAAGAATCTAGATTGGGCTGGCAGAGGATGTGGCCTTAGTGCTTTTAATAGCACATATGCAATAGCTTATTTTAAGGTAGTATTAATAACTTAGCAATTGTGGTTTATATATAGAAATACGTATACATAAATCAAAGGAACATATAAACCCACTAAGCCCTCACAGTGAAAGCAGTTTCCAAAACTTCCTTTTAATAATCAGCTAAGTTTTTACAGATGATCACAAGAGGGCAGTGTTTTATAATTTTATATTTTATTTTATACAAAGATGTAACTTGTGGCATTCTTTTACCTTAAAAAAAATCCCAAAAGCTTATAAAGCAATCAGTCAGATATTACAGTAAATCTAGGGTCTGTTTTAAATAATTTATCAAAGTTCTGACTGAGATGAGCATCAGATTTTAAAGGAACTCTTATAAATATGTTCTGAGTTTTTTCACCAGTGTCTATCATGGAGGTCAAAGCTAAAAGGATTACATTTATTGTTAAATAAAAGATATCTATGGATCTTGTAGGATTTCACAAATATTTTGCAATTGTATTCTGCAAGGTAGTGTTTATTAATAGCATACAAATACAGATATCTGGTTTGTAATTCATAGTATATTAATATGCTTCCAGATATAAACAAGAGTACTCTCTAAATGAATGCATTCAATTACTCTGCTCTAATTTTTGCAGAGAGGATATAGGTAAAGTCCATTTCAGTATAAGTGTGTGCATCTGGTATGATTATTGTTCTGTGTGTATCACAGAATGGATAAGGTCAGAAGGGACCACAGCAAGTCATCTGGTCCAACCTCCCTGCTCAAGCAGGGTCATCCTAGAGCACATGGCACAGGACTGCAACCAGATGGGTTTTGAGTATCTCCAGTGAGGGAGACTCCATAACCTCTCCGGGCAGTGTGTTCTAGTGCCCGGTCACCTGCACAGTAAAGAAGTTCTTCCCCTTATTCAGGTGAAAATTCTTGTGCATTGGTTTCTGCCCATTGCCTCTTGTCCTATTGCTGGACACCACTGCAAACAGCCTGGTCCATCCTCTTGACACCCTCCCTTCAGATACTTAGAGATATTGATGAGGTTCCTTTTCAGTCATCCCTTCTTAAGACTGAACAGGCCCATCTCCCTCAGCTGTTCCTCATAAGAGAAATGTTTCAGTTCCCTGGTCATCTTTGTAGCTCTCTGCTGGACCTGCTCCAGGAACCCCATGTCTCATGGCTCTCTTGTCCTGAGGAGCCCAGAACTGGACACAGCACTCCAGATGTGGCCTCACTAGGGATGAGTAGAGGGGCAGGGTCACCTCCCTTGACCTGCTGGCATTGCTCTTCCTAATGCACCCCAGGATACCCCTGGCCTAGTTGTACCATTGGCCATTGGTGTGGTTGTAGCAAAACTCATAAAAAAATTCTTTGTGCTGGGAAGTGACAAACATTTTGTGCATGTTGTGTGAAAATGTTGTTTAAGTCTGTTTTAGACTTGCCTTTCCACTGAGTGGTTCAATTCTGCTAGGAGGGGCAGTTGTTGCTAAATCCATGCAGAACAGTTAGTGAAGAAACTCGAGTATCTCCTGCCTTCTAAAGTGCCTTACGGACCAGTCTTGATAAGAGCAAAATTTCAATTTGTAAATAGGTCATGTTTTCATAAAGAGAATAACGGGTAGTTATATTAATTTTTGCAGATGAGCTGGCTGAGGAAACACATCTTTTAAACCAGCATATTTTTGTTCCTAATTCAGCTCCTTCTCAGTATAAAATTGCCATGAAAGTTTGTAATTGTTTTTTTTTGGGGGGGGGGAGGAAGAGTAATTCCAGATTGTTGCCAGTTCAACTGTCTTTATTCACTATCAGTTTATGAGATGAATTCAGGAAAAAGATTTAGGCTTTGGGTGGAGTGGAGCAAAGAACTGAAAACTTAATCCAAGCTACATGCTGTGTTTGCAATTTTTATTACAGCTCATAAAAGTAGTGAACTTTTTGATTGCACTTTGATAAAATTCATTAGGATTACTTCTGAGCAGTAGATACTGAATGTGAATTAGGTACATGTAAGTGATCTGGACATCGCAAAACAGTCAAGATTACTCTTGGAAACCAAAGCAGAATAAATAGAGCTGTAGATGATTAAAAAGCTGTGCTGTGACTAGCTCTTTTTCACATAACTTTAATAAATAAATGATTGAATGGATCGTCTTTCTAAACAGAACCACATGCATTTTATGCATTAATATATTTTCAAGTCATTTGAATAAATAAAAATACAGTAGGTGTTATTTTAAAAGCTCATGAAAGTCTACAAAGAAGATTGTACTATGTACAAAAGGTTGTTTTTTTTTTTTAAATCTGTGAGTTCAGTTGACATTTGGTGATATAGAGGATGGTAGCGGATTTTCTGATCAGCAGAATCCTAATACACAAATGAACCAGAAGAAAGGGAAGAAGGATTAAAAGGGAAAATATGCTTACTAGAATCTCATGCGTTTGTGAGAGTGGTCAGAATGCATAAAATGGAAATTGAAGTTTACGCTGACGGTTCAGATCAGTAATGCTCACACGTTAAACTTGCAAGTGTGGGGGTGTTTTGCCAGTCTCACCAGTGCCTGCCCCAGCCCTTATACAGTAGCTATCTTAATTTCCTTTAGTGATTGGCCTTATTTTAGAGGTCTGGTCTCAGCATATCTGTTCACCAGATAGGAGGTGCATCACCACTGGATTTGCTTGCATTACAGTGAATACAGAGTTTTTTCACAGATTTCTTCCCTTCTTGCTCAGCTGTTCGTTGTCAGCCTCTACTCATGGAATATTAAGTCTTAAAGCAGAATACAAGATTGAGATAAACTCATTTTGATTTTCTGTATTCATCTGTAGGATTGCTTACATAGAGTGGTATAGAAAGATACTTCTTTAAAAAATAGATGTCTGTTTGACCTCTGATTCTTGAGCTTTCTTTATATTTGAAAGCTATCAAATTACTGGGAACTTCACTTAATACCAACAACACATAATAGAGTTGGAAGTCTTCTGCTTAATCTTGTTACTCACAACTGCTGGAGTAGAAATGTGTGTAGCCTCTGGTTTATGTGTCAAAAAGATATTTCTGCAATGCTTTTCCCTCCTGTGCATAATAGTTTTTAATTATTTTTTTTTACGAAAATACGTGCATGTTCTCTAGCAGGTATTTGCAGTTGAAGGTGGGGGTGTTAACTTGTATTTGTATGAGACACATCAATCACAGCAATAATGGTGGCCTAAACTTTTCTCTTTACCACACCAGATAAAATCCTTTTGTGACATTGGCAAGTTTCAAGTTTTTTTGTAGTTTTAATCTAAGGGAATTATTACAAAAATTAGAGCAGGCCATAATTAAGTTCTCTGAAGTCAAATATTAAGTACTCTGAGAATTGTTTCCAAGTTGTGCCTGTTGTCATGCCAGTTAAATGAGTGTAGAAAACAAAATTTTTGTTGCCAGCGTGGTAGTGTCAGGTTTTTTCTGTAAAACATCATGAAAAACCTTTCCAGATGTCACATATATAAGATCCCTTCAGTAGGGAGAAAAGCATATGAAATAGTTTTTATTTCTGGGTTAGAAAATATTTTTGGTTTATTCTCATATTCGTTAAAAAAAAAACTAAGATGATTTTAGTGCTTTCAGTTGATAATGCAGAGATGCAGCACATTGAACTAAAAAAAGCAGAAATTTTCCTAAGATGTGCTGAGGGATGTGTATGTGAGCTCTTCCTTGGGCAGATGTAGTCCAAATTTGGAATCCCTCTAAGGGCACAAGGATTTTCAGAGGAACCTAAAAACACTCAGGCCTTCCAAAAGTGAAGTTGCTGTTTATCTGACCAAAAGATTGAGGAACTTACCAAGTGATGGCTGTTACTGATGGGGGCAGATAATAAGATTTGCCAGTACTTTACCCCATCTAGTAAAGACATCTCTTGACTGAGACTGACAAATTGGGTCATGCACAGCTTTGCAACTACAGGCTCTCAACACTGTTCTGCACAGAAGACGTGTTTTTAATACATGTAGCAGGTGGTAAGGTAACAGGGCACACTGGTTGGCACGCACTCTGGTCTGAGCGCTAGCCCCTGTCACATGAGGATCCTTGCATTGGGAGTTACAGGTGTATGTCTCTCTTCCCCCTGGGATGACTTTCCTAGAGGACAGTGTGGAGAAGTGCTGGAACTTCAGAGAAGCATCACAATGATACAGATCAGCAAGAGGCAAATTAAAATCAGGCAGAAATTCACAAAGAGCTCTTGGAGCCTTTGGCGTGCTTGTGGGTTGACCTCAATAGTTGAGGCTCTCCTCAGAGCAGCGCGGGTTATGTGTTGGACCTTCTCCATGGCAACAAGAAAGCAGAGAGCACAAATCAGAGGGTTTAGGAGTGCAGGAAAGAAGAGCAGTTGTCAGGAACAGTGCAAAGTGCCTACTATCTTCTCTTTTTGTTTTAGACAGCCTTTGTGGAGCTGGAAAAGCAGGAAAGCAAAGAATTAGAGATACAGAAGTGTTTTGAAAAGTGCAAATGGAAATTGTTTTAAACTTCTAAAAGATCTTAAATAAATACATTGCTTTTGCAGTGTTTTTAATTTGAAACAGGGTTTTGAAAATAATGTTTTTAAGTTTAGATTTGTACTGTATTGCACTTTATCTCCTGAAGGCTACTGAGCACCTGCTTCTTAGCAGTGGTGAGAACTGTAATATGGAAATTGTGAGTATGTGGGTTTTGCCCAGATTATTGCTTTAGATCCTAAGCTCTCATCTTTCACAGTCTGTAAAAGCCGTGGCTCACTGCCCTCCCACCCACACCCTGCTGCTTTTTTTGTTCAAGCACAAGTGAAAGCTTGATGATAAGACTAGTGTCACAGACCTTTCAGCCACGAGATCTGGACAGCACTGCTGGCTGTTACTGACAGGGCAGATAATCTGATTTACCAGAACCTTTTTCTGGAGGGAAGGAAAAGAAATCTTACTGAAGTATTTCCATTCCAAGTATAAGTTCTTTATGGTGAGCAATTAAAAGCGAATACGTCACTGCTATGGGGACTTTTAGTAGTATGTTTCTCAACAGAAAGGACAGAGTAAAGATTAAATCTCTTTTTATGCATGGAGGACAAGCTGTTACAAAATGTGGCTGCAAAGGCAGAACAATGCTATGAGGAACAAAATAAAGCATGCATACAACTTTTTCTCTTAAGAGACTATGTTTCCCCCATTTTAAGGGCAGATGGAAGCACAGGGTGGCAGTTACCTTAAAATTCCAAATAAGTAGTTGCAATGTAAAACTCTCCTGTACAAACCTTCTGTGGCAAGAAGCTGGCTTTGATACATACTTGCTTAGCTGAGGGTGAGATGGACTCTGTAGGTGCTGTCACAATGAGAAGACTTCCTTTTCAAGATGATGATTATATGCATGTGTCAAAATTTGTTCCTAGAACTGCACTTGCCCCTAAATGTTTTAGGAATTGATATTGGTGATCGTATCTTTTACAGAAGGCCTTTCATTGTCACCTTTTTTTTTTGTCTTGGCAATAAGTGAAATTCCTGTCATATATGCCACATAAGGGAAAACCATTGCTTAGTTGTCTGTTGCCCAAATTACATGATGATCCTGACTAAATCAGAAATACTTTTGTTGAATTTGTCTTTATATGTGGCTAAATGGAAAAACCTTCAGAGGAGACAGAACTGTCTTTCAGGCTCTTCCTTTTCAGCCCCTCCATGTTGGGCTGTAGAGACAAAGTGTGCTGTATGAACAGAATACATGTGTGGTCAGTGGCAGTGTTGATATTTAAAAGAGGCTTTCAAAATAAATCAGATTGCACATGGTTATTTTAATACCTTTAGAGGATTCCATGTGATGACATCTTCTAAAACTCAACTTCAGATTTTATTATGATGTTTTGAGCTATAGTTGATCTTAACTTTATTGTGAACAAAACACACACCAGGAACTTACTCTCATAGGGACTATAATTTTTCATCTTTGTTTGACTTTTTGCTGTACCTGTTTTCATCTATTTAAGCAGTTAATTTTGTGCTTGCCAAGTATAATCTGTTTAGCTCTATGCTAGTCACTGTCTGTCCCAAGTGCAGTAAAAGCAAGACATACACAGGAATTCTTGAGTCTCTTGGCTGAATGCACATTTGTTCTCCCAGCCGAGTGCAGGCTGGAGTGCATTAGGCTGTTTATCTTCTTCCAGACAAGTCATGGTAGATGAACCACTAATGGACTTAGGCTAGTAGAGGAGAGTTCGTGTGACCAGCTTGTGTGACAGACACTGCACAGAGCACAGTATTTCCTGCAGATGACTTCATCACAGCTTCTTATGTCATTATGCAGTGTGTGCGCATCCCTTAGTTTTTGGGCTCTGTGTGACCTGCTACAGCAGCATTTCTTTCTTCCTGACTGTTTTTTTGGGACCCACAGAATGATTGGAACAGCATCGATGTTCACCTGTCTATATGCACAATAAGTAATTTCATGTGTACTGTGTTACATTAAACTGTGCCTGTGCTGGCACCTGCACTGCTGTGTTGCTGTGCGTGTTTCACTTGCGTGCCTCAAGGGGCAGGGACTGGGGGCTTTGAAGTGCTTCCATAAACAGCAGTATTAGCTGGTTGGGCATCACAGAGGCAAGGCCAAAATTGATGAGGAGAGAGGGTGAGATTGCTCTGGGAGGGGAAAAAAGTGTTCTTTCCTTCAGAGGTGAGGGAGCGATGTTTCTGAGCGAACTGGCAACAGGTCAACAGGCTCTGTTGAGCTGAGTTGGTATTAGATATTTGGATATGTGTGACAAGACAGGTGATGCAAAAGGATCTTAAAAAGTGGAAGATAGCATAAGTTAAAGTGTATACCTTTTGCAGCTAGAAAATATAGAGAAGGGATGAGGAAAGGACAAAATAGACTTACTTGGGTTTCTTGATTTAAAAGCTTACATGATTTTGGAAGGTTTTTAAACACCTATGTGTTGTTTAGCCTACTAAGCCTGCCTGTGGGAGAAGTTTTAATGTAAGCAAAGGAGGCCAATTCTGTGCCTGTATTTCAATGAGTTTGTCTTTACAAGTTCTCAACTTCAACTAATAAACACATACCTTGCTTGTTAATCCTCCATGGCGCTGTCACCCACCTAAAGTGTGCATAGAGAGAAACAGATTCAGTAACACAGCTGCCTCATGGGTTGCTATCAAGGTCAAAATGGACAGCCTGGAATGTAATTACATGGAAATGAAGACTGATCATTACCACAAATAGTAGGTGCTCTCTGCTGTTCAGTCCCCTGGTTTAGGCCAATATAAAGAAGAATTATGCATGCACACACCACATCTTGAAACAAAAGTGCAGCAAAAGGGCAAACTATATTTTATATGTTTTTTAAGTCAAAAAGTGTTAACTTGTGTGACAAGACTGAGCATTGCAGAAGAGGAACTGCTGGTGTGTTGCTGTGCAGCTCTGTGTTTTATCAGTGCTGTTCATGGGTAGTAAAGGCTTGTCTTAAGCACAGTGCCAGTCTGTAGGAACAGGTTTTGTGGCTGACCCAGTGTGTTATAATGCAGGGAATCCCCTATACCCAATGCCCTGGAATGAATCAGCAATCACAATTATTGTTTCCTTCTTCACTGACATGTGACTGTTTCCCTGATTTGTATTAGGCTATTTTTATCTTTGTTCCTGGGTGTCCTTCACAATACCAGGGAGGTATGTGGCTGGAGTGGGAACGGTGGGCCACTCTTGTTCCTGCTGCAACTGCATTGACTCCTTTGAAGTCACACGGGATAAGTTTGGCTCCTGTAGAAATGCCATAGCAATTTTGGATGCAGCCTGTTTCCTGTCATATGCTTACTAAATGCAGCAGTGATATCAGTGGAACAGAAGAGATCTGACTTGTTTGAATTCTTGCAGTTCCAGGCGACCCAGTGAAGCCCTGAAGGGTCATTGTTACAAAGTAATGTTGTGAAGTCTGTTGTGCGGGTTTTACAGTGAAATGTCCCAAACACTCAGTAATTCACTTCCATCCATTGAACTGTCTTAATAACCATAAACAGTGATGCAAAAAGTACTATCAAGCAATGTTGATTGAAGATGTAGAACACTGACTTGTGGCACATAATGTAACTTTTCCATTGCATGGAGAAAACATTTCCTTGGGATGGGGAAAGAAGCAACAATTCCTCTCATAGTTTGAGAAGTGCTGGTAAGAGGAAAAGCAAACATATTTTATCCTTCTTTCTACCATTTGTTTTGAAGTCTGTTTGTGCTGAAGTGTCCGTATTTTTCATGTGTTTGGGAGAGGGTAAGGAAAGACTCACACTTGAGAATCTTTTTTTTCTTCCCTCTCTTATTAATTTATTGCTCTTACAAGCTTCCTTCTGACTAGCTTTGATGTTCTCAGTGTTCTAAGAAGCAAGACCAATAGTAAGAGCCTTTACCTGTGTTTCAACCCCATGAGAATGTGAAAGGTCTAGATGCCAAGAAGTTAGACTGATGAATAGTTGAACACACCAGGCATTTTGTACCTTGAGGGGTAACTGGGACTTGTATGTGCACTGAGTAAGAGTAAGCTTGGGAGCCAAAGCTTTGGGCTAGTTTTTAGGCAGATTAAATTCCCTGCGGCTGCTGCAGGACCACGCAGTGATATCTTGGGCAGCTGCTTCAGTCTCCATACTCATCAGTTCCTCTCATCAAAATAATACATAAAATAACTGTGTACCATTTCCAAACCGTCAGTATTACTTGCCTTTTACGTAGTAGCTTTTTTTTTTTAGGAAATAAACTCCTTCCTCCACTACATGCACTGAGTACCTAACAAGTTGTTGCATGTTGAGTTTTAGGTTCTGGTGGTTCATATGTAACTCCAATAGGAATTGGGCTACATGCAATTTGAATTGAAGTGAAAACTGAAATACACCTAGCATGTATAAAAAGTGAAAGTGTAAGGGTATGTTCCAAATTTTGTTGTTA
This sequence comes from Sakesphorus luctuosus, assembly GCA_013396695.1. Lineage (NCBI taxonomy): Eukaryota > Metazoa > Chordata > Aves > Passeriformes > Thamnophilidae > Sakesphorus > Sakesphorus luctuosus. The sequence goes on from VWZD01008083.1 coordinate 692,858, forward strand.
GCCTTCTAGTGGCTCAGGGAACAGTGACATGGCATTGGTTGAGAAGGATATAGTAGGTAAATTCAAATTCTGAAAAGTAACTTCATGCCAGGAAAGTCCTTTTAAGCCATTTATCAATCTCCAGAAAGCAAAAGCAATATATTCTCATTTTCAAGTGTCCTGTAGATTACAGAACATGACATTATTTCCCACTGGGATTTTTTGTTTCTCCAGTTGGGGTACTTTTCCTAAACCAAATTATTCTTAAAGTAAATAAAAAACCTGCTCTTATAGCTGTGTAGACATATCCCATACACTTTTGTTTGCTGATGGTCTGAAAAAAATCAGTGAAAATCATTTTTATGCTATCAATTACTAACTGATTTTAGTGAGTTTCATGTTGTACAATGAAGACATTATATATACACCTTCAGATGATGAGAAATCAGTGCAGCTTTTAAAAACAGAAGTGGGGGATATACATGAATCTTAATCTCTCTTAAATGCAAATAGCAGTAACATATCTATCTTGACAAATTAATAGAAAAGAAAAAGGGCGAAAATTGTTTGCTGTAAATTAAATGCCTTATTTCACATCTGATTTGTAACATTATCACTTGCTATGTAGCACATGCTTCTGTCATTACTAGATTGTTGTTAATCAGGGTTTGTATATCTGTGACATGGGATGTTATCAGTGTGAAATTTTTAAATTTAACTTAACAGCTGAGCCACTCTTTCATCTGTGTTAAAGTACCAAACTCTGTGACAGGATAACATTCAGATGATGGGGCAGCTAACTTGCTGTAGCTATGGGATGCATCCCAGATTCCAGTAAAGAGCTGCCTGTGGCAGCTAAGTTTCTATTTGGATGTTCGACCTGTGTGTGTATGCATAAACTCTATTTTTGAAGGTATGTGTATGCAGTATTTGGGGTAGGAGAGAAAGATTTTGTAAGGTAGAATAAACCTTAACTCCTTTTTTCACTTGAGAACACATTTCATGTAACTTTAGCCTTGGCAAAAAATGTTTGTCTCAGAATCTTCATGCTCCTTGGTAGGCATTGGTTTGAAGGCACTGGGAGGTCTGAAGTGCTGCTTTACTGCAAACAGCGTCTGGAGAACTATGTGACAGATGGTTTGCCTCAGGTGTAACAGGATGTCTGGAGACACCCATTACTTGTCTATTCAAAACTGACACAAGGCTGCCCAGCACAAAACCAAACACCTGGATGTATCTTTGCCTGATGCCTACCAGTCACTAATAGGAAAAGGAATTAGATATGTCTGTTCAATAACAGGGGAAACACACCTGAAAATTAAGGTCTAATATTCTATTTGTCTTTTATAAAATCAGAACCATAAGGCATAAGGTGGTGATTTGATGAAAGCGGGGAACATAATTGTAAAGAGCATAAATACCTGAGAGGCCTATGTATTCATGAATCATATTTCCTTTTTAAATATTTGTATGTCTAAATATTGAATGTTCTTTATGTGTGATGTTTCTGTGTGAAATGCACTTTTTTCATGCTAGGGAAAAACTAGGATTGTATTTCATTGTACAGTGTGAATGTGCTTCCCTTAGAAATAAGTGAATTGCTTTCTTCATTTCAAATTCACTTTATGATGTTACAAATCCTAGCTCATTTATTTATCTATTATTAGAAACAATCTAGGACAAGTTTGGCAGTTATGATGAACAGCAGGAGAAAATGAACCTTTAATGGCATTCACAGTAATAATGTTATATGGATTCTGTTGCTTGAATTACACTTATATATATGTTCAGTTCTAGTGCTGCCATAAACCACTTAAATTTTTAAATTACCGGTAAGTTTTCATCATACAGCAAAAAAAAAAAAGGTTTGCCCTCTGAATGTGTTAGATCAGAAAAATGCTTTTCCGAGGTAAATGGTGAAAGAGCTTCTGACCTTTGCTGTGCTGTGAATAGGCAGCTTTGGGAAACAAATGTCTCTACAAAAATTACTCTCTTTATAAGTGTTGGATTAAAACCCAAAACCAAACAAAAACCAATAAAAAAAAAACAAGTAAAAGGTATTCAATTTAAAAGGGAAGACAAAGGTCTGAGAAACATGAGGAAAGCTTCTCACCTTCTGATGCAGTGCCACCTGTATGAATCCTCTGCCCAGGGACAGCAAGTGTAGAATATTCTGTTGCCTTTATTGCTACTGAAATACTCCCCTCACAGCATTACACTTTTGACTCAGAGCTGTAATGCCTCCATTTCCATACTTTTGATAACCAGCTCTTAATTTGAGTAGAGGAGTTTTTGTAGAATACTAGTGCTACAAAGTGCCTTGCTGCAAGAATTAAAAGCATTATACAGAAGAGTGGTTCCTTACCTCTGTTGTTACTGTTAGTGAAGCGCAGAGGATCTTGCTCCGGGCTGTGGGACGTGCCTGTGGATCTCTGGCAACTTGTCCTACTCTGTAACTAAGTTGTGGACACAGTTGAAGTAAGTTGACAGGAAAAAATAACACAAGTTTCAGAGGCAGGACTCACAGTGTCATTCAGCAGCTCACAAGTTGATTGGTCCCATTTGCCTTCTGAAACAGGCAGTGGCTCTTCTAAACTTGTTCACTGCTGTAATATATTAAATATGGGCAACAACTTTCCTTTTGTGAAGGGAACTGTGTGCCCGGGAGACCCCCTGCTCTACCCTGGGATAAGAGAATCTGGGAAGCATCATGCTTCAGTGGGACAGCGAATGGAGCTGCTTGCTGACACTCTGCCTTTTCTTAAACACAAACTTAAATGGGAATTTGTTCAGGGAGGTGTTTTGAATGTGTTACTTTTGCTACAGCAATATTTCTTTGTCATGAAAAAGCATAAATAGTGTGGCCTGTCACATTTCATGTGGGTGTTTGACTTGGAATGATTTTCTTTTTTTTCTTCAAGGTATTGTTTAAACTATATTTTCATTATATATAGTTTTGAGAGTTGTTATACAGCTGGTATTCAGTTTACAGTGTATGATAAGGGTTTTCCAATATAATATTTTTTTCTCACAGTGTTTGGACTGAAGTAGTTTTTCTGTATTTCAAGTCTCTTCCAACCTTTAATTTATGGGTTATAAAGTCTGGCATATATAAGTTCATCTCCAAAATGTACCATTACTATAAAATTTGAAGTATTTATCTTGCCTTTAAAACACCCACACACACACACACTTTTTAATCCCCTGCTGCTTTTTGTCACTGGAAACTATTCAAGTGAATTTTTTTTTGAGAACCCTTTCTGTTTGTTTGCATAGGAGTAGCTGCTTGATGCTACTTTACGAGTTATCTTATGTATATTATCCTGTGTTGCGAAATGACAAACACAGTACATATACAGAGTAGGTTTTATGCATCCAGGAAGTAAAGGATTTACTGGATGTGAAAGGATTAAACTGTTGAATGTGTGAGCATCCAGCATCAGGCTTTGGGAGTGGATGCGACTGACAGCGTGTGCCTTTTCCTGATTTGGAAATTGCAGGCAAAAATGCAAAAGCTCAGCCTGACTCTGAACACTTAAACATTCAGTTTTGACAATAATTGTTTGGCATAGATGAGTGCTTGGCTTTAAACAGGAAACCAGACATGCTGGGCGGTTTTGTTTCGTTGGGGTTTTTTCATTCCTTGGAAGCCCTGCTATGGTACAGCATTGAAACCAGAGACAGAAAGGCCTTGAAGGTGATGCCCCACCCTATTTCAAACTGAGCTCTGGGGTTTTTTTTTGTAAATATGGTTCAGCTCATCTGTAAAATTAGTTATAAAGAGTTGAAGTTAGAAATTTGGCTTTAATATAATAAATCTGCCTGCTTTCTGTTATCTTTTGATATCTAACCCAGGAAATCTAGGGTCACGTTTTTCAGTTTGAAGTTAATTGAATATTTCCACATCGAGGAGTGATAGTTCTTTACCAGTGCAAGGGATTTCATAATTTACTTAGAGTGGCATTATTAACATTGTAAATTTCTCACAGTCAAGTAGATTGTATTTGGCCTTTTTATGAGGAAAGTGTCATGTTTTTTTTTGTGTGCTGTCATCCAAGAAAAATGCTCTCATTGGATTGTTTGCTTTTTGTACTTGTGCTGTTGAAACTTGTACTATTGAAATTCACCTCTGTACTTTGTTATTAAGTCCAACACCCAGTGCTGCAGCAGCTGCAATGCCAGTTACTCTCCCTTGTACTAACTCACTTTAAAACTGCCATGCTATCTAGTTACTGTACTCCAAATTTTTGACTCTTTTTGTTAATGAATTAGAGCTTTTTATAAATGAGATACCTTAAAAAATGTTGGTTTTATTTATGAGCTGCTGACACAGTAAGACATTTTAAGATAGAAAATGTATTTTTAAACAGTAACAAGCACAAGTTCAAACCACATGAATGTTGCAGGTCTTGTATTGATGTGGTTTCTCTGAAAACAAGCTTGATAGGGTACCCTCTCTTAGGAACATTTTTCTAGCTCAGTTTAGTATCATTCCCTTATGTAACTCCCAGGGATTTTGGTGGGGTTTTGAGGCAGATGCCAAAGTACAACTTACGGGACATGTCAGTCTGACAGGTACAGACACAATGTATGAGCACATCATTGTACTGTTTTCATTCATTCCTGGGTGAACAGGTCCAGACACCCATGGAAATCAGAAAGGAAACGCTTTAAAAAAGGAATCTGTGTTGGAGGTTCTGGTTTGCTGTATTTTGTTCTGGGGAACAAAAATGTGCAGCTGTTGCTTGCTTGACCTTAAATGGGGATGATCTGGGCTTTCTCCAGGGGGATTAGAAATCTGCCACTAGAACATGTTTTTTCTCACGAATTTATTTAGAGATACAGTTGATGTTTGGGATAATGTCCCAAAAGAGGCGTGTTGTACTTCAGCATACCAGCTCTTTTATTTAAATAGTAATCATAAGGCTTTTATTCACATAGCAATATTTTCTTGGATTATTTTATTCATATAATTTCCTGGATTATTTTTGTATTTCATGTGCTAGTTTTTAAAATTTCAGCTGTAGACACTTTAAAATTTCTGCTGTAGACACTGGCCACCTGTGTAATCTGTGTAAAGAGTTTGAGGTCCCCCTATCTGGTACGATGGCAATCACGACTGCATAGAACTGAATTGTGACCGCAGTCCAATTACTTACAATACATAAATAAAGAAATTCAGCAGTAAGGCTCAAGTACTCATGTTACTGTGTTGCTTCATGCTGCCGCTTTCCTGTCATTCTGCTAATGTAGCTGTGTGATACCACACAGCAAAGTTTCTTGTGTTGCACATGTTTGGTTTAACAAAAACACAGAGAAGGGAGAAGTGGATGCTCCCACAAATCTTTACTAGTTTGTATGTAGATAGGACAGAGTCGCAGATTTTGATATTGAAGCTGAACACTAAAATGAAATCTTTCCTTTCTGTAGTCAGCACTTTTCTGGACTGATTCTGAGATACTTTCTGCGGCATGTGGAATTGCTGGTAGTTATGCAGGTATTAGCAAATGTGGCTTACTGGACCCCTTCTGCCGATCTCTGCTGTGAGAACAGACCCGGCAAATGTAGCCTTCAGTTGCATTTGTACTGCGGGTCTGATGCAGCCTAAAGGGAGATGTGAGTTTTTAGTTCCTTCAAAAAAAATACAGGAAAGGCAACATTTTCAGCGCTGGTGTGAACAGCATTAAAGAATTACACCAGATAAGGCAACAGCCTAATCAATTCAGAGATAATGACTTTCTTTTTTTTCTTTTTTTTCTTTTTTTTCTTTTTTTCTTTTTTCTTTTTTTTCTTTTTTCTTTTTTCTTTTTTCTTTTTTTTCTTTTTCTTTTTCTTTTTTCTTTTTTTCTTTTTCTTTTTCTTTTTCTTTTTTCTTTTTTTCTTTTTCTTTTTCTTTTTTTTTTTCTCTTTTTTTCCTTTGATTTTTCTTTGCTTGAGTTTGATAGATTTATAACCCATGTATTTATGTTTAACCTGATGCCTCCTTTAATGCTTCAGTGCATCTCATGCACATCTGAAATCTCAATAATTTTTTTTATTTCTTTTATTATTTTTTAATATGGAGGAAGTTGCTTTTTTTCTTGTGTAGTGGGACTTAGAGTCTGTTAGTGTTAATTTATCTTGGTATTTTCCCCAGGGACAAGAAGTATTTACTTCTCCTAAGCACTGGACAGACATTAAATTAGTTTATGTTCATGTTTTGTTCTTCATTACAAACAAGATGAAATTACTTCTTAAGGCTGCAACTTGGGAAGCACACCATTGCAAAGTGATTAAAAAAAGGGTACAAAAATAAATTAACAGAAAACTATACTGCTCAATCTGAAATGTTTCTCATTTTGGGAATGGCAAAGGCTCTAGCAGGACTAATCATCTGATTTGTTACTAACCAAAGACATTCTTGGAAAGGTCATCTTGAATGTTTTCATTTCAGTTATTGTTACTGGCATGAACCTTTAACCATTAAAGAAGATCACAGGGTGCAGAAGTGTGTCACGCCTGTTTATTGTCTTTGGTGCTTTGACCCAATGTTAGGAGAGAAGGGAACAAGACATTTTGCCTGGCTCTTGCTCTGAAAATCCACCGTGTCCTTCCTCTTCCCATACTCCCACAGGAACCACTTATTTCACTTGGAGACAACACAGTTAGCACAGACTTGACCCGTGTAGAGGGTTTGTTTTGCCACAAAATATTGACAACACAAAAAGCTGTACTCCTGCAAATACCTGGTGGCTTTCACATGGATGAAGTATACCTTTCTACTAGGTTAATGCAGGTCAAATAATTTAATAGTAGCAGCTCACTGCAGTATGCAAAGTGTCTTCAAAATAGCAACATGATAGAGGGTAGGAAATTCAATGGTGTTCATTACAGTGGAAAGTTTTTTATTTCTATGAAATGCCTGGGAAAACTGTGTTTTGATGTTTACTTGTGTCTTCAGTGATTTTTCATGTTTTAAGTGGTGTGCTGAGATCTTATACCTAAGAAACTATGTTGAGTGTCTTTCAGATACACTGTTCTAGGAAGCACAGAGATTAGTTGTGTTATTTGACATGTTGTGAGTGATGGATGAACAGCAGGACAAAGGCATATGAAGGAGAGATAAAGTTGGAAGACCACGTTTCAGTTGCCAAGTGCTGGTGCTGGATTACCTCCTCTTTAAAAGGTAACTGCAGAGTGGAGGAGAAATGATTGGGCTTTAGATTTTGCTGATACCTGTCTTCAGCTAAAGATTCCTGTTGTTCTAACAGAATTGTGTAAATATTCATAGAATTGCACAATATGCTGAGTTGCAAGGGACCCACAAGGATCATCAAGTCCAACCCTTAGCCCTGCACTGGACCATCCCCAGAAATCACACCATGTGCCTGAGAGTGTCATCCAAACGCTTCTTGAATATTGCCCAGATGATGAACACATTGGCAGCACTTAGAAGCTGAAGGATTCTCTTGTGCAGGGTGTTGCAGTGATCACCCTTGGGTAGTATGGAGGGACAGCATGTAGATCAGTGGCTTCAACATCTTGCTTCACTTGGATCTCAATTCAGATCCACATGGAGATGGTGTAAATCAGCCTCTGAAGGAGTTTTCCAGCTAATTTTCCATTGGTCATACTTTTAAAAGTGGGAAATGGGAACCAGAAACACCATTCTTTCTCTTGGTTGGTGTTAAAGAATGGTGTGTATCTTTTCTTCACTTAACTTCTGTTCAGTGCTCTGCCCTTTTCTTGTTTTTTTCCCCTTCTTTCTGTGGAATGACTATAAATAAGCACAATTCCTATGGTGAATGTCAGCTGGCTATTACCTCCTATCTTTGTTAGATAAAATTTATAGCTAAAAGACAGGGGGGTTTTAATTTTACTTCATCAGAAATCACTGAAGTTTATTTAAATAGCATAATGCCACCTTCCTCTTTGGAAAGGAAGTGCTGATTCACAATTACATTTGTAGGAAAAAAAGCATTCAGCAAAAAAAATACCCTGGAAAATTAAGATCTTGAACTCTGTTTACCTGAGAATTCGAGGTGCAGAACTTCATGTTTTTCTTTACTCTGTTGCAGAATGTGCCTTCGTTTCAAACCATTTCTGAGTAGCAAGAACAGATTTCCTGGTCTTGCAAATATTTTTTCACTCTGTGTTTTGTAACAGGCAGCTGCTTCCTCGTGGAAGTTCTGCTGTCACTCACTGGAGCATGGAGGTGCTGTCAGGTGGAGTCTCACATCACTCTGGCTGTAGCTGCCTGGCCACTGAGGGGAGAGCTTATCTTCCTCCTTTTAAGACTTTGTTCTTATAGAAGAAACTATTTGCTTTCCTCTTTTTGTGGCCTTTATTGAAAATGAGTTGGTTCTGGTTTTGAAAGACAGCCCTTAGTATCAGTTGGTTATGTGAATATTGGGGATAAAATCATTATTGACATCTCAGTGAAAATTAAAACAAAGGTAGTTCATTCTGGAACATGAATTTTCTCACCTTCTAAGTGAGCCTTCTTCAATCAACACATACTTATTTTTCTTTAGGCAGAGATAGTCTCATTTTTGTCTGGTAAACCCAGTATTTTGCTTACAAAATGGCTTTCACGCTAGAGAATCTGCTGTGTTTTGGTGCTCTTTGAAGAGCCATGGACAAATTGTCTTTGTTCTTGTCGCAGTTGCCTTTCTGTGGAATTAGAATGATAAATCTAGTTTCTTTTTAAGATACTTGGAGACCTGCAAGTGACAAGTACTATTTGCTGGTGCTGAAAGTGATATTTATCTTTTTAGTGTGAAATTCTACCCTTTCTGCCTATGTTAAGAAGGTCCTCGGGCTCCCCCTGAGTTTATCTTCTAAGAAAGGAAAACACCTTCACACACTGACACGGATGTTCAGATGCACCCTTACATCATACTGCTGCTTTTGCTGGAGGCAAGTGCCTTTCAAGTACCCCTCATAAACTCAAGTGGAAAAGGTTCAATCTGGATTGAAGCCAAACAGTTTAAATATCTGTCACTTACTCCACACACAAATTATGTGACTGCCTTCCATGGTTGTGTGGTTCCCAGTTTCACAGACAGTCCAGTGTTAAATAGGCAGCATTTCTTACGTTTGTCAGTGATGCAGAAGTTTCAGGCCAGGACTTTCAAATGTCTGACTGGAGATTCCAGGACCTGATTTGTCAGAGGCACAGGGAGGGATTTGTCTGTAATGGCCCCTGAAATTCAGAAAGTCATGCAGGTACCTGGTCTCTCCTTCTGAGTTTAAAAAAAAAAGAAAAAAAAAACATTAAATTTTCAAAGTTCTGGGATAAGTGACTGAATAATTTCTTGTTTTCACAGTGGAATGTGATGTGTTTGATGCTGTACAGGGATGGTGGTAAAATCCCTGCCTGAAGCAATGGGAATCTTCACAGTAGGTCCATGTGCTGTCCTGCCTGATTTGCTGGCTGAAACACAGCTAATTCCTTCCAGGAAGAATTCTTGCAGTTGGGACAGAGAACATGAGCACGCTTGTAGTTTTTCCATCTGCAGAAGTTTTTCAAGGTAGTCACCAAAGAATGTAAATGAGTGCTGTACTCACATTATGCAGAACTCTGACATCCACAGACCTTATTAACTCTGCTCGAGACTGTTTTAGTGGAGAACTCATTTTTGTTTTCCAATCCCCAGTAAATCAACTTTACTAAATAGCCCGCTTGACACTCTTTATAGAATATCTTGTCTTTTTTTCCTTGTCTTTTTTTTGAAATCTGTGTCCATGGTAATAAGAGCTGGCGACGAACAAAGGTGTGTGTGAGGGAGTGACTTTGTTTCTTATTACTGTTTTGACTTACCAGCCTAAAAGGGAGTGGAAATGAGTATGTTACCTAATAATTCCTTCCCCATCCGTTACAAGTAGGCATATTCCATTAATTTCACTCTATTCTTTCTGCAAATGTTCACAGAGACCAGTTCTCCATTATTGTTTTTAAACAAAGTGTGCTTTTGTGAGTTTGTATAAATACTTGGCCTTGTCGAAATACAAATATTTGGAATATTTCTGCTTTGTGTGAATTTTTTTAAAAAGTTTCTTTTTAGCTGCAGTTAATTTTTCTGAGTGTTGCACTCATGGATCATATTTCTTTTAAAGTCATGAAAAGCTAAAGCAAACTACAGAAGTTTGTGCAGGCTGGCAGAAAATAAGATGCTTTTTTGGTTGCTTTTAGGTTGCTTTTTGCATCCATTCTGGTCATGAGCAGGCATAGTAAGTAATGAATGAGCAATCAACACTGGCACTCAGTAAGCTGGTATTTGTAGGTATTAGCAATGTACATTTAACATAAAGTTTTTTATAAATGATTAGAACTTGTTTGAGGATGCCTGAGATATTTTCCTTTTAGGGGTCATTCTATTCAGGATTGATTTGTGCCAACTATTCCTCTTTTCTAAGCTATTTCTGTCTTGTAGAGTTTATAATTTTTTGTAGTGAGTAACATATTCTGCATTCATGCAGCACTTAAAATGATGATATTTTGAATAACTGTTGTCACTTTTTGGTCATGCTGCTTTCCAGGACAGAAAAAGAAAAGAAAATAATTTAACACTAAAAATTGTACTAATAACTTTAAAAGAAAAGAAAAAAAGAAAAAAACATTCTTGTAGAAGCTCTTTCATCTCCAGATTTTTAACCTTTTTTCTTTGGTAAAGAACACTTAAATTTAAATGCAATGGGAAGATAAAATGAACACTTAATAAAACAAGTGTTTCTATACTTAGGAAAGACCCAGTTGTTATCAGTGGAAAATTCCAGGCACTGTTGCTTTTAACGTCATATTAAGTGGCACCTAGAAGTGTTTTGTGTTCATAACATTTGCCAGAATATAAATGGAAAGGATTTCTGACAAAAATAATATTGGTGTTTCATGGAGCGTGAAGGAATGTTATAACAACACATAAAAGCAAGCGAAGTGTAGTTGTTCAGGAGAAGATAAGCAGAAGAGGGTGTATCATCTCCTGTGCAGCTCTGGGAGTGCTGGTTTCAGCCTTTGGGAACAAGGTGGCAGGGATGAGAAAATCTTTGGTGGACTGCTGAGTGGCTGCAGCCTCTTCTAGTGAGACTGCCCTTGTTTCAGCCAGTAACAACATGCATCCCTAGGGATCGTCCAAAGTCTTTTCAGTGTTAATATATTGGCTTCTTTGTAGTTTGAGACTTTTGCACACTACCATTGAGGATGCTAGAAGGAACAAAACCTGGGCAGTTAAGCTGTGGCCAGAACTCCAGTCCATTTCCATTAGTAATCCCCTGCTATATTTCTTCTTTATTTAGGGTCCCCCTGCTGGATGCAGATCCTGAGGTTATACAGATCTTTCACACATACAGCCTCTGACTCTAGGCTAGGACTGTGCTGCTGGGTCCTGTGTGTGCATTCACAGTTCTGGTATACAACACAGGCAGGACTATTTCAAAAGATAAGAAAGAGCAGGAAGCTTTTGGGTTTATTCTGTTATGCCATCTTCATGTGGAAATTCTTTTTCTTGAACTGATTGCATATCTAGACACCAGGTCTTGACCAGTAACTTGACAGTGTCACAGAAACTGCAGAGTAGCTTTCTTTTCAGAAGCTTAGAAAATCTTCAGTTCATAAACTGATGCTTTGGGATCATTTGGCACTGCCTGGAGTTGAGATAATTTAGCTTGTGCTTGTGTTCATACTAATCCAGCACAAAGCTGTGCCACTGCAAAATGTGTTGTCTTGTATGCTTCTCTCCCACTTAACAGGGTGTGCCAGCACCAGATCTCACATGGCCTTCTACAATGAATCTGATGTATGACCTAGATACAAATAACCTTCATGTGCGTGGGATGGTGGGGAGAGTGTGGGATTGGGGCTGTCAGGAGGGAGCTGAAAGGTATGAATGTTTGAAGTGGTGAGAAGGGGCAAGAGAACAGCCCCCCCCCCCCCCTTGATTGNGAACTGCCCCCCCCCCCCCCTTTGATTGCAGTGTACATTTATGCCACATTTAAGTGACCACATTATTGCTATCAAAAACTTGTAACTAAACCAACAGTAGCAAATCTATGCTTTTTTTTCCCTTTTCTTTCATTTTTTTCCTTCATGGTAAATAGCACACTTGACCTTAGCATTTATTTTCTCCCATCCCTCTCAGTATCCCAGCAACCATGTACTTGCTGTGCTTTGTTCTTAATTATTTGTAAGCTATTGTGCTAAGGGACCATGTCTTTCTTTCTTGTTGTGGTTATCAAACCTGACCTTGATAAAGTTCAGAAGCCTCAGCTGCAGTATAAATAATGTTGAGGAAGAAGTAAATGTACATATAACTGTAATTCACAGGACCATCAAATTCCTCCCAGGCTTATGAGGGTCAGATCTGTGAGGTCTGTAATGAAGTGTGCAATGCCTTGTGTGGAATGGGGATTTCATTTGTGAAGGAAGCTTTGACAAACATGCTTCTAAAAGTGTAATGACTAGAGGGAGTGCTGCTTTTAGGAGGCATTCGAATGCTATTACTGTTTTTTCTTTTCCACTTTGAAAACTTTCCACTGATAGTGGTGGTGTCTGTAAATAGCATTAGCATTTTAGTGTTTTATTGGAAAAGCTTTAAAAAGTCATACAACAGATGGAATAACATGGTTCCATCTAACTGAAGAGAGCTGGCTGCCACTTGCAGAACAGATACCTCATAATCACAATTTCAAACACTTGCTACAAAGAGAAGAAGCAGCGAGTTAGTGCACTAGCAAAGGACTTGGTAGAATCATAGGATGGTTTGTGTTGGAAGGAACCTTGAAGATCATCCAGTTCTAACTCCCCTGCTATGGGCCGGGACACCTTCCACTAGACCAGGTTGCTTAAAGCCCTGTCCATTCTGGCCTAAATGGGGCATCCATCATCAAGAATGGGGCACCCACAGCTTCTCTGGGCAGCCTGTTCCAGTGTCTCACCACCCTCACAGTAAAGAATTTGTTCTTGTAATCTAAACTGACCCTGTTTCAGTTTAAAGCCCCCCCCTCTTGTCCTATCACCACACGCCCTTGTAAAAAGCCTCTCTCCAGCTCTCTTGTACACCTCCTTTAAGTACTGCAAAGCTGCTGTAAGGTCTCCCCTGGAGCCTTCTCTTTACCAGGACTGAACAACCGCAGGTTTCTCAAGCCTGTGTTCATAGGAGAGGTGCTCCAGCCCTCTGATCATCTTTGTGGCTCTTGTCTGGACTTGGTCCATTCAGTCCATGTCCTTCTTATGTTAGGGACCCCAGAGCTGGACAGAGTACTCTAGGTGGGATCCCATGAGAGCTGAGTAGACGAGCAGAATGACCTCCCTCAACCTGCTTGCTTTGTAATGCCCTGTATGACACTGCAAGTACAAACTGAATGGCTCTGATCTGATAATGTCAAAGAATCCACATGAAAATGGCATGGTGGGATTATCCTCTTTTTGTTGTATTGTTTAGCCTATTTTGAGGCTCCAAATTACCAACACTGATTTAGACTACTGCAAACTGGGATAGCAAGTAGTGCCTCTGTCACAGTGGCTGCTTATTCTATGGAAATCCTCTGTGTAGCATCCATGCTGTTCAGCTCTGGCCCCATGTATTTTTGAGGTGATCCTTTTCTTAAATGAGTTTTAAGCATGTATTTTGCTGATGAGATTGGAGCCTAACTGCAGTTATTCTCCTCACGGCATAGTGTGATCAGTCTGTCCTTAGTCACATGTATGCATAATTTAACCCTAATACTGAGAAGAAATCCTGATGTGTGATCAAGTAAGGACTGGCTTGCCCTTTATTTCCTAAACTTTGTTCAGTGTAGATTCTAAAATCTTAAAATTTGGATCTTCTTTCAGTTGTTTGTGATAGGCTTTTGCTGTTTTTCTCCATCTCTTTAGTTGGTTTGATGTTTATTTGTTGTTTCTTTCTTGTTTGCTGTTTCTCCTGATAACCTTTGTCCCAGATTGTCATATCTCAGTTTGATATTGTCGGTTTCATCAACCTTAGTTTGCATGGACTCTCAGCCTAGGAAACAAAGTATTTGCTGTCTGATTTCATGTCTCTTCAGCCTTTGTAGTATTTAGCTCTTTACACTCTTTCTAAGCCTTTAGTTATGAAAGTTGCTCTTGTTTAAAGATACTCATTCTAGTGTTTCAGTTACTTTCTGTTTCTGAGCATCATGTTCTTCCAGCAGGGTTTATGCCAGAACTGTTTAAAGTCACTGTCTTATTCTTTCCCTCACCCCCTTTTCCTGTAACCTGACATATCATATATAGACAATCCTGACTTGCAGGTGGGTTAAATTGTGAACTCCTGTCAAGTTTTTTCTGCCCGTTAGTTGTGGTCCCTCTTACATTAACTACTTTGCAGCTTGCATGTCTATATAAAGTTATGTATTTGGGATTTTTTTCTAAGATTTATTGATTTCTATTTTGCTGTTAGCAATGCTAACCTCTCTACAATATTTTCCAGTACCTAACCATTTGATGGTGTTTCAGTTTTGATTTTAATTATGTTCTACTCCTCATTAAAAAATTCCCCGAGGAACACCACATGTACCATGGCTCGAATAAGGGTGCAAGGGCATGATTAGATGTTCTCTCTCCCATGACTGCTGAAAATTTGTGAAAGCATAGCAAAATGGAACACAGCCTAGGTGTTGCTGCCAAGAATTATAGTGATTATATTCTGCTGAGCAGAAACACTGTCTTCCCTAAAAGGCAAAGATGGAGCAGAGTAGAGAGGTAGGGAGGTCCTGGGGAGATACAGATACCATAAGTCAGGATTTCTTCAGTCAGTCTGTAGTCTTGTTTTTACTCATTTGGGAATCTTATATTTCTGCATTGTGTCTGTTCTTTTTAGTGTGTTTCAGCAAGGCACAGCCTTTCTGTATAAATGATTCCCTAAATTTAGGGCCTTATTCCATGGCTGCAAGCCTCCAATTGCTTTTCCTGCAGAAGAGCTACCGGTTCTATTGTGTTTTGCCCGCAACAGATGAATGGTCTTTCAGGACTGTCTGAATTAGGGGAACTATTGTGACCTGAAACACTTGGCCTGATGTTAGGAAGAAATCTGGGTGGGAAGGAAGGGATGGATGAATCCTTTTTCCTTTACCTAAGGTGAGGAGCAGTTACAGAGCTCATCAATGACCTTCCTTTACAGATCTAATCGTTTTCCTGTCGCATGTGACTGAAAAGCAAGAGGCTTCTCTGTGATAATAGTGCATTTGGGCTTGCTTCTGCCACATCCACCCCATCTTTCTCCTATATCATCCAGTGAAGTGGTAGGGTAAATGCTCTGTCCCTGAGGCACGGCCTGTGGGGACATTCATATTTGTTTTCTCCATTGGCAGTCAAAAAAAGGAATCATTTGTGCTCCTACTGACACTGGTTGTGTTGATTCTTTGCCTTGGAGCTGTGGATGCAAGGAATTGTCTTTCTCTTGAGTAATGCCTGTAAAATGCAGCACAGCAAGAGAAGAATGATCCCTACAGAGAGCAATTTATGATAGCGTAGGGCAATTGAAGCAGTTGGCCAGAAGGGATCATTCACTCAGCCTCACTCTTCTTGCTCTGCTAGTTGTTAGTGATGGACTGTGAAAATTTACAATCATAGTGTAGACAGCACTAAATTATTTAAACTTTCACGAAAGAAAAGCCCAAAGCCAACCTTTCAAATCCATTGTTTGCTTGTTTGTGTTTGGTTTTTGGTTGGTTTTTTTTTGAGATTAGCTGTTACATTGACATTTTTGGACTTCACCTTTACTTTGTGGTACAGCATGTTACACTTTGAAAGCTGTGCTACTCTTTGTGCTGAGACACCAAACTGCTTCAGGCAGAAACTATGAGCATGTTTGAAGAATTTGATTTTAATTAGCACAATAAAAACCCCAACCATATTTCACCTAGGTTATCTAAATGTTGCTACACTCTGTCCAGAGAAAAATTGTTTTCCCTCTGATAAGAAACATGATACAATCAGTCAGCAATGTCTGTTCCAACAGTAAATATTTGCATATAGGCTAGTACAGCAAAGATTTCTTACATTATTTTTTTCCCCAGCAGCTGACTTTGCTTCAGCAGTGACTTGAAAAGTTGCCAAGTCCTTGTCAAGAAACAAGCTAGTAAGGACCTTTGGCTGTGTCTGTGTAAAGGATTCTGTTCTAACTGAACATATGTTCTCAGGACAAGGCTGATACTCTTGGAAGAGGTGCCAGGTGACAAAAATAGTTGCATTTTGTAGGGCAAAAAAAAAGAAAAAGAATGCCGTGTCTTTCCAGCTGGTGTTTTGTTTTGTAGCTGTGGCATATTCAAGTTGAAAACTCAGAGCAGTGGATGCTTTCTAAATATGAGCCCTAGAGATGTATCTTGCTATTTGGTTTGATATCCCTAGGAGACAAGACACTCAAACACAAGCGAACTGCCTGTGTTTTACCACACCATTCAAAGCAGCTGGAAAGCTGTTTGTAGTAGTCAGCACCATGTGCTCATTAATGAGTGAAGTGTCTTGTTATTTTGGGAACTGCTAAGAAGTATTTTTAGTATATGCTTATCTTATAATTGGATGAAACATGATACCAGAAACAAATATTTTTTGTTTCTGTTTTGATTGTTCAAAGTGAAAAATTGAAGCAAACAATTTAAGGCAAAATAAAATGCTAATTGTTGTTACATATGTGTATTCAGTGTGTATATACTTCACAGGATTAGTTATATTCCAAACTTAAAGCATCTCAGTGAGTCACCTAAGGTGGTTTTATGTATTAGATTTAAAAGAAAACAAAGCCATACTAACACACTGTTGTGAGCATCTAATTGACAAAACATTCTTTTCTTAACTTTGCAGAATTCACTGCCTTGCTTTTCAACAGCAATAGTATTTGATTTGTTGTATAGTCACTTACTGTACCAAAGTTGAAGAGTATCTTTCCAATTTTAGTGCAACATACTAAGTTTGGAGAGGTTCTAGATTGAAGTAAGGGGCTTGCATTGAAGAATTTTCTTAGAGAGAAAATTGTCTTAGAGAAACAGCTGATGGCTTCCAGAATGTCTTTACTTAACATGGGTTCATGCTGAAATAGTTGTCCTTAATTCTTCAATTTTTAGTTAAGTCTTAAAGATAAAATTCGTCTTGCTCAATACACTGATTTGGGTTTGTAAAGCCCTGTGTTTCCTGCTCATCATGTCAAACTCTTCTGGGTTTTCTTTTGAGTAGAGATGGAATTTCTGGCTCTGAAAAGTAAGGATTTCATCCCAGCTGTGTTAAGAACGATTTCTTTCTTCTTTGTTGACTGTAGTGTAATTGTGTTGAGGTGGAAGAAAAAAGCATTCATCCCACAGTAGCGGGAAAGGCAAAGGAAAAAATTTCGTGACACAAAGTACAGTAATAGTTCCTGATGTTGTCACTTTATACTGTGTAATGGGGCATGTGTCACTAAGAGAGACTTTCACTGAAATAGGTTTGTGCTGGTGCCTCTTACTTCAGCCAGTCATGTGTATAACTGCAATACTCAACAATATGTGACAATCCCAAGGCATCCTGCAAGCATCCGAAGATGACTTTGAAGTTATCTGGTCTGCATGGAGCAACCCAGGCAAAATAAATTTTAGATTCCTTAGGCCTGAAGAACTCGGCACATGTATTACTTAGAGAAATAAACATGACTTGGTATTGTCCCTAAGTTTTATTACATCACTGCCCAAACCAAAAAGAACAGTTAAGGTGTTGCAGCAATTTAGGATTTTTTAGTGCTAATACTGATCGTGGTGCATAGAAAATGAAGCAAGATGACAGTTAAATCAATTAACAGCTGTTTGGTAGGTCTTAATCCAAGCAGCCCTTAGCTTTGCCATTCCTCTCCTCCCAGTGGAGTGCAGTACCATCTTTAATGTAACTTCCTTGAACAAGCATAGCATTAATGGATTGACTTACTAGAAATTGCAGAAGGGATAAATTTTGTTCCCCCTAAACTTTCAAACCCAGAATATGCTTCACTAAGCAGGTGTATGAGATTTTTTTTTAGATACTACAACAGAGAATTTTTGAATGTGTTCTGTGCTTTTTATTGCTTGTGGGATGTACTCATGAGTGAGCATGGAACAAGAAATATTAGCCATAGTCATACATCAGTGAACCATTTTAGGATAAAACTTAAATTTAATGTTTCACATTATACTTTTCCTCAAAAAGGACTGTTTATCCAGTTACTGTGTCCTTTTCAGTAAAGATTCCATACTTGTTGGACAGTATCAAGCAACACACTCAACATTTTAGTGCATCTTTGGCCAGGAATTGGCACACATTATCACAGAATCACAGACTGTTCTGAGTTGGAAGGGACCCACAAGGATCATCGAGTCCAACTCTTAAGTCAATGGCCCACACAGAGGATTGAACTCATGACCTTGGCATTATTACAACCAAGTTTTAACCAACTGAGCTTTCCTCCTAACATCTCATCTAATGGGTAGAATTTTTGAAGGTTTTTTGTTTGGTTATTCAGTTTTTTATCATTCCTATCTGATTTTAGTATTGAAGCTATCCAGTTTGTTTGGCAAAGGAAATATTCCCTGAATCAGATAAATTGGACTTGGAGGGTAAGGAGTGAAGTGGAGGTGTAACAGTCTAGAAAGATTTTTAGAAATAGTAAGTCTTGTCATGTTACCTAATTTGAAGTTATAAATTAAAAGAGGAAAGTGTGTTTCTGCCCATTTTATCTCAAATGAGCAAGCAAGGAATTGAACAGAACTGGACTGAATGGAAAAAAAAAATTTTTTAGAGTTACAGAAGAGACCACAGTTGGGAGGAGTTGGTTCCTGACTTCAGCACATCATGTTATGGGGTTTCAAGTAAGGAATTATTTCCATTCAGTGATACAATTCACAGTAAGACTTTGACCAGAAGCATGGACTGCTTGACAATTGTTTACCTGATTTTAATTGTTGATGATATGTCTTGCTCTTCATACAGTTTGTTGTAATTTCAGATGAAATTTAAAACATTGTAGAGCAATGCAAGTAAAAATATCCTGAGTCTATAAGTCTATTTAAACTTTTAAAAAATAACTATTTTTCCTCTTTTTTTTCCTTCTGATCTTTTTCAAAAACATGGAAAGACAACATAGTCCAGGATGCCTCCCAGATAATAAAAATTGAAATTTTTTTTCAGAGATTAAAAAAAAAAGATGGAAAATTAGATGATACCTCATGGCAGCTAAAGCTGGGATCCCTTAGTCTGATCATAGAAGCTTTAGCTTAAACCTTCCCTTATGTGAATTCCCATACAAATGTTTGTGATGAATTTGTAATAAAGGGTTTCTGGATTAAACATCCCAGTTTGTTTTCTTACTTTCCTTCCAAAGCACGATGTGGTTGGTTCATATTCAGTTCAGTTTGTTGTGAGGCACAGAGCTTGCCTTTTGTGAAAATGAATAGAAAGCCTGAAACCTGTTACGTGTGAAACTTTTATTGTTGGAAACAGTTGTAATTTAAGCAGAATTATATTTTCGTATTGCCGATTTTAAATGCTCACACTTCAAGGGAAATTTCTCTCTGTTTTGTAACATTACAGTGGGAGTTGAACAGGTGAGTGGTAACTTACCTGCAGTTACCAGCAGGTCTAAAGTTATCAAGTGCTACAAGAATTGCAGCATTTTGTAGCATTTGCCTTTATGTGTTGTACTTAAATTCTAAACGAGTTTTCATTTCAAAATGCTTTCAGACCTATGAATTCTTTGGTAGAGAACTTACGAAATCATTGACACTGGTCTGAAATTCGTTTTAAGAAACTTGTTTATAAATCCAGTTGTTTTATACAAAACCGATCTGAATTAAACTGGAAAAAAATTCTTAGATGTCTGAAAGAGCATACCCCTTTGTAAATGCCCTGATATCTAGCACATTATTTACCTTTCATGTTTTGGGGCTAAACCTACAATTATTTTGTGCAGGTTTCACCTGGAACATCTCGTTCAAGTTACCCAGCTACCAGCTATCAGGACTCCAGCAACTGGGAATCTCTAATGAAAATTAAAGAGGGACTGCTAAGACAGAAAGAGTTTGTGATTGATCGGTGAGTAACCTACTCCTGCTCCATTCACTCCATTAGATGATATAAAAGCTACGGTGTAAAAGCTGACTTTCAGGAGAGGTGCTTACTCAGTAGAGTTGTTAGGCTTCAGTCCAGCCACTATTTATGCACAAATATGTGGGATCTAATCCTTGCTAGGAGAGAAGACTGGCAGCTGGGCTAGAAGTCTTTTACAAAGTTGGAAATGTATTTAGGGGGTTTAATGCCTCTGGAGTGCCAAAGTGAGACCAGCAGCCAGTTCTGCTGTCAGCTTCCCCTCTTAGCTTCTTACCGATCTGGTGGTTTGTATCAGGCATCTTTCTGCTTGTACAGGTCTTGGAAATGTTGATTTTCTTTTCCCTAATAAGTACAGAAATGCAGTATAGTTGAAGCCAGTTGATAAAGCTTTGAGAAACTGGCCTTTGCAGGAATGTTCTGCAGTAAAATCCTATTCAGAAGCTCATGCAAATTGTTCAGATAATAAAATACTAATTTCCGGATCTATATGTCGGTAAATACCTAGCTACTGACTAAAATTGCTGTCAATCTAAATGGGCCTTTGAAGCAACTTACTGCTGTTAAGTTTCTAGAGTATCTGAAGTAATTAATGGAGTTCTTGATGTTTGGATAAAATGAAGCCTTAATGAGGTAAATATGCTTTTAATAAAGGACTTGAGCATAATGAAGATTACATTAAAACAGCAGATTTCACCAGGCACTGCAAAATTTGGATGTAGGACATTTAAGAAGAGTATTTTTATATTTGACATAATGGTAATTTAGCTTAGTCTGTGTTTCAGTAGTAATAAACAGTCAGGACTGAGAGAAGGCATTGTTCTGATATTCATATGGTTGTGGTCTTGTTATTGATAGTTTGCTCCCCAACAGGAAGAGAAGTGTGTAAAGCAGGTGTGTGTTGATCACAGTGATGTTAGGCATCCATTATGAATAGTTTTATATTTCATCTGATAATTCCAATTTTTTTATGGGCGGAGAGAGACAACTTGGGCATAATTTACTTTGGGACCAGGATAATTATGCTTGCGCAGCAAGGAATTGCAGTGGTGTAAGGTGTTTCTGTCCCCTGGTAGTCTGGCCAGTATGTCTCCGGCATTGCAGCGATGAAGGTTGGTATCATCTTCCCCAGCCTGTTGCGGGATGTTAGTGTGTGTTTACCTGCTGCTGCAGCTGCAGGTGGTACGCAGTGAGGATCTGAGGCGTGGGCACAGCATCCCACTCTGCCAGCCTTCCTGCGGGGTGGTGATCTCCCAGGGGGGTAAGCAGTTAAAATGACATCATGCTTAGCTATTGGTTACAGCTGCTCTGTCAGAGCCTTTTGACCAGCTGGGTAAAGGCTTTCTAAATTAGTGTTTTTCCAGGCTTGCTGTATCAGTAGTAATGCTGTAGTAGCAAACCTGCAGCCCGTGTCCTGGGGCTCAACTGTCAACAGCCTAAGAAAGGACATTGCCCATGGTGGCTGGGATGGTCTTTGCTGCCTCTGCTGAGCTTATCTTCCTCTGCACTCCACATGAAGACTTGTTATGCAGTGGCAACCAGAAATGCAATTCATGTTGCTCTTCTTGCGGTGGAGTTGTGTCTACAGTCCAGGGTGAAGTTTCTGAAGTGACAGTTTGTAACCTGGTTTTCTGCTAACATTACTTGATACTGTCCATATTGAGGAAGAAAAGCAGTTTCTTGACATCCAGTGGCAGTGTGCTGGTTCTTTTTATTGTGTAAGTCATTACTTTTGAGTCACTTAGTGATAGAGAATACAGTTCTTTCTGGATTTCTGACCAGAAGTCAGTTTAGATAATTTCTTTTCATTTGGTTGAAATGGCAAATCACACTCTGGAAGCTATTGAAGGGAAACCACTTAGTGATGTTACAGGCATTTCATTTAAATAGACACTTGGGTGTATAGTTAAGCATGCTGTAATTGCTGTAATTTATAATAAAGCAGTATAACAATACATCACAAAACAGACTCTTTTTTGAATATTGAGCCTCCATTTGGACAAAATACTTACCTTAAAAGTAATTTTTTTACATGCTGCCTCCTTCCATTCTTTCTACACAAAGATAAAAAATGAAAAAAATCTGGCCCTTCTGGATTAGGTTATTAAACTTCTGTGTTTTGCATTGGAAATCTTAACAGTTAGGAACAGTTGCAATTAAGTTTCAAATAGTTATAAACACAATTCAAAGAATAATGCTTACAGTCTAAATCATTATATTTGTGTATCTTCGTGCATCACTGGAAATTCAGGATATAAGTAGAATTTTTAAAAACCCCAGCAGCCCACTTGTGCCTGTGAATAGAATAAGTGGCTCAGTTTTTATTCTGTACACTGTGTTGAACAGCAGGTTTAGTAATAGGCAAACTGAAATTTATTTGATTTGTGTAGTCTTTTCAGCTTAACAAAGGCATTTGTTTAAGTAGTACATAGTAGCATAAATGAGTGTGTTTAAAAGTGGTTTTGGTTTGCTGTTTAAAACTACTCTAGAATTCACTGCTAATTTAATGAATAAAAACCTGGAATGATTTTTAAGTCTGCTCTCAAAAAAAAACAAACAAGGGGAAGATGGTACTTTCAGGAAGTGAAAACGTGGTGTAAGGAAGTGAGTCTGCTCTGTGTTTGTGTGTCCGTGGGATCTCAGTGGCATTTCTTAAAGTATGTTGTCATATTTTCTCCATGTGAGAAGTGTTGGTGCAGGCTGTGAATGAGGATTTAAGGATTTTGTCTGTAAGAAGAAATCTTCTGCTGTAACACTTATTACTGGAATGTCTGTCACCTACTGTACAAAATAATTGGATTATATCATTGCCTTGCTTCTCTGGTGGTTTAGCATGTAACACTACATTATATTTAGCACCAGAGGGAGCCAACATTGTTTGTACTGGTTTAGAAAATTACAGCATCACGTTTTAATTCTTTATGTTGCTTCTTTGTTCAGTACATAACAACAGTGAAAATGCAGTGTTTGGTACAATGGTGAATGTCTCTTGAGACTGTGCTGCCACTGTAGATGTCTCTAGTGTGATCCTGGCAGTGCTTGTGTGGCAGGGGCTGCATACAGGGCGTACATGAATAAATGCCACCCATCTGAATATATGACATAAGATGCTGAGAATAACACTGTGCATGCAGTGTTGGCTTCTAGACAGCATAAGGACATTTGAACAGCTTTTTAAGGATAGGTAGATATAGAACTAGTTTTAGTGAATAGCTGTTGTTCCTCAGGGCGTAACAACATTTACATTCTTAAAACAGTTGCTAAATTACTAACTTCTAATCCATAGGAGAGTTAGGATTTGATGTTTTCACTGGAACAAGAGATTTGTATATTCTTTACCTTGTATCAAATTGTCCTGATTTCAGTACCTGTGTGTGCTCTGGTAGTGCTAGTGTAAAGATTAATTCTTTTTAATTTGGACTGGCTTGTTAAGATCTGCAGCATTAGCATATTCACTGGAGTGGTAGTTTGATGTCATTTTTGAGCAAACACTGAAATTTCACACCACTCAGGTGGTGAGTGCGTGCATGTGTAACTAGAAGTCCTGTGCAGGGAGTGGTGCTGAGGGGAGCATTCTTAGAGTGCTTTGCTGTAAAATAATCTTTGTTTGCAATAACACCTTGAAAAAGATGTCTTTATCTTTTTCTGATACCAACAATCACCCAGGTAACTTACTGTTGAGACTTTTGTGTCTTGGGAGGGTAAATTTCAGGAAGGTTTTGTTACAGAGTAATTATTTTAGCTATTTCAAATAGTCACTTTTTCAGAGGTGAATGCCAGTAATATTACGGAATCACAGGATATGCTGAGTTGGAAGGGACCCACAAAGATCAAATCTCAGCTCTTAGCCCTGCACAGGACCATCTCCAAGAGTCACACCATGTGCCTGACAGCATTGTGCAAACACTTCCTGAACTTGGAGACTGTGATCACTTCCCTGGGGATCTTGTTCCAGTGCCCAACTGCTCTCTGGGTGAAGAACCTCTTTCTAATATCCAACCTAAACTTTCCCTGACACAACTTCAGGCCATTTCCTTGGGTTCTGTCACTGGTCACCACAGCAGAGAGGTCAGTGCTTCCCCCTCCTCTTCGCCTCACAAGGAAGTTGAATATGTAATTTGTTAACATTAGTTTTCATATAATAACCTAAATCTTGGCAATACTGAGAGGATGTAGGGCTAGAAAGCTATTTAACCTGATGCCAGGCCCTAGGGAGGACAAGCTGTAGTGCTGTCACTAGGTGTCTATGCTATTGGTATCTGCAATAGCAGATGTTCTACAGCCTTTCTGGGCTGGGCAGTTTGGTGATTAATTAGCTGAACTGTTAGACGTCTTTTCCTAATATGACTTAGTCTCTCCTCATAGGTCATGTTTTCTAGACCTCAAGTAGCTTTAGTCATTCCTTGAGATTTCTCCAGCTAATCAGCACATCTTCCTGGAGGTGTCCAAACTGGTCAGTCGAGGCCTCCCTCTGTCCGAGTGTTTATCTCTAACAGGCTGTGCTTGTGTAGTTTTGTTCACCTGCAATCCCAGGTAGTTTTCTGTGGAAGGTGTGCTAGGCTGTTTTCTATGCTGTAGATTTAAATATTTTTAAAAGTTCCAGTATTTGGCAGGGCTGAGAACAGCAGAGGCGGGGCAGGGGTTGCTCTGTATTAGTCTTGTGAAGAGACTGCAGAAGTTGAAGACCTCCCACCGTGGGAACGAGTGTGCAGTTCTCTCTCTGAACAGATGTTTTTGTCTGTGTTCCCCTCATGCCTCACCCCCCTTGATTAAGTAGCCCAAAGCATCTGAGAAAGCCAAGTTGCTGACTGTGCTCGTCTGCCTTGCTTCAGCACTAGCTTACCTCCTGTGGGACAGGCAAGCATTTCAAACTTGTATGCAGTTCAGAAAAGTCATTAAAAAAAAAAAAACAACACAAAACCCCAATGCATCCATATCAGAGATCATTTCTTGTCTCCCAAAGGTGGTGTCTCCATCTTCTCTTCAAGGTAAGTTCTGCTGTGACTAGTTCACTAGGAACTGCTGGCTCTTAATTTCACCAAAAAAGCAGACTTTATTGCATAGGAAATTTAAGATCATCTTTTCTCATGAGCTTTGCTGATGTTGGAGTTCTTTGGCATTATCTTCCGAATTCCCGGAAAATGTATTCACATTGTTTACTAAGGATCTCTTTCCCTATCAGTACTCTGCACTTTTGGATTTATGGTCCCAAGAGATCATGCCTCTAAAACAAAGGGATATAAAAAATTATATCCAACTTCTTAAGCAACAGAACAAAGCAGCACACCTCCAGCAGCAGTATGGAGTAAATTATATCTGTAATACAGAGAGATTCTTATTGTATTTTACTTTGCATCCCAATTCTGAAGAAATCTGCTCAGACATTTTGACCTAAAGCAGCAATTTCTCATTAACTCAGGACTGTTGAAGGTAAGCATTAATTGTAATTTGATTTCTTATGAAGTTAGTCGTGTCCCATCTGTGGTGGAGGAAGCCCTATTCCAAAGTCCCTGAAGTGTTTGAAAATACTGGATCTGTATCTTGCCTTGTAGTGTGGGATTTAGATTTATGCTACTTAAAAAATTAAAATCAAGAAAAACTTAAATTTGAGGGGAGGAGGTGCTTCTCTGGCAGATTTGGGGTTCTAAAGGTTCTTTCATGTTAGAGTAAGTAAGGGGTACAATGGGAATATGGAGAACAGATGAATTGGTCCCAGGTCCAAGAAAATGTGTTTTATTTCTAGATAACTGCATGTAAGAGTGTCTGTGTAAACAGTGTTCATGCTTGTCCTGTTGTGAATGTGAGGAAATGATGTGAATGTTAGTTATGTTGTACTGATATTTTTGAGACTTGAGGAGAAGCAGTTTATTAATGCTGCTCTCTGGAGACAGTACAGGCTTGTGCATGTTGAGCTGAGTGCTGTTCCCTGCTATCCCATGTCCTCTGCACTGACTTGAGTTTTCAAAGGCGATTGTTGGAGTGAAAGGAGAGAACTGCAATTGAATCAAAATAGAGATCTCCCCCTCTCCCCATCGATACTTCACTCCTATGGCTCTAACTTTGGTTTTGCTCATTTAGATGGATTCACCTAGTGTCAAGTAGCACGAGTAGTTTTCCTCTGAATTCTAGACAGCTTTGTAAGTCACAAGATGGGGGGAGCTTGGCTGCCATTTCATGTGACACAGCATGTTGTCCTCCACATGCTTGTCTGCAGAGAATAGTGGCACAGGGCATGTGCACCACCAGAAGCAGCCCCTTGCTTCATGGGCAGAGACACTACAAATTTAGCAGACCATAACTGAAACACACATTAGAAGCCTTTTCTGCATGTTGCCCTGCTCACTTTTAAGTGTTTTCTGAGCCTGACTTTAAATACAAATGTCCTAGTGAGGTGATGCTTGTCGCTGGAGCCAGCATTTGCTCATCCTTTCTCCCTTCACTGATGTGCAGAAGATCACCAACTCTCCTTGGGTGCACCACCGTGCTGGGGTGGGTCACAGCAGGACATCCCTCTTACAGCTGGTGTGTACCTGTGGTGTGCCATGGAAGGGGAGTCGCAGCAGCACTGCCTGGCTCCCTGCCTCGCTACCTCTCCAGACCTCTCTAGTCAGTTCCTCACCTTCAGCATCATCCCAAAGCCCCAGCTCCAGGGACCAGCCCCACAGTTCTGCTCAGGGCCAGCATTGCTCATGTTACTGCAAGACTGTCCCTGTTTTTTACCCCACATCTCCTTGAACCCCAGTTGAATACTTCCTGAAAGGAAATATCTGTCGCGGGCAGGAAGATAGATAAGGAAAACTACTCTCCTTAGATGCCAAAAACATAATTGCACAGAATCAGCATCTTAGTTGGCCTAGTCTCTAGTCTTAGCAGTTCACATAGGGATGGTAGTTGGTAATTCTGGGAAAGGCAAGAGAATCATATGATCTGTCATGACCGGTTTTTAATTTTTCCTTCCTAACAGAGTATCATTGATCTGCAGTTGTGAATCATGACTGAAGTCTTGACATTTTGTTCACAAAAATGAAGAATGTTTGAGGTAGTAAAAGAAAAGGGAACAAAATATGTGTGTGTTTGACAAGACCTGAAAGTAAGCCAAAGTCATTACTTTGTGAAAATAGTAGGGTTTTCTGTAAATAATCTAGCTAGAATGTAAATAACTGATATGTGGGAACTGGGACAAAAGAGCTGGTTAAGGAGATCATGGAGCAAGCTACCCCTTGAGTCATGTATGTGGATAACCTGGCACTCTCTGAGCTCCCTCAGAAGGAACGTACCTGGGAGCAGCACAGGGAGAATTTGATCTGAAGCTATTTATAACCTGAGAGATTCAAAAATGGGGTGAAAAGGCACAGTCCAGGATATCAGTGAAATTTTAATAATGAAAATATGACAATCAGATATAACAAGCAAGTTGCTTCTGAGTCAAAAAAGCCTTAAAATCATTGTACTTGAAGAAAAAGACAAGAATAGTGCAGAACTCTCCTGTGGGTAACTGCAAGTCTTCCGTGTAGCAGGCGATCTTCATCTATCTCAAGAGGTGTGTAGATTCTCTTTCTGTCTCTTTGTTTCTGCACTGCTACTCTCAGTTCCTGGAGGCAGTATTACACCTTGAGGGACAGCTGGCAGGATTTGTGACAGAACTGTTTGTGAAAACAGTGTTGTTAGTGTCAGGTTTGTATTAATCAAATGGATAGAATAGTTAAAGTTTATATGTATTTTCATGGTATTTCCTTCTGAAAGATCACTTTAGATAAGGAACACTACAATGTCTCTCCCAAAAGGATGTTTTTTATTCCTGCCTTTTGTGACTTCTTATTTTATAATTTTTTATTTATTTTCCTTTTTAACAAACTTCTGAATCCCTTTGATTGGTTGATGACTTTAGATCAGAGTATTGCCTCCTCTTCTACTTTAGTGTTAGTATAAGGGGAAGGGGTGAGTCAAGACAGTTATTTCTTTTTGGACAAAAGAGCTGAATGAAACCATGTGAGAAGTGCTGTGATATTTACATAATATACTCTTCCTCTGGCATTGACAGGGAATTGTAACACTTATGGGACAAAAAACCTAGGGAAATTGGGAAGGAGAGCAGTTTCCATGGTACCTAGGTACAGTACTTCCACCGAACCTGATTGTGTGAGCTGTGGTCTGGTTTTTGTATGGTCTGGTTTCTGTGCACAGAAGTCTCAAGGGTGAAGCTCCTGTTTGGTTCCCTCATGCCCTGAGCTCAGGCCACAGCGTGTGCCCACCTGTACTGAGATGACTTCTGGAATCACTAAAGGTTGAGGAGCTCAACAGAAACTTGAAAGCACCTAAATGCTAAAGGTTGATTGTGTTTGATTTTGGTTTTCTTCATGTTCTGGGATGATTGATTGGTAATAGGAAGGCTTCTGGGGACAGTGTTCCCACTGTAATAGGGGAGCTGTATTTTTGAGAGCATTTGTTTTCTACGCTCCCTTTAAAAAAAGCTCAGAGTCTGGTTATGCAGCAGAATAACAGAAACAAGAGTGGGCTAACACAGGTATTAAAACTGTCGTAGCATATGAGAGTATCAGTGACAAAATGCATCTGGTATGAAGTCTCCAAAGACTTACGGGATTGTATGTAAATAGTAAATATGTTTCCATGGTGGTTATTTTCTCCTTGTGACTGCTGCTGTTTTCAGAATTTTTGTTTCTGGGTGCCATGAGGTTAATGTTGTTTTCAGAGAGGTAGTTATTTGAAGAAGTTGAGCAGGATCTACACAGCCTTAAAACATTTCTGTGGTGTGTTTTGTTGGCAAGATTTTATAACGGCGGAGAGTTTTGTGCTTTGCAGCGTGAAAAGAAGCAAGCTAGTTAAACTCTGTGCTCTGTCTCATCACGGATTAATTTGTCTCACCTTTTTTCCTGCAGGGATTTGGTAAGGTAGGGAAAGGATTATGAAAGGAAATATGGTTATGTGGTCCAAACTACACTGGAAGTTCAAAAACACCTTCAAATATTTAGTCCAAGCTGTAGTGTTTAGTTTAGGCTATTGAGATCCTGCCTGCTAAGGAAGGCACTACTAAGTTACAATCAACCATAAGAGAAAAATCACATAATGCTTCCAAGAGGTAAGCGACAAATGGATAAATAATTTTAAGCGTATGGAGCAAAGAAATTTTAATACATCTCTCTATTTATTAATAAGGTGATAAAAATGAAAATTTGCTGCAGTTCATAGGTTAGGATAACTCATAATAAATAATTTTGGTCTCTGTGACCAGACATGCACAGAATTCATCAAAGCTTTATATTTTCTCTTGAGTATACAAACTCTTGGTCTTGAAAAGGTCTCTTAGAAGTTGAGAGCATATTCTTTTATGTAATCTTGACATCTCCTTCTTCCAAAAAATGGTGGAAGCTTTTTCTTTGTAGTGCCACGTTACAGATGTCAACCAGAACTATACAAAGTCTTTCAGTGTTGCATGCTCTGTTTATATTTGTACAAGCTTGTTCCATCTAAACAGTGGAATGGAAGAGGGAAGCCTCAATCCCCTGTGCTGATACAAAGTATTTTAAGACTTGCTGTGAAGTCACATAAATACACTCAGTTGCTCCCTTCTTATGAATTACGATGAATGAATCGTTCTAAGATACTTCCAAATGGCAGCTTATATATACTTTTTCCCATCCATTGCTGTTTTTTATAGATATAAAAATAGGGAAAAATAAAAAAACTGTTCTGTAGGCATACATCATGTTTTCTGCAACACATCTAGCTGAGAAAAGGCTAACTTTAATACAGTCAGTATTTTTCAAATATGAAATTCCTCTTATAAACCAAAGTAATTGGGATACAGTTGGCTGATGACTAGCTAAAAGAGTATGGGTAGCTAAAATAGTCCCTTTAATTGGGAGTTTTGCATCTTATTTTCAACTAATACATATTTCATGTCAGATTATAAATTGTGTAATACATATTTTGTATAGGCATGCTAGTATTTCCAGGATATTCTTTATAAACACAATCCTACACAATTTTAAAAAAAGCCACAGGCTTTGATCTTTTTTCTGTACTTTGCAGAATTTGCTTTTCCAGTGTCTGCACAGGCAGGTCTTCTCCCTTGAAATTAACCTGTGTTTGCTATTTATCTCTTCTTAAGATTGGGTTTAGACATCTGGGTTCACCATCATCATTTCCAGAAAAGCCAATCCTACTGCATCTTAGAGGTGAAGCTTTAAGAAACAATTTCATGCTTGCATGCACATACATCCTCAGCTAAAAAAGAAGGAAAAATGGCAATTAATGGAGTGCACAAAGTTGATTTTGTTTGTTGACAGGGTAGCTTGTGTTTTTCTGGTGGGTGTTGGCAGCTCCATTCTGGAGTCACCTATTGAGGTGCCTGTTGCTCCATGGGCAGTACTTGGGCTGGGGCAGAGACCTGGCTTGGGTTTGCTCTGCAGTCATGCTGGTTCAAATGCAGTCATGATTTAAACAGTGATATCATTTGTGATATAATTAAATAGTGATATAATATTGATACTGTTTTTGCTGGACACTGGCCAGGCAATTGGTTAATTCAGGTGCAAGGGGTTAATTCTCCTGTAGTACACAGTGTGGTATTTTACCCTAGGGTAGGGTACATCTTACATAAAGCAGTTGAATGAGAAAGTCTCAAGCAAAACAAGAAGACAGACCTTGCGGGAAATCTGTGCTGACTATCTTAAATAATGATCTTTTCTTCTTAAGTTCTTTCTGCTCCCCTTGATTTGTAAATCTTTTTAACTGGTGTAAAAAATCAGCTCTGACAAAGACAGAGGCTGAGCAGCAGAAGTCCAAGTAAAATGAAGGTGCAAGTTTTGTTTGGTTTTGTTCTGCTTTCTGTATACTTTTCCCTGATTATACTTCTAGCCCTAGCAACAAATGACAACAGAAGCTTCCCTTGACCCCCACAAAACTGATAGAGTTTTCAAATTGTATTTTTACAGGATTTAACTTATTATTAGGAATTGAGCACAGACCCTTTGGGTATGCTTAAGTGAAAGTCACTTGGTAACTGTAGTTTTAAAGTTCATACCTTTTGATGAGATTCCGGTTCTAGTGCTAAATTAGTCTATTTGCAGTCTGGCTACAGTGGGAAACAGCCCACAGCTAACATAAATTGAGGAGAGCTGAATAGCATTGTTAGCATATTCTTCAGTGTAAGTCTTAAAATCAATGTGTTTTTAATCTCACTTCCATCCCTTTTCAAATAAAATTTGTGTATTGCAGGCAAAATCAGCAAATTAACAATTTACATCAGAAAATAAGGGAGAATGAATTACGAGCTCACCATGCAAGACTGAGCCATCTTGTGAACTGCGAAGAACCTTACATGACTAATTTGCAGGTAGGAGGGATATTTTTCTTCCAGCAAAGCTTTCCTTTGCCCTATGACTGGCACCTGAAAGCATGCTCACACTTCATTGCAGACCAAAATATAGAACATTTGTGATCATTGGTGGCTGTATAATTGCATGGCAGTGAATTGTATAGAGAATACTCTCTAAGTGTTATAGTTTACCTTATATTTGCAGAAATATAAGTCATGTTAAAATTTTGTACATACTTGTTTTGAAGTCTGATAAAAATGAGATGGGAATGAGGGATTATGACATCATAAGAACAAGGATTTAACAGCGTGGAGTATCTGAAAACAACTAATGAAAGATTTTCTGAAGAGGAGATACTGACCTTTTGGATGGTTAGATTTTACCAGTAGAATAGTTGGAAGAAATGTGAGAAGGCAAACAGACTGGTGAAATACCTTTTGACAAGTCATCTGAAAAGGATATGAACTAGTGCTCCTAGGGAACACTTAGTCTGAAAGGGAATGTGTGGTGGTATTCTGGCTATAATTGTCCTAATTTTCATCTAACTGGTACCACTACCAAGGTAGTGTAAGGATAAGGTAGCATAGGTTAACCAAGAAATGGAGATCAGTTTGGGGACTGTGGCTGCTTATAGTACACAAATTCCATCTCTGGATATTTGCATATCTGAAGGCAGTGCAGCGAGATATGCAGGCAGACAGGCAGAGAAATAACTTTTGTGTCCCTCTTTTATTATCTTTTTCTGTCACAAACACCGTGCTAGGATCTCAGCTAATGTATTTCAACATGACATTAATTATGTCCTTGGAATAACACAGTTGTAAATCATGTGCAAATGTGCTTTGTGTGACACAGCAGAGAACTGTAAGCAGATCCTTGGTGTGAAGTTAGGTATCCAGAAACTTTTTCAGACACCTAGGAATGTGGCTTTTGGTGCTTCCAGATATTTTATAAAATACTTCAGAATATGTCAGGATTAAGATCTTTTTTTGTGGGGGAGACACAAACAAAAACAAACAAACAAGAAGCAAGAGTGGAGAAACTGAAATTTTAGTGTAAATATCTTAGTATACCATATTACACTTCAAATAAAGTAGCAGATGCAGTAATCTTTCATAATTTAAAGAATTTTGCAAGTTTATAATGTATTTGGATTCCTGCTTGATTTATGCACCTTCTGTAAGATGAATTTATAAAAGCAAATCCACTTTAGTGAGCGTTTTAGTCTGTTAATGCTTTGTTGAAGGAATGTCACTGGTTAAAAAAATTACACAGACAGTATTTTTAAAGATACCGATTTATGTTATTAAAAGTAGCTTGAAATTGAAGGCCTAATGGGATGCATTGCCTTTTTCATCCCACGTGCAGCTGACTTCCATTTTGTGCTTGTCTGTGTCTGGGCAGTGGAGGCTGAAGTGTTGGTATACAGAACAGAAGATAGGAAGCCTGATTGTAGCTCTAGTCTCAGGCTTGTCCCTGCACCATTCTCACCTCAAGTGTGATAGCTCTAGTTTGCTTGTATTAATATTCTGCTTTACAAGGGTCTGGAGATTGAAGCATCTCTTACTTCAGTATATTCATAACAATTTTATAATGTTTTTCAGGAGATGGTATGATAATT
Organism: Sakesphorus luctuosus; assembly: GCA_013396695.1. Classification (NCBI taxonomy): domain Eukaryota; kingdom Metazoa; phylum Chordata; class Aves; order Passeriformes; family Thamnophilidae; genus Sakesphorus; species Sakesphorus luctuosus. The sequence continues at coordinate 725,832 of VWZD01008083.1, forward strand.
CAGTGGCAGTGATTTGTTTTGAAAATGCTTTTTATTTGGCTTTATAGGGATTTATTTTGGGAGAAAAGTCACACTTCTTCCATAAATCTGAGGGGGAAAGTGGCCCTGCAATGTTCCCGTGCATGTATTGTGAATTTAAAGGTGTCCAGCTTCTTTGTTTTTTTGTACTTTAGATTCCTGAAGTACATGCTGTTGCCACATATTTTAATGTTTGAAAAACCCCACCCTTCCTGACAGAAAAAAAAAAAGTGCAGGACTGTTTTCTGCTGTGCTATTCAAGTGTATGGTGGTATGTGTGTGCGTTCATTTGTCTGATTATTTTATTTCTTTTTTTAAGCAACCACAGTATGACAGCACACCGCTGCAACCTCACATTTCAGATAGATCAGCATCCTCCTACCTTGAGGAGCTTGAGCGAAAGATTGCAGCAGCTGAGAATAAGGAATTGCAGCTCAGTGAAATTGTAAAACAACTTTCAAACAAATCGAGTGAGGAGAAAAAGAAGATGGAGGAGAAGGTAAGTGTCTTTTGTATTCCACATTTCCTCTTGTCACTGTTAGAGCAGCATATGTTTGTTTGCTAGAAAGCAGCTTGGTATGTGGGTGTCAGAGCTATTTTCAAAAGGTAGCTAAACTATCTGTGATAGAAAAATCGAAAGTTAATGATTTTAGTGTTGCTGATGGATAAATCTCACTCGTAGAGAATGCATCCTAAGAAGTGGCATTAGATAAAACAGTAATCATGATGACATTTTTAACCAAGTATCAGTTAAACTTAAAAAAAATGCTGCTCAGCCTTAAGAATTCTTGTAGCTTGAATTATTTATTACAGTAAACAAAGTATCATTTAAAAACACAGAGTGTGAAAATGAAATCCTTATTTTTGGCATAATTTGTAAATGTGGCCCTCATGCTTTGAGATGCACTTACCAGCCTGTAAGTGCCTACTCAGCAGAAGTGATTCTCTTGTGGCTTTCCTAGGATGTGCACAGTAGACTTTAGAACGAGACAAAGATGGAACTGTTTCGACAAGGATTTTCTTTGCAGGCTGAAGCAATTCCCAGGTGTGGTTTTGAATGTACTGACAGCCTTCCTTTATTGCAAGCAGAAATGTGCCATTGACCGAGGGGTTCCTAATGGTTTTAGGATACATTGTCACTGTTACCTTCTCCTCTTTAATTACTGGGTTTAGGTTTCTGCTAATGCAGATTCAAGGGATAGGAGCAATATGATACAGTGAAGTATTAGGTGGGAAGACAAAGGAGAATCCATAATTAATCTCAAATTCTGCCTTACCATTTCCTATGAGCCCAGTATGCTTTTCACTCAGGGTAACATTCAGGAAGGGCAGAAATTGGATACTACTCCTTCCACCTTTCTGAGCCTTTATTGCTTGGGTTCCTCACTGTGTGGGAACTGCAGGGTGGTGGCAGTGGTGAGGACCTGTGCAGTAAGGCTTTTGTCAGCTGGATGATATGTACGTTGGGCTCTGATTCACTGCACAGTCCTGATTTAGCCCCTAACACCTGTCTGTTCTGTGCACTGAATAAGAAGCTGTCAAGGAGAGAGAGGGCAGGGACTCACGATGGAAAAGACTCTCTTTTTCCTGCCTTTCTTTCCACTTTTTTGACCTAGGTAATAAAGCAAAGTAAGTAGCAGGAATGTGAACAAAGTTAACACAGTATAAAAAAATCTATTCCAGTCTGATGGACAATGAAGATGCCTCTAGAGAGCATCTGTGTTGAGGAAAGCAACTATTCTCTTCTCATGTCCTCTGATCTGATTGTCAGACTGCATCAAAGTCAGGGTACATTCAATTCTTTGGAGATAAAGTTCTTGGTCCATGTGTTTTCAGTTGTTTTCCTACTCCAGAGAAAGAGGGAGGACTAAAATATATCCTGATCATTTGTTACATATGAACATCTCCATCAGTGAAAAAATTAACAGTATTTTAACTGTCAAACTGTTTGTGTTTTTAGTTCATAAGGCATATGGTTTGTTTTGGGCAGAGGTGAAGCAACTGTGCTTTGAGGTCACATATGAGTCTATTCCTTGGAGCTGCTGGGATTAGTCATTTTTGGTTTTGTTTTCTGCAGTAGCCGAACCTTTCATGCAGCTGAGAGTATAATTCTTGGAGAGTGACCAGCCTCTGCTTCCAAAGCAGATTGATTTTTTTTACTGTAGTCATAAAACATGTACTCTTTTTTTCTTCTAGCTTAAAACTAGAGACCGATATATTAATAGCCTGAAAAAGAAATGCCAGAAAGAGTCTGAGCAAAACAAAGAAAAACAAAGACGAATTGAAACCTTAGAAAAATACCTTGCTGACCTACCAACACTGGATGACATAGAAGGGCAGACTAAACAGGTAAGGTAAAGGGAGTTTTACATTTTAAAAATATAAACAAACTGTCTATTATCTGTTGTCAAGTCTTTTACTGTTTCAACATGTATTTTTTCATCCTATCAGTTTAGGAAGAGAAGTATTTCAATGTTTTAGAAGTCACTGTAGGTATTAGAATTTCTCATAGTCAGATGAGTGAAATGGGCCTGAGATTCTGCAGCAGGTATCTGCAAAGCTGTGTGTGGCCTGCTGCAAGACCTTCTGCTGGTGTGGCATCATGTCTGACTAATGTAACCTGTGTTAGCTGCACATTCTAGAAGAGAAGAACAGGCAACTTCAAGAAACTATGACCGAGTTAGAAAAGAAGCTTGGAGAGGCCCGGTCACAGTGCAGAGAGAGAGAATTACAGCTGGCATCTCAGAAGAAAAAAGAAAAAGAGCTGGTCACAACAGTGCAGAGGTATGAACAGCTGCTCCGCCTGTGCCCTGAAATGGGTGTACTTTTCCACCTATTGTCAAGACCTGATGTTATTTGCAATCCTAATCTGTTACAATGCTAATGATTTTTCACGGCAAGAGTTTTATTTGTGGCAAGTTGCAATTAATACCACAGAGAAGAGTCAGCCTAGGACACTCTTGGCTATTGTTCTTTAAGGATGTGGGACACTGCTGCAATGGCCTCACAGCCTGCTGACAGATAGAAGATGGAATAAACTTGTGTGGCAAAGGGGCATTGCATAGAAGCTGTCAGCATAGCTGTTTGATAACTGATCCTGTTATGAGCTGTGGAAAACCATCCTGGATATTGACTGATGGATATGTCAGGGAAGGGTTGAAGATTCCAAGAAACTGTAGCTGTTTCTTACCTTTTTCCTGAGGGTGTGGGTATTTACAGGGAGATTTAGCTTAAATTAATATGTTGTCACTGAACTTGCATAAAAATGAAAAAAATAAATGGGACAGATATCCAAGAATATTCCAGGTAAGACATAGAGACTTTGTTACTGTGTTAAATTTTAGATCAGGAGAGCTTCTTTAACATTTAACTTCTAAAAAACCAAGAAAGAGTGAAGGAGGGGAAAATCCCTTTTAATAGTTTATGTGGATGTTCCTATAGTTCACTGTCCCTCTGTTGGGTAAAGATGCATGCCACGGGAGTCTGAAAGGTTTCCATGATGAAAGGCAAGCTGGCTGGGATGCCCTGCCAGCCAAATTGTTGACACATTGTTTCCATCTTACCAATGAAAGGCCTCTTTTTTTTGTACCCCTCTCATAATCTAGAGTGGGATCATTCTGTCTTCTCTGAAAGTCTACAAATAGTTGGGGTGACCTCCGGTTTCTAAATTAGACATCTAGACTAGCACTAATAAAATGCGTTTCCTTTCTGAGAGAAAGTGAGCAGACAAAGGCTGTAGCTACACCTAAGGGCTTATGTTGAGCTACAGAGGGTGTGATGGTCATGCCCTCAGGTGGGAGCAGCTGGCACGAGTGGCTTTGTGCTCCCCGTGATGAGTCACAGACCCTGTGAAGGACAGGCCACCAGTACTGGGCACCACCTCTGATTCTAGACTCCACTTTGAGTTGTACCTGTCCCAGTGAGAAAATCTGAGTTTAAAGCTCCTGAAGCTTTTGAGGCGTTTGAAGATTCCTCTGATCTGTGCTGGAGCTGGTTTTGCCTCCCACAGTAGTGCAGAGCAACTGTGAGCACCACAGAGCTTTTCTTTGCTCCTCTCTGCCCTCTCTACCTACACAGTACTGCTGGAACTGTGCCTTTTGGGAGATGCAGCACGTAATCTGGCCCATAAAACCTGCATTCATCTGCATGAATCTGTCCTTGCCACTGCCATGGCAACTTCAGTAGTTTAGGATCTTTGCGTCATTGATCCACTGTTGGTTTGCTCATTTGTAAGTCTGGATTCTGCTAGGAACAGTTTTACAGTTCTAGTTTGGAAGATGGTGCAAGTTTCTAATTTTTTCCTAGAAACACAACCCTCTGGTTTCTATCAACCCACTTAAATCTTTCTTTCATGTTGAATGGCAGTTTACAGCAGAAAGTGGAAAAATGCCTGGAAGATGGTATTCGGCTTCCTATGTTGGACACAAAACAGCTTCAGAGCGAGAATGAATGTCTCAAAGAGAAGAATGAGAAAGCCAGTAAGGTTAGTCTGCAAATGATCTGCTGGTGGCATCTTTAACCTTAAGTACTGCATTTCTGTTTTCTTTTTCTACTTTAGAAGTAAATATATCACTAAAGAATTACACATTTGTTGCTAGTTCAGATTACTTTTCAATACCTGTCTGTTTCTGTTCAGTGCATTTATTTTGCATGAATTTCATACTTTGTCTGAGTTGAACTCTCTTCTGTCGTTTACGTTTTCAAAGGCTCTATTTAAAATCTCTGGCTACAACCTGTAAACTGATTTTTAGACAAGGATCTGAAGAGATTCAAGCCTTCTAAATTGCTCAATTTTATATTCTAGGTCATAGATAATCAACAAAATCAGATAGCTGGACTAATTTTAGACATACAGGTAAGGAAGAGTGTATATTCTGTTGTTTACTGTGTACAGTTTTTAGTTTTTTAAAATAACATTGCTGAAGTTGAATTTTATTCTATTATCTTCCAGAATAAGAATCAAAGGTAGAACTGCCAAGCACCTAATCTTGCTACCTGTAATTGGCCTGTGTTCTCTTGCAGGCTCGTAGTGTAGTTATGTTTGTATAGTTTAGCATTTGCTGGTACTCATTGAAAAGTGAAAAACTGTTGCTGTGTAGCATCCTTATTCTGCTGGTCTAGTGGTATGCAAAAATTGTGACACAGACAAATGTTGTTTCAGGTGTTACATATTTAAAAAGACGTTCAACTTGAACTCCATAACCTTTCTGAGGTTCTCTCTCCCTCTCTGTAGTTAAGATTATTTACATATAGGCTCTGTATATGTGTTGTGCTTATCAGAGATACATACAATTTTCTCATTGTATTATCGCCAACCTAAATCTTTTCATGTTTCCTAAACTTTGTCATCTTTTAGTCACCATCATTATCTTGAGACTGGTCATGTTTAATGTTTTGAGTGCTTAGCCTGAAATTAATTTAGAAAGCTGGCACAAGGAAATACAGAGTAGTTGTGACTGTCTGTGAATAGTATTCTGTTCTCCAGGACTTTCTCTTTTCCTAAGTATTTTATGTAAGGACAGAAAAAAGATTTGAAAACTATGTAAACCCTCAAATTACTTGTAGCCTACAGCAGCTTCTTTTTACCCTTGATATCCCTGACTTTCCATATTCATTACCTGGGAAGCATTGAAAATTAGTTCATTAGAAACTGAAATCCCTTACCAGCACAGAGATGCAATTTATCTTCAGCTCAGATGATCTCATTTTATTCCCTGTCTTCTGCCACATTGTAAACTTATGCTTGAGAATGTATTTAAATTCATTGTTTTTAACTTGCAAGCTGAAAGCAAATTCTGTTTCAGACAGCAGTGTATGAAGCAGTACTAATTTCTACTTGCTCATAATCATGGTGAAATGATTCTGTCTTCCTTGTATGGTTTTGCTTCATTGATTTGTTCTTCTGAGTGTATGGGATTAAAATTCTGGTTGGTCTTGACAAGGTGCCATGCTGCATGTACATCTTCAGAAACAGAAAAATTATGGATTACAGTGATTTTTTTTAAAAAAAAATTCCATATTTACATGATTAATTTAGATATCACAAATTAACAGTTTTGGTATAAATAAAGAGAGTAGAAGAAAGTCAGATTATACAATGCCTGTGTTACCTAAAGTACATCTCTCAATCCTGTCAGCCGCAATAAACCCAAACTGTGCCAGCTGGGAGTATTGCCACTAAGTTGTAACTTTGGAAAGCATATGGAAAAATTGAGGGTGAAGTACAGAGGATTCATAGCATTAAGGGGAACTTGGAAACCCGAGCACTGTAGACTCAGCCAAGCTTTTAAGTGTGTGTGCTTTTTCTGAGCTTTAGTATTAGGGTAGCAGAGAATGATAGATGTTAGGTGTAACTTTTAAAAATAAACACTGATTTTCACTTCTAGTAGTTCCTGTTACATGGTGCAGTTCTTGAGCTGAACATGTGCACATTGTTTGGAATATTCTAGAAGTTGTTTTTTTGATTAGTTTGCAGATTCATGTACATTTAATGGCAGATGTAGTTCTGAAAATACACTGGGGAAGGTAGTATTTCTCACCCTGTCTTCCCAGATAGCCTGTCTTCTTCCCCACCCTCAGAAAGGTGCAGCGTCAAACCTTATGTCTGTTGTTGATATTAACATGAAAGGTGTAAGTGGTAGTACTAATGGATGTATCATACCTGGGGCTTTGGGTGTCCCTGAGCATGATCATCATCAAAGACTGTTAAAACTGGGAGATACTTTCAGTTTGGGATGGTGTTTAGGACACTGGCATTACCCTGTTCACTTACTGCTTTCTAAGTGCTTCTCTTTGGCTGCCGCCACAAACGAAGCTAGAGGGATCTTCAGTCTGACGCAGTAATGGCCATTTTTCTCAGTAGATAATGTTTCTGGAAAACTGAAGGCTGTGATTCAAGGTCGCTCCAGGTTGTGCTCATCTGCAAGCACACAAAGGAAATGCCTGAAGCAGTTATTTCCTGCCCTGTCCTGGCCCAGGGTGTTTCCTTTGACGTGGGGCCAGGCCTTCCTTCCTTCTTCTGCCTGTCCTCCCACTGGTGTGTGTAGCTGTGCTTTCTCAAAGAGCTTATCTTTAGGATGCATAGTACTTCAGCACTTCCTTTTGAGGGCATGGTGTGGGTGAAAAGAGCAGCAGGTCAGGTGTATGAAAATGGTTTTCAAAACAAATACTCGTTTCTGGTTTCTGCCTGCTGATTCTTACTACTTACATGAAAATATAAAGTCTGGGGGTTTTTTAGTCCCTACTCAGTCTGTAAATGTTAGCACTATTGTTTTCCAGTTTTGCAGAGTAGGAGAGAGTACTGATTCCCAGCTGCTTGTGTGATGTTGAGTTGAATGTTGGATATTTTGTAAATGCTGCTACACTTCCTGTGAGTGATCAGGCCATTAAAAACTTCGCTCATTGTTGATCCTGCCTTGCCTCTCACGTCAGCACTAGTGATTCTTATAGCTGGCAGTCACAGCTGGAAAGATCTCTCTATTAGTATTCAGATAAGATGGTTTGAATATTCCACTTTCTGAATTTTGCTAGATGATCTTGAAAGACATATCTACAGATTTAAAAGCCAAGTAGTAGAATAAATATGAGGCCTTTTAAGAACAAAGGCACCTGTGGTCATGCTGAATCCACCCCAAAAACTCCACTTTGGAAAAATCTTATGATTTCTCAATTCTGTAGTTGAAAACGGGGGAATTGACAGGAGCTGATTCCATGTTGCAGCATTTTTTAATTGTTTGTTACTGCTTCTAACTGACCTGGAAGTCAGTCATGAAAAGCTGAAATACTGAAAATAGTAATTATTGTATCTATTAAAGATGACACTGTAAACTACAAATAAGTTAATTTTTTCAGTACAGTAGAATTGTATAGACTGTTCTCTCATATGTCTGAATGATTTTACAGAGGCTGTTGCTCTGTATCATCTATCAAAGACTTTCTTTTCAACTGTATAGGTGAGATGAATTCTGTTTTGAAAGGTTGTGGGAAGTCCTGCCTTAGTGTTTGTCTAAAGTAGAGACTGAAAAAGATCTTTGATTAAAACTTGTAATGACACAAATTAAGCTTTCTTGTGATCTATCTACTGCTTCTTTAAAATGAAATATTTTTTATTAGGATAAACAATATTGCATAGTTATTTTAGACTTCATGCATTTCGTATTGGACTAAGGTTATTGCATGCATACAGCCTTTTTGTTTCTAAAGAGATTGTGCTTATTTAAAAGGTTTCACCGATAACTTGGAATAGCTGTGTTAGTGTACTTAGAGCTGTTGGGGTACAGCCGAATATTACCATGTGAAACATAGTAGAAAATAAAAAATGAAGAATTGGTACAAAAACACTAAGTAACTGAAACTTAGAAATTTACTGAGGATGCATTTTTTGTCAGTGATAATACAAAGCATGAAAATTTAAAATTGTTACCTGTGTTTTCATTCACTTCAGTCTATGCAAGAGAAGCTTTCACAAGAAAAGCTGATAATTCAGAAGATGACAAATGAGCTTGAGGAAAAAGAAAGGAATATAGAGCAGTTGAATAAAGCTCTCTCTGAAGTAAGTAAAAACTCCAGTAACCCAACCCCTGACCACACTACCTGGAGAGAACTTAATTGAAGGATTATAAGATCCTTTGGTAGAACTTTATGAGCTTAATTACATAGTTAGCTGTCCTGGCTGCCATGCAGGTATATATTATATACTGTCCCTACCTCAAGAAGTGAGAACTTCAAGGGTGAAGATGGCTAAGCGGTGGTAACATGAAATAGTCTTGTAAAAGCTGTCTATCTGCCAGTCTTCGGAGGGGTACAGAAATACTGATTATATGTTTGAAAATTAATTATTTTTAATTATATCGTTTGTGGTTTGAAACAGAAAACTTTCTGCTACAGTGCATCATGCAGACTTAACTTTGCCCTTTTTTCTTTTGTTTTTCATAAAGAACCAAAGACTGATGGAGGAGAATACCTGCCTGAAGGAGCAGATGCGGCTGGTGGAGCAGTCTAGGCAGCCAGTATCTGAGAAGATGCCTATAGCAGACCAGTTGTTCAAGGAAATGTCCCATTGCTTGTTTGACTTGAAAGCACTGTGCAGTATTCTTACCCAGAGAGCTCAGGGCAAGGAGCCTAACCTTTCCTTACTGCTGGGAATCAGATGTAAGTGATTTTGTTGTGCCAATGCTTACTGACTTTTGACACAAAGGAGTAACAGTTTCACTGAGTGGTGCTCAAACTTGCTGGCTGGGCAAGCTGGTGTCCTTGCTATGCAGCTGGAGCTGTGGTTCATGAACTCATGAGGCTCCCTGGAAAAGCTGTGCTCTTAGTGCGTCTAGGCCACTGATGTATATGACTACGCAGATCCTTGCTGAGTCAGGAAAGTGGGTATCTGGCTCTTCATATTGACCCATTCATGGATATGTTCACTACTCTAGAAAAGAAACGTGTGACCAGGTGTCTGTCCCTCCTAAGGCACACTGAGGCTTAGTATATGCTAATGGGGCTTTAAAAGAAAACCCCATATGATGTTTGTTTTTGTTTTAAAGCCCTGAGATCAAGTGGTAGGCGTATACATCTACTTGTTTGAACGTGTATATGTCTGGTTTGGGAATGGGGGGGGTCCAGGTGTATTCAATAAGCCTGGTGCCTGGTAGCTTCATGTCTAGTACTGTTAACACTACATCTGGTCTTCAGCACTTACTAAGCTGTTAAATTTAATGAGAAGCATGCCCTAAAGCCCGGCACACGTAGTTTGTGTTCGGTCTTTTGTTTTAATAAGCTTGACAAACAATGACTTTTTTTTAAATGGATGTATCACAGTCTAATGTTTTCTCAATGCTAATTAGAATTAATGACGTAGACAGGTTGCTGAACTGAACCATCAGCAAGGTAGAAAAGTAAAGTACAGTGTCCTGTGCAACAAGAGCTACTACATACCTCCTAGCCTCTTTTCTGGATGGCTACAGAAAGCTCCAAAATCTCTAGGAAATGGATGTTCTATCCAGTTTTTTTCACTGCTGTTCTGATTCATCAGACTTGAGCAAGGCTAGGTCTTGGTGCAAACAGAAAAACATGCCTTTCAGAGAAGCACTGATGGCTCTGAATTGACTTTTAAGTTCATATGGTACCACGTTTTGTTAGCTTTTCATCACACTGAAGCACAATTTGTCATGATGTAACTAAAGTGACTGGGATGAGTAGTTGGAAGTATTCACAGAATGCAGTTGGTAGAGCTTTAACCTTGGATGTTGTTTTTCGTAGCACTGAGCTGTTCATCTGAAGAGAGTGAAAATTACCACAGCACAGAAACTCTTTCGAAGAAACTCTCGGACGTTTGTCAGTTACGGAAGGATATTGATGAATTAAGGACTATAATGTCAGACCGTTACGCTCAGGACATGGGGGACAACTGCATTACTCAATGACAACACTTCATCTAGTAGCAAACGACTTACTAAATCCTGCTGTGTCACAGGTCTTTCCATTTCTGTTAAGGAGCCATATTCGAAGGCTGCAATCAGTGCCGGACACGCATCTGTGAGGGCTGTGTGTAATCAGTCCTGGGAGTCTGGTGTGGAGGGGAGAGCCATCATTTGAGCAGAGTGATGCAAACTACAAGAAGTCTTTTCTCCAAACTACTGAATGTAGGAACAAGCTGTGAAGAATGATTCGGTTGGACACTGTTTCCTTCATTAGGGCTTATTTGATTACTTGACCTAGTTTTTGGAATCAGAGCTTCAAAACAGCCGTGCTGCTACTACTCTGTCCTTTCCTTCATCAAGGGTTTGTGCGGCATTATTCGTGTTCTGATATTAGAGGAGAAGGTGGAAGGACCTGTAGCTGTATGTGATGAAGCCAGAGCCATCTGCCACTGCACTTCACTCTGAGAATTGCAATTGGAACAATCTTGGAGCACTGTAAAAAGTAGTTGCTATCCAAGTTGTCTAAAAATAGGAATGTAAGAAAGATGTTTTTAATAATGAATATTTTGTCCAATAGCAGAACCCCCCCGAAGTTTAACTCCTTTATGCAAACAAGTCTATAAAATATGGCTGTATCAGGTTGTTTGAAGTGCTCTCACATTGCTAAAAGAAGTTTCAATAATATGAAGTCTGTGACAAACCCAGAGAAGCTGTAAGGCGTGAAGCTGTAGCATAGTACATGTCTGTAAGAAAAAAAAACACCAAAAAAACCAACAACAAAAAACCCCAAACCCAACAACTGTGTTTTGGTGTTTGTACTTATTTTTCCCTTAGGTCCTCTCCATTTTAAAATGTGGCTGGTCTATGTTCTGTTCCTGAAGGCCTCTGATGAGGTTGTGCACCACCTCAACTATTTTTTACCACAGCCATAAAAAGGGTGTTTGACTTTTGGCAAAATCAGGGCTCAAACCAGAATGTTTCTAGTTAGCAGTATTAAATACTTGGTTACCTGAGGACTGCAAAATTATTTGGGAATTTTTGATTTCTCCATTTTTGTAGAAAGCAATTACATAAAAAAGTAAGATTATGTTCCATAACTTATTCAGTGAGTGTCACTTGGCAGTGCTGTTTAACTCCCATTGGACAAATGACATTTCCTGGAACATTACTGCAAGTTAGCTGCACAGTTATGCATGGTGGAAAATAGTATTTAACTGAAGACAACAAAAACCTGGGAAGAGCAAACCCACTTTCAAATCATGCTGTTGAGAAAAAAATGTGCATCACTTACATATATGGGATTAAAAGGTGGTTTCAGATGAAAGTCAGTCAACGGACTCATAGTCAAGAAAATTCTAGAGTAACATTTTTATGGCAAAAGTTAGTATCTTCAGTTTTCTGATTATATTTGTGTTACTAGAAAAAAGTGGTAGATCAATGTATACTGGTTACCAGTTTTACCTTGGTGATATTTTGCTTTCTGTTCATTGTTAAACAGTTACCATTAATATTATTTGTATAATTTAGTGGTTTAAATTTTTTTAACTATATGCATTTATTTATTTGGCAGTTTTGTCTATCCTGAAGCTACGCTTGGACTAATTTGTGAAGAACAGTGTTGCTGTATTACTGCTACACAGTGTTTTCAGGTAGATTAATCTGACTGCTTCAGCTCCTGTGAGCACTAAAACAGTGTCTAGATGAAATCTCAAGTGAAGTTGTCTACTTAAAGGAAAAAATGAGGCCATTTTATTTTAAATTTATGTGCTCTTTCTGTAGACGTGCTGCAGTCTCTCCACCAGGGCACAATTTGCTCCAGTTTTCCTTGTCCTTCTCAGTACTGTGATGCAGGTGGAGTTGGAAATATAATTGTACTCCTCTCTTCAATGGTGAGAAGATCTTCTGAACTAATCTGCATTCTTAGACTGCAAACAGATCAATGGTTATTATCTAAAGGGATGATTTATTCCAGTAGCTAATTAGCAATATTAATTCCACATTAATACACACCTTCCACCTTGAAGGTGTACTTTTTTACTAGTGCAAAACTGAAAACAAGGATCTTTGTACAAATGGGCTGGCATGGGTTCCTGTGCCTCTGGCAGTATTGGCTTTTGTGACTAAAGACTCAGCTCATTCCTTTTGTGTAGTTTGTTGGTTTTGTCCCTGCAGTGAAGTAGTGCTCTTCTGTTTACAGCATCTTTCTCCTATCAGAATTCAACAGATAATAAATTAGAAGTAATAGGGAGAGAGGAAACACCTAAGTTACACATTGTTATTTCCTTTGATGGCAATGTTGTACCTATAAAAATTACCAAGCAACACTATTTCTAACTTGGATGTAAATAACAAGGAGTATAATAGAGCAATTAGAAAGGAGCAGGAGATCTTTTGAGTCACGTTAAACTGTTAAGCTTGTCACTTGGCTGATGTGTCTCCACTGTCCCTCCTGTTAAAGGGTGGTACTGTACTGAAAGTTGAGATCAGTAATTTATGTTTGCAGAGCACTTCAGGAGCCTTTATGCTCTTTGAATATTAGTTGAAAGTTTCTCTGGAGGGAGGTCTCATTTTATTCATAGTACTTTGATTGCAGTGCTGTAATCTTGCATTGTAATGTTTTTCTTGGAAAACCTGTAATATTTATGTTGACTTTAAAGCACTTGATTTTAAAACCCCATGGGGTTATCTGCCTCAGTCAGATTAAAGTGAGGAGGTAAATGATGGATGTATGAGCCAAAGATGCAGACTACCAACTGACTATCTACAGTGATACAGTATTTTGCTTTGATTTCTTAAAATTTGGCCTGTTGTAGTGGTAGAAATTACTATATATGCATCAGTTTACAGATGCCTCTAAATGGAATAAGCTTTGTCTAAAATATGCATGACTGTTTAATTGGTTAAAATGTAGTGTGTGTGGTCTCATTCAGCATATTTAATACAGAGTTGATTAACGAATGTTAACATTGGAATTGCTTGGATTTAGTCATGACAACTTTTTGCTGTAGCTATTAGACAATCCCAAGGGCTGGAAAACAACCACAAGTGAATGGATACTGTACCATTCTGGGTGTCAGCAATTTGTACAGTAACATTTTGTGTAGTTTCAGATTGAATTTATATGACCCTCTAGAAGATATTTACAGTAACTACTGTATTTAAGAATGTATTTTGAAAAAGACGTGGAAAGTAACTGTCTTCAGACAAGCTATAGATGATGCTATGTATTTACTATATAGAAGTAATGCAGCTCAGTCGTGTAAATGTGATTTAGGTTGCTAAGTCTCTGCTGTGCAGCTCTGTGGTGTGACAGTTGTGTGACATTGTGGAGATTGCTGTAGCCACCCACTCAGGCTCCAGCATTTGAAGTTGCTGGTGGTCATGAAGTCATTACAAGAGCTGAAATTCCATCCTTTTCACTTCAAAAGGTTTCCTTCCTTCCTTTGCCCTTGCTGCCCACCTTTTCTTTCAAATGTTATTTTGGATGTTTTTCTTGCAGGGTAAGAGCACAAGGAAAGGAAGAAAGCAAACCCTTTCCTCCACAACCTGCTGCCATAGTATGGGCAGTGATGGCACACTGCAATCTCTCCACCAGAGCACAATTTGCTCCAGTTTTCCTTGTCCTTCTCAGTACTGTGATGCAGGTGGAGTTGGAAGTATAATTGTCCTCTTCTCATTGATGTGAAGAGTTCTGCCATGAGTGGGAAAAAGTACTTCTGAACTAATCTGCATTCTTAGACTGCAAACAGATCAATGGTTATTATCTAAAGGGATGATTTATTCCAGTAGCTAATTAGCAATATTAATTCAACAGCTGCATACCTTTGTGCCTTTTTTGCCCAAAGTAAGTGTATATTCCCCTTGAACTTCAGATAAGTTGTTAGGATGCTGATGACTGCACCTTGTTTTCTTCTCACCTGCCATTACTTTGTTAATAAGCTTTTGTAGTAAGAACTCTTGCATAATATCTAGGAACAGAAGTATTTAAACTAGGTACTAGGTGTACACTTTGAATATTAGGCTGGTTGTAGTATGCAGCTTTTTTGAATATGATACGTGAGCAGGAAACACAAATCATAATGTGTTTGTGTATATTAATTACAGTATATCATTAGTTCAGTGGGGAGGAGTGTCTGGAGCTCTCTTTTAAAAGCACAGCTGACATATGTACTGGATCAGTCCCTGAAGACTGGTAGTTTTGTAAATTGGGTTCAATTTTTGAACCGCTCAGAATACCTCATATGTAAATAGAGTTGTCATGACTTAATCACAATGTGTTCATTGTAAAAAGTAAAGGAGCCACTGGCTGGCTCAGCTTTAGGCTTGTTGTTCTTGCCTCTTTTTGTAATTTTTTTTAAAGTAGGGTTTACAGCTAGAATTTTGAATGCCAAAGTTCTATTTATTAAATAATAATAAAAGTTTTCATTGTTAATGACTGGTATTTTTCCACTGGAATTTGTTTGTTGATGTTTGGGATTTGTATCCACAGAGCAGAAATAAATTTTGTTACAAAAGTGAATTTTTCATGGTTCTCATTTGTCCAGTATCTGGCATGGGACAGAAGTGACTAAAGCTGGAGGCAAGAAAGGGTCACGAAACATCTCTCTGATGCCCACCCTGCCTTCCCTTCAGTGGTCTGTAATTCTGCTGGAATACCAGCTCAGCTCACCTAGCTTACTTCCTGTTTTCTGTTCCTTTCAGGGTTTGTTGGTTGGTTGGGTTTTTTTAAGTCGGGGCCTTGATATCAAAAATACTATTTCAGCATGATGAAAGGATTTTAGATCAGTTCCCTGATGCTTTTTATAGGCAGATGATCCTGTTGCCACTCTTGGATACTGATGGGAGAGATGACAGGTCTGTTTAAAAGACTAAGCACAAAATAGTAGGCAGAAGTGTTATGATAGCTCATCTCAGAGTTGCTGAAAGATTCATCAGCTTCGGAACATGTTGCCCCAAAGCCAATCGTGCAGGGCAAAATTAAAATTGGATGGTGAAACATATCCAGCAGTGGGTCTGGTACCAAGAAGAAAACTGGTAATCAGAGAGGAAATGCATTTTTAATTCCTACTTTTCAGCTGAAATGCACAAACGGGTGTGTGGTCACACTGAGCAGTAGCCAGGGCAGTCAGAAATTCCTGCTGCATGAAACGCTGCAGGTCAGTATAGCCTAACACAATCAAGCATCATTGACTTCCATCTCAGGTTAGTCTGAGGAAGAGTCAAAGGTTAAGGATTTTAATCAATGTAGCAGGAGTCTTCTCAAGTGTGGAGGGAAGTGGGGTCACCAAAGAAAGATTTCTTTTCTAACAGTTCCCTGTGATAAATCGTAGAGCCTGTTTGGAGCATTGAGGGCTGGATGAACTTTGCATGTTCCCCTCTTCCCACCTTCATCATGCAGAGCACAAAAGTTGGCACTACTACTTCCTTTCAAAGACACTGGGAAATTCACTTTAGTTAGCTAATACATTATGTATGGTAGTCATCACTTGCTTTTCTCAAGCATTGTGACCAAATGTTACATGATGGGCTTCTAAGTCAATTAAAAACATCCTGTGTCCTGTGTAAATACCTGTAAAGGGCTGCACAGATGCCAGCTTTTCCATAAGATTTCTGAGGGTGACCATTTGTGAACTGCTCAAAGTACCATGATTAAAGCACTGCCAACAAGAGCAGTAGTAGAAAATAATTCTGTTGGCTTTTATTCCACAAAAAAAATACAACTCCACATGTGGATAAAGTGAAGCCATAAACAATAATACCGCAAATAACATCACAGTATCTTGAATGAGTACAGCTTACAACAGTTAAACCTACGGTAGATCCCTTACATTATGTAAATTAAGCAAGTCTGCAGCATGTGCTAATGATGCTGGGTCGTTTGTTTTGTAAATTAATGGGTTCAGTATACTTGAAAAATATCCAAGAGGCAAGGAAAAGCATATGCTATGAACGATGGTACTTAATTGCATTTTAGTATGTGCATATTTCTTTTCCTACGTTGTGTGAGTTACTCCCCCTTTGAGGGCAGCTGCTGCTTTTCTCTTCCTCTTTTTGTGTCACAGCTCTGAATTTCATGGAGATGAAGGCATGGAGCTGAAGCCTGCTCAGTTAGTGGAGAACCTGATAGGTTCAGCTAATGCTTCAAGGTGCTCTCATGAGTGGTTTGGCAGCTCCCCTGAACAATGCAACCTGTAGGTATTAATAGAGCAGAAAACTGATTTGCTGGTCTGTGTACCTGTGAAACCGTTTGCCTGGAGGAAGGCAAAAGGAAACCATTATCAAGTTCTGCTTGAGAAAAATGGTATCTGCTGCTGAGAGAGTGAATTGTAACACTAAAGGTTGTTGTAAGAGAGTTTTCTGACTGAAACCCCCTCCTTGAGCAGGAACTGAATAGAATTTAACATCAAAAAGGCTTGTCTCCCCTTCATTAAAACATGGGAATATAACATGTCCCTGACTGTCACCAAAACCCTCTCCCAGACCAAAGAAATTGTATTGAGCTTCAAGGTGGCCCCAGGTATCAAATGAAGGTATTTCAGAGCCCCACTGCTGTCAGCCTGTGTTGGGGTGAGGGCCCATCCATACCCTGGCTGAGTGCTGGGTCCCCACCACCCCTGCTCCCAGGACTGAGCTCTACCCTGGGGGAAGGTCAGGAGCCAGCTCCTGGCACCGAAACTGGTCACAGTGCTTCAGTGTGGGCCGAGTCAGAAGCTGGATTTTTCTGGTTTCTCAAGAAGCCAACTTGCCCTTGCTGGCACCAGCGAGATGCAGCTCCCTAAGGATTTCAGCTAACTGTGGCACAGGTGCTGCAGCCTGGTGCTGTGATCACAGGAAATGTAAACCCTACCCTCCTAACTTAGCACACAGAAGAAGAGGCAGCGTATGAAGCCAAATTAGCCTCTTACCTTCTTCCAGGGACTATCATTCTGAGCCAGCAAAGAAAAGTAGTTCAAAATGTCTGCATCTGTGACTGACTGCTTTCTGAGACTACAGTTCCTTTTACTTATCAATTGCAATGATTTAATTTTATGGGGAAAAAAGTCTTTTTAATCACTACATTTGGGTTAAAACTTTTTTCCTTTTTTTGCTGTTAATTCTTTGATTACAGTAATTGCCTCTTTTTTTTTTTTTGGACGGCTGGTATCGATGATGCCTGTGTTTTGGAGCAGGGCTATTAGAGAAACCAGTTTGGCTGAGATCTTGCAGCCTATTAAGTAATTAGAGCAAGAACTCATCACACTCTCTGTAATTATAGCCACTGTCATTAATTTATCTAATTATTTTGCAGGACTCTAAAATGGCTTTCAGAGGTTTTTTTAAAGTTTGTTTCTGTGTTTGTAAACATACATACATGGGCTGGGAGGGGGACAGGGAGGAAGCACCCACTTAGACGTG
The DNA here is from genome assembly GCA_013396695.1 of Sakesphorus luctuosus. Lineage (NCBI taxonomy): Eukaryota > Metazoa > Chordata > Aves > Passeriformes > Thamnophilidae > Sakesphorus > Sakesphorus luctuosus. Next base: position 743,657 of record VWZD01008083.1, read on the forward strand.
GCAGTTCCCAGGAACCAGCCAGCATGCCTCTTTCTACAGACAGTTTGGACAACAGGATTTAATGGACCGATGCATTTTCTAACCTTAAGCTATTTTCATCTCATAGTGGTTAAACAAGATGGTGCCTAATTTATTGTCAGTTAATTAGGGGCAATCCAGCAACAGGGAGGGAGGGAGCTCTGATTGGAGTAATTGATAACAAAACTTTGAGATGATCTGTCTTCCCCCAATGCACAATACTTGAGTTATTCAAGAAGCTGATCTTGTATTGGTGCCTTTGAACTTGGTGTTTTAAGGTGGCCTGGAAGTAATGCTGATCCCTGGGGCAATTCCAGGGCTGTGGGACAGTCATGATGCAGGACAGGATGGGCTGGTGAAGACTCTCTGTCCTGCTGCAAACAAATCCTAGCCGTGAGATGCTCTCAAGTCTGACATGGTTCATTAGGGTCCTGTAAAGCCCCATTCAGATGTTGTGGTGGCTGTCACCTCTTGAGCACAACCACCCAAGCCTGTATTCAGTTAAGTCCCTTGAAATCTCCCCTGGGATCTTCAAACTGAGCTTTCTCCTTTGGAAGATCAGGTGTGTCATGGCATGTTGATGGCTCTCATGCTCCTGTTAATCTGGACATGTTGTTGTCCTCTTTATGTCAGGGCTGGGGTATCAGTACCCAGTTTCTGGACCTTTCTTTGGTCACTAACTGTTTTGATAAATAGGATTTACTGGCATGTTAAAGCCACGAAATTACCACCTCCCAGTAAAATCATCCCTGAAGTATTACCATGTATGGAAGATCATCAAACTTCAGCTGCTTGCAGCCCGACTTTTGCCCCCTTATGGGAGCTCATCACTTTGGAGAGAGTCAATAAAGGTTAGAGCCTGGAGGAAGCTGGCGAAGGCATGCACTGCCCTGCAGGGAGCTCTGCTGAAGGAGGGAACACTGCAAAGGGGTTTGATTGATGACATAATCCAATCAGCCTCCAGACACTCTTCATTATACAAGCTAGTGACAATCAGATCATTAGTTACATTATCACCCGCTGCCTTAGTGCCTGTGAAATAGCACAGATAAGTAATAGGACATTTTTAGTTTAAATTGCATTTCGAACATTTTAATTAAAAGCCTATTATAATCAATCTGTTTCTAACCTCCTTTCCCTCGTCCTCATTCATAAAAATTAATTATCCCCATGAAGAGCCAGTGACTGAGTATATCCTGCTCATGGCCAGTGGCAGCTTCAGAGCCTGGGTTTGCCACTGCTCAGGTGGCTACATGCACCGAGCCAGTCCAAACTGTGTGTACAGACAAAGCTGGTCATGCAGGGCAGTTTAGCAGCCTTCCCATTGCTGGATACGGCCCAGTATGGGGGTGTTGCGAGTCATTTAAGCAAAAGTGATGATCTGCTCAGACCCTGGAGTCTCAGACCATTTTGTCTGGTATCCATTTGTCTCAGAGGTGAGAGGAGCTGACAACACCTAGATTTTCACCAATTTTAAAAGAAAATTTTATCTCAAAGTGCTGGCATTTTTAAAAAGTCCAAAATCTTCCCTGAAGTGGCTATGAAGGTCAGCACAAAATGACCCTCAAATGGCTGAGAGAGCCATTCACAACATTGCAGGCAGCTTAAGACTAAGTATTTGCAGTCTGACTCCAAAACATATTTAGAATGTAAGAATAAATACAAAATTGATCTTTTTTTTTTTTTTAAATAACCCAAAGTCATTGGCTAAACTGCCTGACCTTCTCAAGGCTCATCACTCAACCCAGCCTGCATAAACAAAATCAGATTGTTTGTAACATATATTGCAAGTGGTGACTTTAGAAAGCAAAAGAGTAAGTCAAATTTGATCAGGCAAAGGAAGAACACCTAGTTCAGGAAAGAAACAGTCTCTTTTCTAATTAAGAAAATAACTGCACTGTTACAGGCTTACAGACAGATTAACCGACAGTGGCAATAGGATCAGTAATTCATCAGTTTGTCCATGAGGATCTTACAGGAGACAGCACTGAAAGCCTTCCTAAACTCAAGGTGATACCATCCATTGCCTTCCCCTTCTCCACTGAGCAAATACTTTTGTTGTCGAAGTCTGTCAGGTCAGTCACACGTGGTTTCCTCTGCATAACTCCATGCTGACTACTCCCAGTCCCTTTGTCTTTAATGTGTTCCGAAACAGTTTCCAGAGTAACTTGATGTACCCCCTTCTCAGGGATCAAGGTGAGACTGACCAACCTGTAGTTCCCTGCAACCTGCCAGGGAACTGTACCTTCAAAGGAGGCACGTCTTGTGGGGCATTCCTAAAACAATTTGTAACAACTGTTTTTCTCCAAGGAACTTTCCTTCCTTCTTTTAAGGGATGGAAGTTGCGCTTAGCATGTATGAGGCAACACAGTGAGAAAAACAAACCCGTGTTGCCTTCCGTAGCTAAGCACCAATTCAGCTGCACTCACACTGCAGGCTGGCGCTGCAGGTGCTCACAGTGCTCAGCACACCCTGCTAGGGTGAATATACAGGAATAAGGTCAACTGTTGCTTCTCTCCCCAAGCCTTGGGTGGAGTGACTAAGGAAGGAGAGAATCAAGTTTTCTCTGCCTCACCTTCTCACTATGGAGTGCTTGTGGGCTCGTGATGAAGAGCTGTGTTACAGAGGTCATTTGTTGGGGCTTTCTTCCACCCAGAGAAGAAGAGCCCTTTGCACCTGTAATTCTCACAGTTATGACACAATTGCTGGCTGTTAACATGGAAGCAAGGAGGTCAAATCTGCAGCAAATCAGGCACAGCAGGTAACAAAGCCTATATTTTCCTGAAACCTATACTCCCAGGTTTCAGACTGGAGAGCACATTTGACTGTGATGGACTTGTTACATCACTTGATGGTTAGAAGTCACACACACATAGAACTCTCTTTGGAGCTGCATTCCCTACAGTACTTGCATTATTTCCATTTTGTTAGTGTTTAAGGTAACATTTTTGTATGGTCACCTATGTTAGGCTGAGAGAAGTCCCTTCCATTGTGTGGTGAGGAACAGGAAGTCTGGCTGGATGCCAAAACACAGAGCCATGGCACAGAGGAGCTGGCAGTCCATATGGTCTCCACAGCAGGAGAAAATAGACAGTGAAAGGCCTTTATCCATGATAGTTGGGTTCCGCCACAGGAGCATGGCAAGAAGTCAAAGCTTAACCCTGCATTGGACATTTAGAAACAAACCATTTATGTGCTAAGTCAGTCTCAAATTATTAAAATGGGGATTAAAGGGGCTTTCATAGAGAAGCAGTTTGAGGCAGCAGTGGTGACATTTTCTGTATCTTAGATTTAAGGTTTCACATAAATGTCCTGAAAGAATTTCTAAAAATATGACAGCACCATAGTACTATTATTTACATGCACATTAATACAGAACATAATATGGTTCTGTTTAATTAAAACAAAAACTCTATTACATAAACTGACCTTCAAATAAAAGGAAATTTATTAGCTCTGTAATTCTAAATCTGACTTTTGAATGCTGTGAATTGTTTCAGTGTGCAGAGTGAAGAACTTGTTTCTTCTTGACACAAACTAAGACAGAAGAGATGAGCCTTGCACTTGTGGCATGTCTGAAATGTATTTCAGAGACACCATGTCCTGGAAAATAGGCACAGAATGTCCAGTTGTGGTGCTGGCTGTTCTGTTTGGGATGAGCTGGACACCTTTGGGCAAGTAGCTCCATTTCAGCCCCTCACTGTATGTGTATGTCAAGTGGAGATTACACAGGCTCCCTTGGAAAGCATCTTGACACCTTTGGATGAAAATTTCCACAAGAACTAAACAGCATGTCCACTAATCAGCATCCATACACTAGCCTCTGTACGTGAAATTAGATGCCAAAAATTAGTAGTTTTCAATCTGATCACAAAACTGGAATACTGCATCTTCTGTGTTGAATCCCCTCCAACTCCATAGCAGTCAATAAACCAGGAACACTATCCCACTTCCAGGATTAAGGTTAGTTGAACTGCACAAAACTAAATCCATTCCTCATACAATGGGGAATGGAGAGACCCCAAACTTTACAAAGGTTCCTAACTAGTACCCAAAGGACCAAACTCAGCACAAAAGTATAATTTCATTTACATACATCAAGATTTCCCTGGATCCACAGGTTCTACTGCAGAAGTCCAGAGATTTCTTTCTCTCACTCTGCAGACCTAGCACAGAATGCAAGTTTTCTTCCATCAAGTACCAGATCCACCTGTTAGTTGTTAAAAACTCTGGGTTTGCTGTATCCCCTGCGTTAGGGTCTGCTAAGCTGTGGTTTGGAGGTTTTCACTCTGTGCTTGTGCATCTTGACGGAGTGTTGCTGCCTCATGTGCCTGCAGAAGAATAGCCAAGGGTTTTGCTCAGGCATCTGGCATCTGGCTTTTCTGGGAAGTGATCCCTTGGGAAGGCAGTGTCATGGGAGAGCACCACTCCAGGCTGTTGCAGAGGTTTGCCTTTCACATACTGAACACAGAGCCTTGGCCGCTCTCCCTTTCTCTCAATCCACCACTGAATTTACAGAGCAGCAGCTCCCAGCACCCCTTCCCAGCTGGACCATGGTGTTTTTTCCTTCCCATCCCGCAATGCTGGTAGCATTACCTTCCCCCAGCACCTCCCAGCACTTGTCACTAGGACACAGACTCAGGTGGTGAGCACTGCCGCAGCCATGGCTGCTGTTGCTCTCTGGTGTTAGCCTGTGATTTAATTCTCCTGTTTGAAAGGCCCCCACTCATAGGTTCAGCAGTCTGAGAGTGTTTCATGTTGTGTATATGCACTGTTAAAGGGAAAATGAACTAGAAGTATTATGAGCGACTTCAAAAGCTCAGGCACAGCAGTTTGATCCTTTGATGAGCAGTGAATAAGATTGTGCTTTCTCACACCCAGTCAGGAGAAGCAACATCAGGATTACAGAAATAAAATAGTTTCACAAGCAAGAGTCCTCACCAAGCAGAGATACATTTGCAGCACTGATGAGGACAGAACAAAATGTACAGGATTAGTTTAAATGGATGGATCCTGGATCTATCTAGGGATATATCCTTAAGATCATAAGCATTGTATTTGCAGTTCTTTTTATTTCCTTCAGATAGAAAATAAAAAGCCAGTTGATTTTGTCTCACTTCACACCTGAGCATCTTAGCCCCACTCCATGAGTGCAGGTCTAGCAGTAGGTCCTCCTACCTCGATGAGCTCTTATTGCCCATAGCTGGCACACACAAACTGAAAGCAAAGGTTAAAACCAATCCTGACTTAAATCCCTGTGCATTCTGCTCTCATGCACCTTCCTCTTGTCCCATCAATCGCTCTTCCTGCCACTTGACATTTTGCTAGATAATGAGTAATGTGTCTGGCCTTCTCCTGAGGCAGATTCAACAGCACAACCCTTTCCAACTACCTTATGCAGAGGGAAAAGGTGACTCTGTCACAGTCCATTTTAGAAACATCTAAGTGTCTCTGGCTGAAAGGAACATACGCTCAACTCAAGTAATGGATTCTCCTTTACAGAGCAGCAAAAGAGAACAAATGCAGAAAGGCTTATTAGCTAATCTAGTGATGGATTGCATCTTCAGAAAGGAGATTTTTATTTTTGAATGCTTCTGGTTCAGCATTCAATGATGTCACTTATCACTGTGCTGGCCAGCAAGGAGTCTGTCCTCACCAAAGGCCACACTTTTACCACTGCTTGTTAAAATGGTTAGAATACTGATCAGGAAGAAGAAAATTTCCTCTGCAAGCAAACTATCAATTTATTGCCAAAGAAAAACTGGGGAAATGACCATGAAGTCTTAAAGACGCATGTTAATTTGTTAGTATGTAAACAGCTGTAACTAACAAGATCATTATGAACTCTTGATACCCATCGTTCAATCAGTATTGCAAACAGTTTCTTTAAATCAAAGCAAACAAAAATTAGATTGGAGAAAACTATCCAACAGTATAACTGGTAAAATATAGTACTGCATTCAAGAGGAAATAAAGTTAATTCACCTGAAAAATAAAGACTATCTACTCATACAAAGAAAATCCTGTACAGTACAGCTTCATTCAAAATGCAGGCAGCACATTTCTAAGAAGCAGATTCTATTCTTTTGCCAAAGGGAGAAAGGGAAAAGGCCAGAGATGTTTCATCAAAAGCGCCACTAACACATTCAGTGCATGTCAGGATTGCTTGTGCCTAGGTGCCTTACTCTGGCTCAGGGAGGGCTTTGAAGCATAACAGATCTTTCTGAGATGTCCCTTGTCATTCAGGAAGCTGTTACCTGCAATGGGCATACTGTGGGACAAGGAGGGAAATTAAACAAGGGGAAGAAAACACCAAAACAGCCATCTTCAAGAAAAAACTTGAAATTTAAACACCTGGATGTTATGAGTCTGGTGCTTGAAAACCCCCACTAAAGTGGAATGTGTATGCAGGGATTCCCCCAAGCAATGTCCTTTTGAACACACAGCCCTCTTCTGACTGGGCAGAAAACAATCTTTGAATCTTGGGCTGGTTGAAGACAGCTGTGAGCCTTTGGGATAGGACCCTATTGCACTGCTCAGTGATGTGCAAGGAAGCATGGATTTCAGAGCAGCAGCACAGTGAACCTGGGGCATGTTCACCCGGGGGAGACTCCACAGCTATGATCTGTTTGCTCAGCAGCTGAGCTGGCATTCGCCAGCTACATGTGTTGGGTTTGTAAACAGACAGAATGAAGTAGCATTTTCTTAGGCATGTTTGATATTTGGCTTTTCCCATTGGGTTCAGGAGCTCTGTGAACTGTCAGCTTGAATCCCTCTCAAAAGTGGAATAACAGAAGTTTGCAGTTTTATAGTGCTGCATGTTGAATGCCTTCCTTGGATTCCTCCCAGGCAATCACATACAGCAAACAACAAGTAAATAATGTGTGGTGAGTGTGTCCCCCTAAAATCGAAATAGTTCCAAGTAGCCAACTGTTACTTCAGCAGGTTGGGATAGTGGTGATTGGAAGGGAATGCTGTAATTGCACACATGCACACACACATAAAGGGCAAGGATTTCTCAATTTTCAGAGGACTAATATTTGAGAATATTTTTATTTAAAAATTCAAACATTTCAACTGTTAAAATTGAAAACTTGCAATTTCTTATAGATTTGGAGCTGCAAATCCAACTCTTTTCAATGATACTTGATACTTCAAGCAAATATTCACTCTGTTTAAGTCAATGTAGCTTACTTAGCTAACCCAAATCATTGCTTATATAGAATGAGATGCAGCTTATATAGCTGCGATGCAGATGTCACTGTGATCATCAGCCATCAGCCCTGGCTCTATAAAACTTGCCCAAATATGAAAGTCACTTTCTAAGAGGACTTTCTCCACTCATTGTAGTGCCTCTTATAAACAATCGCTACACAGAGCACCAAAGTGGATAGCAAGACGTCTTCCTAAAAGGGAGTTTCCCACCAGGGCATGTTTGAAGGTAGCAGGGATGCAAACAAAGAGCTCCCTTGTCCCACAGTTTTCTTTCTCCTGCTCTTTCCTCTGTGCTCTTGGTGTGGGTCTGTTCTGCCCATGCTCTTGCCCTCTCATCATGTTCCCATTCTCAATGTGAGCAAGGATTGGAGACACTCAGGATGGTTGCAAAACTAACCCAGATACAACATGATAAAGCCAGCCCAGTGTGTTCCCCCCTGTATGATTTCCTGTGTTAGAAAGCTGTTTGGGAGGCCCAGGGAGGTATGAGCAGCCCTTTTCCACCAGCTACAAGACCATCACAGCCTGTGGCTGCTCTCCTTAACCCATGGAGAGACTCTTCAGGTGCCTTTGCTTCCTTGAAGAAAATTCTTTACTCATGCACTGTGTTCCATGTCTCCCACTACCTGTTGTGGTTCTCAGCATTCATCAAATGGATGGTAGCAGTGAGTGTGCTCGAAGAGGGACAAGGCTCACCCTCTCCACTCAGCTGGTGGATTTATTCCCAAACTCAGCTTCATATCATCAGCAGGGCAATACCTGAGCAATGTGGGTACAGTAATAGCACAGCCTTCGGCAGCAGAAATGGATTTCTGGTCTCCTGTTGGTCAGCAGCACAGGCATGTCTGTAGAGACATCTTTGGAAATAGCAATAGAAAAGGCCCTTTCAGCAGCCTTCAAGCTTCATTTCTGCCCTGCAATCTTCTCCAAGTACTCAGCAAAATTACTTGGATGCCTGGACTCTACAGTAAGAGGAAGTGGGCTTGGATCATCATTTGTCTTGGGTGAACATTTTTCTGTATTAGTGATTAATCACCAGTCACTATTTAATCACCAACATTTACCCTAGCAATGGGTGCACCAGCTATATTATTAATGTGGGGGGGGAAATCAGTTCCTCCATCAGCTGTTCTGTTTCTTTAGTAAAGACAAGGGGAAAAGCTTGAAAACCAGCCCTTGGTCCTAATTTATCTCCATCACAACAGCTGTAAACTTGTTTATCCTGACAGCAGAGGGGTGCAGCTGTTCAGGCTGGTTGCCCTGCACAGCTCTCAGGCTCCTGCTGGTCTCTGGTGAAGAGAGGAAATACACAACGGAAGCTCTTTCATGACGACAGCAAATCAGTGCTCAGGAAAACTGCCCCATTCCTTCTGGGAATTTCTCTTGGCTGGAGATGGGCAACATGAGAATTTCATACATTTTATGAAAACATAGGTTATCATATGTGGAAGAATGGTCACATCTCGATTCTTCAAGAGGAAGTGCTGTAGCTTCTGCCAACCACCATCCATCCCACCCCCATCCCACAACCTCCTTTGCAAAGATGTTCAAAGATGACCACTATTTTTTTATCAGTACTGAAAAAAGTCCTCATTTAATTGCATCAGGCTATTTATATGCACAGCAGATGTGCAGTGAGGCAAATGAAAGGGGTCACTGCTTGTTCCTGGGAGGATTTGATCACTCCTCCATTACACTTCTGAAGATATTTTTGGAAAGAAAGCCACGCAGGCCTTGGGGAACCTTGAAGAGGTCAGGAGCTGAACATCACACCTATTCCTTGGGCAGGTTCTCCCCATGCTGCCCTATTCTCCCCTGCCTAGTTCCAGCCACTTCGCCCATCTCTGGACTGAAGGGCAGAGCCCAAGTCCCCATTACTCCTGTCCACACCACTACTGCAGTCTGGAAAACACCATACCTGGCTGTGGCAACAGCCTGCATTTTGGTTTTTTTCAGGAGGGAGTGAGGAGAAAGGAAGAAAAGCAGCTTGTCAGGAGCATGCATAGCATATACACATTTGTATGGCAAACACTGCTTCTCCTTCACTCAATTTTTGACCCCTCTTATGAGGCAGGGGATAAAGAAGGATGGTGAGAGGGAGAAAAGTGTTCCTCCCCAGGGGGGCAAGCACAGTGCTCTGCTCTTTTTCACTCTCTTGAAGAAAAAAAAAAAGGAAGAAAAAGGAAGAAAAAATAAATTCAGCATTTGTACAGGATGACCCAAATTTCTCTTCTAAAATATGCATGAAGCTTTAATCTTTTTCTTTCTTTTTCTTTCACCTGACATACCAGTTAAGTTCAGAGGAATGAAGGTGTCTATATCTTGGCAGACAGCCCATTTCATTTGAAGTATTCATAAAATATTTCACACACTAAGGTTGGCTGACACTACAAAGAGCAGTTCCTATATAACAGTAGAAGGTATTAAAACAGCTTGGGCATTTATATATTATTTGGCCAAAAATATTTTTTTAATTGCCAGGGCAGAAGATGGTAAAAGAAAAAAAATCCTATCAAATAGGAGTACAAACAAGTTTGGATGAAGTGCCTGAGCCTCCTCCCTGTAAGTTACTGACAACATATAGTCTTTTTGTACTTCACATCCATTATGGATATTTCTGTTTTCAGCCACCACTTGAATAGTCCTAGAGGTAGAGCCTGGGTTTGCAGTAGCCCACCTGCAGCAGCTGAGTGCACAAAGGCACCTGCCCTGGTGCAGCTTCCCTTCCAGAACTGGCAAACCCCGTCTCCCGGTCAGCATTCACTGAGCTCACCTACTCACTGGTTTGCAAACCCACCCAGGAAGCCAGTGTAATGAGTCTGGGCTGAGTCAAACCCACTTTGACTCCAGAGAAGCCAGAACCCAAGTCACGGGCAGGTGCCCTGATATGTGCTTGCAGGTAGCAGAGAGAAGGAAAGAGAACAAAATGCATAAAACCAAGCCCTTGCCTCTTGACTACTGAGCTACTTTGCTGACAGCTTAAGATTAAATAGAGGTGCCTGTTGTGAGGTCTTCAGTCAGGCAACAGGTTGGATGTACTTCCATGCCTAGGACAAGGTTAGCAGAAGCAATCTGAGAAATCACAGTCTCAGATGAAGTCAGTTCATGGCACACAATCCATCTGTGGCCCCCAGAGAGAATTATGCCCCTAACATGAAGCTTCACTCCCCATAGTGTTCAGAAACTCTTAAAATTTTCCATGTATTACACACATTACCTGGGCAGCATCCACATTTTTAAAGCAGTGGAGAGAGAAGCTTTGAACTGGTAAGTATACCTTTACAGGTCCAAGTTCAGTCCCTCTAGACCCCATAACCACGGTCCAAAAAGCCATAAAAAATCCATTAAATTTAAATCTGCTGGCTTGCCTCTGTGTAATTGAAATCCAAATCTCAGCAAAACATCACGGCTAAACTAATGATTTCCCCTTTCAGTCACGTAATGATGCCATTCTTAGAGAACAATTTTCTTGACACAAAGCACCCAGGCTCTGGAGACCTCAAAATCTACCAGCGCTTAAGCTTATGAATGTTAAAATTGTCACATCAAAATATGACAAATTAATTGCTACTAAAAACAGGACTTGTCTGATGCACTCAATTTAAATTGTACATCTTTGCAAATATCACAAATTGATCATTTAATGAACTTCTGCGTGGAGCACAATTGTAGTAGCACTTTTAAGACTGCAAGCATTTGCAAGACCTTCACAAAAAACACACCAGTGCTGAAATAATGTTTGGGACAGAAAAGAATTGGTGACATGGAATAATTTTAAGTGAACTTTCCATCCCAAAGAGAACAAGAAAGAGCTTATTTTTTTTTAATGTATGACACAAAAAAAATGAAGTGTCTGAATCACTTATTATCAATCACAATTCAGGAAGTTCACTGCAAATAAAAGAATCTGGCATATGTAGTACATTTACAAGTGCAATATAAATTGTATAAATATGGAATGTAAATGCATGCATATGTACATATATATATAGCAGTAACTATGAATGCACAATAATTTTTAATTAAAAAAAATCCAAACCCATGTCCTGGGACATGATTGAGAGATTCTTCACAAAAAATACAAAGATGCTTGAGTACCTATACAAAAACCATAGCCCATTTGGATCTTGAATTGTTCTGATTTTGTTATCTATATGATTATATTTAATAGTATTTTTCTTGTTTTAAAGCCAGCACTTAAAATGTTCTTAGGTTTCCTCAATGCAAATTTTTTGCACCTTATCTTCTAAAGGACCGAACCATATGGGTACAAAATCTGACAACGAATCCCTCACTCAGTGTTGTTCTTATCACTGCAGGCCTTGGAGTCCCCAGGTAAGACTTAAGATGCCCTTGGAAATTACTGTACAGTCTTAGCCAAGGCAGTCCCTAAAGTGAGGAGCTAATAATCCAAAGAGACAAGACTGTAAACCGACAGGATGATGGTATGAGTATTCACCACAGAGGAAAGACAGAATGCCTCAATACTGAATTCCTTGGCTGTTGCTTAGTGCACACCTGCTGTGTTAACCACTGTGAAACCATCTCTTCTGTCTGGATGAAAAGAGAACTTGCACTGACTTGTCATTCAGGGCATTTCATAAAGAGTACTGCCCCAATGGGAAACAATTTGCTGTCACATAGCATTAGAGATATAGGTGAAAACACCTGTGCTGAGATTTCCAATATTGCCTGATGTCCATGAAAAGGACTTTGAAACTTGTGATGGAAGCAGAAAAAGGAGGAAAAAACCCTGTTAAATTTGTAGAAATCTTCAAGTGAATATTGCTGGGAACCACATTGTTCAATAGTAGTCTATCAATTGTCAATAAAGAAAACACTGCAAATATGTCCTACAAGTAGGTTGTCTACTTGACCTAATGCTCCTCAGTCCCTTTGTGTGAAGACAGGGATGGAGCAAACAGACAACAGTAATTCCAGCCTCCTGGAAGCAACCTGCCACAGGGACAGAGAACTTCTATGTGGGACTGTGACAGTGCTGAAGAAATACTGAGCAAGACCAGTGAAATGTTGTTGTAGAGTTCCCAGCTAACATCACTCATGCTCCCAGAGATACAGGACAGCTGTCAGCCTCTGACTAATGAGATTTCACATCAGAAACATGGTGTATTCTTCAAGTTTCACTTCAAAACTTCTGGGACTTTCTTTGACTTCTGAAAAGAAGGAAGTAGATCAGGACAAATTCACCTGTGGTGTAAACCTATTTATTTTTGTCGATTAAGATTAGATATGAAATTGGTTCCTACTAGGATTTTAAATGGTGATTAGATTGGAAATGTCACTATCAGGCTTCAGAAAAGTGAGTAGAAAGGAAGCAGTGCTGAGCCACCTGCAGAGCAGCCATCCATCTTCCTGAAAGAAAATCATTAAATTCTTTGACCAGAAGCTTTTCAAGGTAGAGGCTTCTAAGAGAAGGACTTCTAACCTTATAGGTGGTGTACTTTCTCTCCCTGAGAGTGGCAGAAGTTGCCAAATTTCATTACGACCACAAAAAGGTGATTGGGCCTTGTGTCCAAAGAGTTCAAAGAGCTGTAACATCTGTACAATACCTGTAACAGCTGCTGCTCAAAGGAGAGCAGTAATTTCTTTCTTCAGTGCTGCAGCTGGCTGACAAATTTGTGACATCATTCCAGATGTTGGCAGACAGCTGTTCAGCAGCACTTCAGTGGATATAAAGTGTGCAGAGGTTCTTGTGACTTGAACATCCTCTTCCCTCATGTGAACCTTTGTCGAGCCTTAGCCAGGCAGCTCTCACCACTTAGTGGTGCTCATCAGTGGTACAGGTAAGAAGCAAATACAGTTTTGACTTTAGAGAGTTGTTCAGCATGACCTGGACGGAAACATCCTTCTTTGCATTGTAAATTAATCATTATGGACAGGGGGGATTTTTAAGATCTAATGACCATCCCTCTGTACCCCTCAACCTTGTCTGCAAACATGTTCTACTTTAGCAGAAAATGAAAAGAATAATAAATCTTTAAAAATTTGATAAAACTTCAGCCTTTACAGCCCTATTAAACCACTGCCCACCCTAATCTTTTTTGACAGGCAGCATTGGAAACTTGGTTTCAGCAACTCCTTTTACAAAAATCAAAATTAATTGCCTTTCTTGTGCCAGCATATGTTTATCTTTCCCTTCCACTGAAGATTAAAGGTGCTTTGGTGGGGACATATTTGCCCCCAGGTGATGTCATTGTGGATTTGTGCTACGTTCTGTATTTCATTACAAGTTCCCAGGCTCACCTGCAGTGCAAAATACACAAGTGCTCACCTGTGATCCACCTGCCACAGGAAGCTGCAGGGCAGGTCAATGTGCTATGGGTTCAGATCTAAGCTACTCACAACCTGCTTGTGAGCAACAACAGAGACATTTTTCTTGTCTGGATACTATTTTTACCTTGCAGAATGCTATTCAAGGGGTGCTTCTCCAAGTGCTGGGTGGGTGATAATGAAATGTTTTGGAGGCACAACTGCCCCAGAAGTCCCAAGTGCAAAATGGGTTGTCTAGGGAAAAGGACACAGGGAATGCTGCAAATGGGAATGCTAGGGGAATGGCAGTAAAAGGGGGGAAAACTGTTTCAACAAAGTTTGGATGAAGAAGTTTTCAAAACATATTTAGAACTGACAAATGATAGGATCAGTATTTGGACTAGAGGTTTTTAAGAAGTGCTTCAAAGTTGGTCCAGTTTGGTCAACATAAAAATGAAAGCTTTCCTATGAACCAGGATAGGAGAAAATTTTGAGGCCAGTGCTTAGTTCTTGAAACAACCCAGCACCAATGTCTGACCCACTGAAGTAGTATTACTGCACTCTCTCAAGTGGAATTATGGAATACATAAAAGCTGGGATAAATTTGTTTCTGGAAACATGTAATTTTACAAGGTGGCAATGACATCAATGGAAGCGTTAAAATCAAAACTACAGACAAATGGCAATACTATTCCATCTTATACCACTTAATTTAAAGGATTAGAATGCAGACACTCACCCAAAGAGTCCATCTTGTTAAGAAAACAAGGTAGAAAGGGTAACTGCAAGCATTAAATGTTTGGAGGGGCATTGAGACAAAATAGATTTGCCTGTTTAGGAGCACAGAGCAAATTAAAAAAAATCACAAAGTAATAGGAGAAAATCAGAAACATTGAAAGGAAATCAGCATGGCTATGTGCCAAGGTAAATGGTATTACTAAAAGAAAGGAAATATCTTTAAAAACAAACCAAGTACTGTGTCCTTCTAACGAGGACTGCAAACTCTGCAGCACACAGACCAAAAATGTGCACGGAAAAACTTGTAAGGTATATTAAAAACGCTCAAAAAGGCTAATGACCAACTGTGCAGGTTTAAAGGTAAACCGGCAGGAGAAATGAACGCAACACAAAAGAGATTATAAGTCGGAGTTACAATTTAATAACAATATTACAATAAATGCAACGGCACAAAGAGATAAAGTTGGTTTTAACCCACAAAAACCCAGCAGTATAATCCAGCACCCTGGGGCACAAGCACAAAGGGCTTTGTTAGCCCCTTGCTGAACCCTATGCGGTTCCCCCAAGTCCAGAGTAAAAGTCCAAACCTGTTGGTGCAGCTGACAGTTGCAGTCTTGTGAAGAGTGGTGGTCTCTTCCTTTTGAGGTTTTGGTCCTCCTCTCAATCCAAAGAGTGACCCCTGAGGTCCTCTTACCCCAAGATGTGTACCCCCAGGTCCAGGTGGGAACACCCAGTCCCTCCCGCAGGGTGGGGAGTCACACAATGGGTGATTAACTCTGTGAGTCATGGGGTATTCTGAAACCATGGATGCCCCATTATCAGACACACCCCCTCAGGCTGGCTGTGAAGGTGCTAACAACTCCCTGGAGGGGAGTCTCTTATCTCACAGATGTCTTTCACACCCAGCTCACAACCTGAGGGGTCAGGTGTGCCCTGGGCAGCTGCTGTGAATGGTCGATTGTTCTTGGGAAATGAATAGAGGGGGTAGAATACATAGCTTTGATCACCACCACAAGGTGATAGACTGGTCCCACCTGCTGAACTAGGACACCAATTCAACACTTTTTTGAATTTCTTAAGGTTGGAATCTAAAGGACATACAGATCCCTCTTTCATAGAATTTCCTAGAGAAAATAAACCATGGTCAAACACCTAAGTCAGTGTCTTCGTGTCTGCAATTACCATTAAGTAGCTTTAAGAAGTTCCAGGCCTAGACCTGCTCCTAGATCTGGTGACCTTTCTCCAGATGAAAAATTGGCAGTCCATACAGAATAATGGACAAAATGAAGGGGATGTGAACAGGGGGTAGTTAATGGCCAGGGTCTAATTGCATTCACTCTGGGGTTCTCCAGGGTGAGACACAACAGCTGAATGGCTGCCAGCACTGTACACACTCTCACCTGGTGCCAGAGGGAAAGGAAAGGTGGAAATATGACAATATTCCTAAGAGAGGCCAGGGAGGGAAGGCCACTGCAGAATGGGGATTCCCAGCTAACAGGAAAAAAGTTCATGCTGTAAAGAAGAGCAGTGTTGAACTTGAACCATGGGTCACTGCAGCAATTTGGAGAAGATGAACCCTGGATTTTGTAAAGGGAAGCTGTACCCATATATTGTCACTCCTTCAGGAGAGTAACAACCTCATTGTCCAGGTTTTCATGCCAGCCATCTGGTTTTCCAAGGGGGTTTCTTAACATTTCCAAGACTTCTTAAGAGACGCTGGTGCCCCAGCAGTGAATGAAAATGGCCTCACATGGACTGAGTTTGTTAGAGTATCAGAAACAGAGAGGGGAAACTGAACAGATAATTTACAGAGTAGAGGGATACCTCACATCACACAAAACTATGCTCAAGCTGATATTATGCAACGTATCCACACATAATCTGAGGGGAGGGGAAAATTCTTATGAAGGTTGTCTTCATGTTTTAATTTAATCAAGATATTAAAGAAGATTGGGCAAGAGAACTACAGAGGACTTTGAAATACTGAAAAATATTATGAAATAGATGATACAGTTTCCCCCAAAATGTCAGTTCAGTAGTAGTGAAAAAAAAAAAGACAAAAAAAAGGAAGAGAAGAGAGAAAAGAGAAAGGAAAGGAGAAGGAGAAGGAAGAGAAGTAATTTGGGACAGATAACAATCCCAAACATACAGCTGGGACCCTTAGTGCTGTAAGAAGTTCCCTGTCTCCAAGACAGTCAAGGAAAAATGGGTAAGTTTCTTAGAGGGACAGTCAAGTGTATGGAACATCTTTCAGTCAAGGAATAAATAAAGTCACTAAGACTCTTCAGTCTAACAGAAAATACCCTAAAACAGCACAGAAATACATTGTCTGTAGAATTGTGTCATAGAAGAAGCAAGTAGAGATATTTCTCATCTTTTCCAATACACGTGAATGGGGCATCAAGTGACACTAGAGTGTCAAGTTCAAAACTAAAACAAAGTGAAGAGGTTGATCCACACAGCACAGAGAGATGATAAACTCCTTGGTGAATGGCATTATGGAGGCTAAAAAGGTTATTTAGACTCAAAAGAGCAACCAGAAGATTTGATTGAAGTAAAATCCATCACAACTTATTACATACAGGCCATTACCTCTGGCTTGAACTTCTATGGCATGTCTGCTTATGGCTAAATATGTGTTTTGGGCATTATTCCTTCTGGCTTACCTTGACCTTATCACCTCCTCTAGGCATCTGCTACTAAAGGCAGGAAACCTGGCTAGGGGTGGTTTTGCTCTGGCCAAGAAAAACCTCTCTTTTTCTCTGATTGCTCCAGCCAATATATAACGGCCAATCTTCGCGAACGAAGATTTGGGAAGGGCTCGCCCCATGTGGGTGTGCCCTCCAAGCCTGCGCAGTGGATTTTTTAGGTGAGGCACAGCGTGTGCAGAACTGGCCCCACCGTTTAAGTCCTGAGGTCCATCTGCCACGGCCGAGCGAGCTTGGACAGTGACAGGGAAGTCTCCTTAGGACTATCTACAGCACCCGGTACTAACCGGGGCTGACCCTGCTGAGCATCCGAGATCTGATGGGATGGAATGGTAGGGAGGCATTGAACTGCCGGGGGACGGTCCGTACTGAGACTTGAACTCGTGACCTTGGGAGTCGGAGACTGGAGTGCTCTCCACTACGCCATGAGACCGCCCCTAGGCAGCACAGTACAGACCTGTCCTGAGAAAAAAAATAGAGAAATGTTAAGTGCAATTGAAGAAATATAAGAAGTATAAGACAAAAGTTCCCTTTTCATCTGTGTATGAAACACCACGTAAGCATTTTCTGTTTGCTTTTAATCAGATCCATTTTCGTCTTTCATTTTGAAGCCTCAAACTCATTACTAATAGGATGCTAATCACTGGAGCCAGGCACATATGAACTTTTCCCCAAAAGAGATCACAAACAAACACAAAGAAGACTACAAGTTGAGATGTATTAATTAGTCATTCCGGTGGCAACCTTATCCAGAAGATGTCACCAAAACACAAGTAGTGCTCAGAGTTACTAGAAAAAGAAACATAAATGGAAGAACTTCAGACTTGTATAAAAACCACTGAAAAATCAAGCAGGATGTTGAGACAACACCTCCAAACCTGTCCTGTGATAGCTGAACCCAAGCCACAACAAAACCCAGTTCCTGGAGCAAAGGCTGTCAGTTCTTCACAGAATTTGGTCTAGCATGGCAGAAATGTTGACACTGCTGCAACCTCGAGCAGATCAGCAATTAACAGCTGATATCTGAGAGGTCAATATCACTTCACTTCTTTGTGACAGCTGAGTGCAGGTATGAGCCAGCATGGTTCATCCTGATTAACACACCATGGTTCAGAAGAGATGCTATTGCAGGGAGAAGTTCAATGTAAAGAACACAGACCACCACACCAGCCAGCAGCAATTGTCCCGAGTCTTGAGTTTTGGGTTTAGGGGTTGTTTTGACCCTCTCTGGCACCAGAAGATAAGCCCCATTCCATTATGTTTATCCTTCTCTAAGAAGAAACCAAGCCAAATCTGCCTGGTAACAGGAAAATCCATAGATGCTTTAGGACTAACAATGAGTTAGAGTGTATCACCATCTGAGTACCACTTTCCACAGACCTCCCTGATAAATGTGTTCTAGGAGCAATTAGCGTATGAATTACAGAGCTTTTAAACTCAACAGACCTTTATTCAGATCTTGTTTGTGACTGCCCAAATAATTTACACTATTTTGAGCAGAAGATTAAAAATAACATTTACTGCAGTGGTACTTGCACTATTATGGGAAAAGATTTTGTAAGAGTTGCTCCTGGGAGATTATGCATAATAGTTACATAATGTGAGAAATCACATTCTCATAATATCAATTGACAGGTTTAGTCTAATCTCTAGGACTCTCAGGTTGATGGATACCATTTTAATTCTATATTAATCAAAACAATGGAATGAGGCCAGGTCTATTCTGCAAAGAAACCTGAAGGTATATCAGCACGAAATTTCAGTCTTCTGAAGCTAGCTGTAGTCTAAATAAATTTTGTTATATTCATCTGTATTCCATATACCTATATGCTATTAGGATTAGTCCATTTCCATAATCAGACTTTTAATCTACCCAATGCAATAAGCATGTCTTCTGTAAAAATTGGTGTTACTTTAAAGTCTGGACATCTAGCACCTGCTAAACAAAAAAGATTCTAATTTTCTAAAAATTTATAAAAAACAATTTAGCCAGTGATGAGATGAAAAGAGAACTCCTTCAAAAGCAGAATTTATTTGGCCTTCAAAAAATTAGCAGCATGCTTCTTGGCTGAAGAAGTTCAACTTGCAGACGGGGTCCTTAGAAAATCAATTCATGGCACCTTAGCTTTCTTGCTTGTGTCTGAACAATCAAGCCACTGCTTTGTTTCAGATAAAGAGAAGCAGTTTCCTTAGCAATCTCTGAAAGCTAAAAACCACAGTAATAGAAAAAATGGCTTAGCTGCACATGCTTGCTTAAAGTAGCAATAGAAATGCTGTTTTACTTTCCTAGAATGTGGGTTCCCAAGTCCTGAATAACAAATGAAATCAGCATCTTAGACACCACACTGTCCTGAAGTCCCCTACAGAGTATAAACTCAACAAGGTAAGTGGCTTGGGAAGTTAAAGCCATTCCTGGGAGAACTCAGCAGTGTGGTAAATATCGTTCTCCAGTGCTTGTAGTGAGGACTTCCCTGGTTCAGAGAATCCTTTCCAGAAAGCTCTTCTGGTTTGCCTCTCTGTAAAAGAGGTGTTTACTTTCTACTTTTCCGAGTGAGAATAAGTGGAGGTGGAAGGAATGCTGCAGGTTGGTGTTTTAGTATAAGCTAGGACTGGACATCAGGTTGAGTTATGACAGAGATTTTTCCCTTTGTCACACATTAAGGCCCTACAGCTTTGCATAAGGGCAAGATGACATCAAAAGCTAATGCCTGATAAGGCATAATTTGGGAGATTAGGCTATGTGAACAAGCATCCAGCCTTTCTGTGTAGAGCAAAATCAGAACTTCAGGCTCTGGGAATCTCTGCTTGCTGGTCTACCAGGAAATAAATCATTGGAAATGCACAGGCTTTTTTAGGATAGAAATTCTTCTCTACAACATAAACTCATTTCTTGCCCTCTTTGTCATAATCTAACAGAGGATGCTAGAAAATAAACAGTCAAAATTTTCATTATTTTGCTGATGTTTATGCAAAACCTTCCTGGTTTCACACAGATCTGGGCAACCAGTATGGTCAGGAAGTAGGATGTTGTAACCAAGCAGAACCAGCATGGTTGTCAACTAGTTAACTGATGAGGTATTTGCAGCTTTCAAATTGAATAAGCTTTCAGTGTATACTTCTAAATGAAAACAAGTCAAATGGTGCCTGAAAACCACTTCTCCCTCTTTTGATATTTTGCAAGTAGATCCAGATCCTATCCTGTGTAGACATCAGAGTTGGCCTTGCTGGTAGATCCCAAGAAGAGCATTGACTGCCTTAACACATATTTTTAGGGGAAAAAACCCACTCCCAAATGCAAATGTGAGTAACCTGAGCTACTGTAAACTACATGCAATTGAAAAGTCCCATTTTACTTAACATGCTGATCAATTGTTCTTTTGTATTTTCAAATTGTGCTTAGCAGTATTCACAGGTTGTCATATACATTGCAATTAAAAAGAAGTCATAGATAAGAGAAAATTATTAGTTCTTTACACCTACTTTTATATTCTGTTCTGTGATGGTCTACATTAGTAAAGAATATGGAATTACATCCTGCTCTTTTATCATATTTCAGAATACATAGCTGGTAATTCAGATTTCTTACACTCTAAGGAGTTACAGTCTTGGAGTTTCTACAGCTGGCGTACCCACAGTACCAATTACTTAAAAATGGGATGGAAAATGTAATTAAATAAGTGTACCTTCAATTTAAATCTGAGCCCTCCTTTTTCAGGAGGTTTTCACTGCAGGCCACAAAAGAGAAGCATTAGTTCAGAAGCTACACTACCGTGGTGATGGTCATCCACTGCCAAATTTGGCACTTGTGTCAGGGACAGAGACTTGAGCCAACACTAAGTTGTAATGTCTTTTTAATTAATTTGTCATCAAACATCAAAAAGTTTTGCCACCACTTTCCTGTAACACAAGTACAGCAGCCTGGCAGGCACAGTAAATGCTGTGACATTTTTCTCTGCCAGGCTGGGTTTTCTATGTTCATTTTTTAAACATATCTCCTTTATCTGTGTTGCTCTGTTGGAGCTCTGGGAGGACAGAGGAATGGTTTCTACTCAAAGTAATGTGGGTATGAGGCTGGGTGAGCTTCCACTCCTGCTCCTGGCTGTACTATTTGCTTCTGCCTTAGTGATTAGAAATAGCAGAATTAAGGGCAATACTAGAAGAATCTGTCTTTCACTGGTGAAGAACAGTGTCTGCATATCTGATGAAATGTGACTCTGACAGTTGCCAGCCCAGCAGCAGTTCTTCCTACTCCAAACTTATGCCCTTAAATCAGGAGTTCCTCAGTGACAGGTAGGTATTTTCTCTCGAAGTGCAGAAAGCAAAAGGAATTCTGAACAGCACTGTAACTAATTAGAGACTACTATTAGGAAAAATGGAAAAGAAAGTTAACCAACTTCCTGTGACCATTCAGATGCTTAAGGACTAGCTAAAGAAGAGGCTGAATAACTCACAGGCTTAACCTGAAGTACATAGTTAGATACATGACTGCATGGAAGCCTATATTGTCAGCCACTGAGACATTGGAATATCCTAGTATTTACAATGCTTTTTGTACAGAATTCTGTCTGAACCCTCAGTTTACTTTACTTTATTAATGTATTAGTTTATTAGCAAGTCAATGAAGAAACTTTTATTTCAATAATTTTCTCTTATAATGAGTGTAGGATGCTTTGAACTAAATCACAGCAAGCAAGAACATACTAGACAACCTGTAGTCTTAGCTGCTTCAACTTACACATCTGTGGGTTTTTGTTGGTGTTTTTTTTTTAAAACAACAACAACAAAGTAGAAATATGCATGATCATTCCTTTTTATTTGGTAAATGACAGCATCATTTCATATGAAACAGAAAAAGAATCATGCTGATCAGCCACCCACACACTTTCTTTAAAGCTCTCATAAATTGGATCAACATTTAGAAAGCACAGCAAGTACCAGCATTTAAGTAATATAATAAAAACAGTCAAGCTGTGATAGTGAATATGTATCCATCCTTTGTACATTAGCTTCCTTATGCATATACAATGTTGTGAAACACTGTTCAGAAATACAAGAACATGAAATTTCACAATCAGAAATCACCTCTTCCTTTATGTTCATAAGCAATGCAGTTAAGCTCCCTCTCTCCCCAGCATAGAGCTGCTCCCTTATCGTGCCTCTGATTATGTAGTTATGCCCCAGTGTAAAAGGTTAGCTCCAAGCTCCTGTGCACAGTCAACTTGGTCCTCCCACGCCTGAATTTAAACCAAATTGGATCCTGACATGTCTTGGCAACAGCTACAGCTATTGCTGCACTGAACCCCTGCCTCAGCCAAAGTTCATTGCTTTATCAGTGATACGTATCCTCTGCTTCCAAGAAAAGACAAATTAAAGAAGATAAAACTATTATAAGATTTGCTCAAGACCAAAAGATATGGTTGTCATTCCATCCTTTTCATATACAAGGCAGCTGAATGAAAATGAGCTTGGGTTGATTTTGTATTCCAGTCAAGAGCCACTGTGAATAGGCAGCAGTGGTTTCTCATTCTGCTGATCCGGTTCTGAATCTGGCTCTGGCTCTTACTTAAAATTTGTGTACTGTTTGCATTCTTCTACATAATTTTTAATGTAGCTGCATCTTGAAATGCATACATACACACAAACTCAGCTTTCAGGCTGGTTGAGATGCACTATTACCCTTTAAAAGAATCAATTGTTTACTGTTTACCCTTTTTATTGCCAGTTCCTCTTCAGCATCAGTCCAATATTCTCCATTTGTTGAGATGCTGGGGGTGGGTGAGGAAAGGAGAGTTTGCCTTGAATTTTCAACAGAAATGAAATTTAGCAAGTTACTGTGATCTCATTGCTATTCCAGCTGAACCCCTTGGGACTGGCAAGGGTAACCCTCGTCAGATGCATTGGCCAGGAGTGTGAGCTGCTGACCTGTTTTGAAGCACCCCAAGGAGGGCACAGTCTTCTCAGGAGGCCATCCCAGGTCTGGTCCAAAGCCTTAGCATTTTTGAAAAAGGAAAGCGTAACACATAACCCAGCATTAGCATATGCAATCCACTCAAGTCTTCGGCTACCTCATATTTCAAAGCTGGAATATGCACCTAAAAACAATGGGCCTACTGCAATCCTTGACAGCTTTTCCATGACATCCTTGTGGTCCCCTCTGGAGCACACTTGTTTCTAAAGGAAGGCAATGAGTATTCTTTTGAGTGAAGTTAACATTCCTTTCTAGGGAGACAGAAGCTGAAAAGTTTATAGCATTCCCTTTTGGTCTGCACATCAGTGCCATTAACATCAGAGTTGTTGGTGGGTGAGTATGGCAAGTTGCAATTCTGATTTCTTTCATCTGTATTGTCTGACTGCTTAATCAAGAGACAGGCAAACATATGCTTTGTGAATGAGTGACTACAGAATGCAACCTCTTTTTTAATTCCTTCAGGGAATGCTGGGGCATAGAGCAAGGTCGTGGTAGCCCCTCCCACCACCAGGATGGGGGAATAGCACACACTTGTCTGGCTGAGGTAGGAAGAAGATGAACCCACCTGATGCTGAGGCTGGGAGAAGAAGGTCTGGGAGGCCAGGCTTCCCTGGCTGCTGGAATGATTCCTTGCTCCACACTCCCCAGGGGTGACCAGAAGCTCTGGGCAGAGCCATTTTTCCTCCCTGCCACCTGAAGGGTTATGTGTCTTATAAACCACATGTCATGGAGGTTAAGGAGTGGCTGTGGCCACAGCATATTGTCTCTTTAAACAGAAGTGATGACGCCTTCAGGAGGATGCTAGCTCCTATCATCTGCACTCAAGACGACATCTACCCATTCATTAAGTGGCCCAACAGGTTGGATCTGCTTGGGCTAAGCAAGACTGTGCAATTCATTTCACTCAGAAGTGGAATTTAAAGCAGAGTTTAAAACTGCAGACCCAGAAAATTGATCTTAAAAAACTGCTCAGCTCTGTGAAGAGCTCATAAACCTAAAATGAGAGCCTTGAAATAAATGCAAAAGCCATCATCTACTGCATTATGTTTCTCAGTTATACCAATTTAAAATTTTCACACTGAGATAATCTGAGTAGCCCAACTCCATGTTTGTAATATCACCTACACTAACTCCTTGCAAGCACAGCAACAAACTCCCAGGCAGGAGGCCAGGTGCCAGCACCAGTGACTGAACTTGAAATCAATTTTTTCTCTCAAGTGTAACTTTATTCTTGCACTCTATGAATATATCACTGTGTACAGGGACAGCTGTACACACATTTTACAGAGATAAGTAAGATGAAACCACTGACTTAATAAATTCATTTTGTGGAGGTGTATAGTGCTTCTGTGCAGCTGTGTAACACACAGCAGGACTGAAGCAAAGTAATGCAAAGCAGGAAGCAAGGAAAGTAGAGCTTTAAGATCTGTTACAGTTTCTTTCTCTGGAAAGGGAGTCCCATTTCTTTCGTGTGAGCTTTATTGTCTCATTGAGGAATTGCTTTGAGGGTTTTTAACCATTGCTATGCTGAGGGGGGTGACTACAGGCTTCATTTCTCATTTTCCTGTCCCCTGTGCAGGCAAATAATTATTTGCATCCCCAGTTCTTCTCCCATGTCACAAGTGTTTAGGTTTACCTAGTCTTTAAAGTGCCTCAAAATAAGCTGAATTTGGAATACTCTTTGCAGCTTCCAAAAGTAGGGAAAACAACATTATTGTCCTCTGAGGTGATAGATGTAACTGATTATTTCTAGCATTGAACTATGCCATACAAATTCACTCACCAAATTTTTACTTGAAATGAGAAGCTAATAAGGAATTAAAAACATTTTTAGAATAAAGAGAGCTGACTGCAAAAGCCAGCAGTTAATATGCAGCTGGCAGCAGGCTGAGGTATCTGCATTTATTCTAAAAACCATCAGAATAGGAATATGGGAACTCTAACATACCACTAAAATAGTACGGAATGCCCTCTTGTAGCCTTCTGTTTGTAGTCATACTGTTAATAATCTGAATACTTATTTTTCCACCCATATTAGAAATTCTCTAATTCATCTCAAGGGTTGGTCAATGTTTCCCTCTAACCCCAGTGTCACACATCCCAGCACAGTTTGGGATCATGTTTTCAGCAGAGGTATCCCTCATAGAAGGCAGATCCACTCATTGCTGTGACTGTTGGATGCTTTTAGACCATGCAGAGGCATTTAGGCAGAAGTGCTGTGGTTGTCCTGCTCTAATGGCTTCGTTATCTGGCATGATGCCTGGCATCTTTTGATGCCTTGTTATCTTGTAAAAGCAGAACAGCTGCACACGTGGTACAGTATTTCGAATGAACAAGTCACAAGACTTTCAGAGATATAACTGGTGAAAGGCTGTTGAAATGCTCTAAGAATTATAATGACAACTTATCAATGGTTGGAATAAGATCATCCTTTTACTGATTAATTCACAGGCTCTGGGAGGAGTGTTTGCTTGTGAAATCTCTTCTGCCTTTTTAGCTTTTTTTCTACTTTATTTTCTACTGGTGATCTGTAAAAGGGGAATGTTAAGAACAGCACAGTGTAGACTCTTCTGAATTCGGCTCTGTTATCAGATAGCTTTCTTGGAAAACTAATAGATAAAAGCAAAACATGACTTTTCTCTCCAAATAACAACTGCTTTGACATGCACAGTCTGAGAGATAAGCTGCCTGTGCATGCCATCAGCTGCAGACCTGTGATTTTTATACTACAGCTCTGCTGCCCACTGGGTAGCCAACTTTAAAATGTGGGCATCAGCCCATCTGTGACTATGCAGAAAGGGAAGCTTTAGGTCTCCTCAGCTGAGTAGAGATTCCCTCATGTGAGAACTGGTAACAAGAAGGGCTCCAGACAAAACTGCACCTGGCTTTTATCAGCAAGGAATAGTGATAGTCTGTATTTCAATCAGTAGCCATCAATTAGAGATCCATTACTCAATGTACTCAACCTCAGGAAAAAAATAAAGGTCTGAATCTGTGCTGCTTGCTAGCAGATACTCAGCTGATGGACTTCTTCCTCTAAAAATTATGTTCTAAGAAATAAAGAGATGATAAGCAGTGGAGACTCCATATTAGATAAGTTTATACATGGAAAAGAACTTTTCTGATAGGCCTGTCTGAGGACAAACAACTCCACGTCTTTCCAAAATAAGCTGTAACACAGCTTGGTTCAAACAGAGGAATGACACAGAGGGTGCCACTGTCACCACGTCTGGCTGTGAGTCCTTCAGAAGTCACAGTGACACCCTCTCTACCTTTGAACACTGGTCAGTGAAAGCCAGAGCGATCTTCACACCTCAGGTTACTGGATAGCAGGTGGTTTGCACTTACATTTAACCCTACAGGTACAACAGCAGGGTTTATATATTATAAGTAAAAAGTCCCCTGCAGTAAACCAAAAATTCCCCAGAAATCACTCCTCCCTGTCCAAGACCCATGATAAGAGACCTTTGCAGAATAACCCTTGTGCTAAAAAAGTCCTGGATACCAAAACTTGGCCAGTGCCAAGGCTTGTTCTGTTTACAAACAAATAACTGAGTGAAGAAAAGGTCACAGTGACATGCTTCTGAGAAGTTAGATTAGAGACTATGAGCACTAAACCAATGTTTGCCTTGGCTGGAAGAGGAGGAGTGCCATGAAGACAAGTTGCCACGTTTTATCTGTGACATTCCTGCTTGTGTCCTGCAAGTGGAAGGCCCTCAGGCCAGTACGATGTGATGACATAGAGGTTATCAGAGGTTTCTTGTTTTCAGTAGTGCTTTTCCCATCTACAAGGCAGGGTGAGGGCTGGCAAGAGATCACAGCACGTAGAGGAACTCTTACCTCCTTGAGGAAAGAAGCTCAGTAAACATTTGCCAGCCTTTTGAAGTTATATTTCTAAATGGAGACAGAAAGCACTTTGCACTGACTCCCCAGGACAGGGAAGAACATTTCTCAGTGTTGAAACCTTTCTATTACTCACTGCTCTGGTTACAACTTTCCACCTTTTACTGTATTTGAACCTGAAATCATCTACCATCTTCCCTTGTCCTTTCTGTTACAAATACGAACATTATATTTTGGTTTCTTTGCAGAAAACCCTCTGCTTATTGACCATTATTTATCAAAGTAAATTGTCTGCAGATGCCCAGTGTGTGATTATGAAAGATTAAACAGTGTGGGCACAGCTTTCAGAATCCCAAATACCAGTGCTGATGATGTACACAGTCATGAGTTTATTACTGAAGACAGCAGAACATCAATAATGCACTTGGTGCTACTTTGCTACGTCAAAACTCCCTGGTAATTACCAAATACTGGAAATATATCTGAATTCTGGAAAACAGCAAAACTCTCTAAAAATATTTCTTCATGATACCACTCTGTAAATTTGAAGGTTTCTTTAATTTTTAAATTCTCCATAATCTTAAATAAATCCAACTTCTTTCTCAAAATCCAAGCCAGGTACCTAAAAGTTGAATAGCATTGTAACATACAGACACACACAAAATATATCTCCATTCATAGATCAAAACCCAAACCAGCAAACAACTCTCCCATCTCTAGAATGAAGGACAGTAATATCTGCTTAACTGGTTTGATCATTATTTTTCCTGACAGCCACACAATGTGGGAAGCTGAGCACAATTAATTCTGCTTTTTGCTGAGTTCTGCAGCTGGTGAGTGTTGATCACTGTTCACCTTCCATTGATTCCTTTGATATTTTGACTGGGTGGATTTTATGTAAGTACTCAAAAATAATACATACTGGGTAAAAGACTGATCTACAACTGTTGAAAGGGAGGTAACGAAGTTTTGACAGAGCTCTCAGGAAGATAAGCTATGCTGACTCAAATGGGGTTGTCTGCCAAATCTTCCTTGTGCAGTACTTAGGCACATTGGTAACAACTGCACAGTGCAAACAAATATAGTGAGCTCTTTCATCTAAAGATGTTTCCAAGAAACTGAGGTACATATCGATAAAGATCATAAACTGTACACTCTCATTTGAACTGACTGTACAGTTGAGAAGGCAAAGGAAGTACTTTATGTACTAAAGATTGATTTTATTTGCTTGCACTGAAAAATACCCTAAAGGACACCTTGCCACGACCAGTAGGATACTTCGGGTTTTGGTCCCATTAGATCTGGCACTGGCTTATTTCTAAAGAGAGATAGTTGGAAGAGTCCAGAATGAAGGAACTCAGGTGTGTAGTTCCACAGGCGGCTCCACATGTTGAACAGACGCTCACTATGGTTTAATACTTTTCTTCTTTTTAGCAACAATAAACCTCAATAAACTGTAAGAGTTTTCCAACGTGGCAAAACTCAGAAAGAGTGAGGTGGCATTACTAATATGGGAAGGCAAATATTCTGTTAGGATATGAAATGCAATGAATATCATGCATATAATCTGAAAATCAAGTTTAGTGCTGACTTCTAATGAGATTTTGCAATTGTGCCAGAAAAGGCTTCTTCAACAAGGGAGTAAAAATCTGAGCTGTTTATCATTTACTAACACATACCACAACTGTTAGAGACAGCTTCTTCACACTCTAATATTGCAATATCTATTTTGACAGCCATAATCTTGGAATAAAAAACACTGAACATAATGTGATTAGCAGCTATAATTTCAATTGGATGTGAATGTAATAACTCTAATTCAAATCTAAACCAGAAAATGAGTAACTATGAAATCTTTAGCTAATCAGCAAGCCTTGCAAATAAAGAGAGAAAACCCATCTCCACCATGGGAATTTTCTGGGGCTTTTGTGACCAAATCAGTTGAACCTCAAGAAATACCACTTCCAATAAAGCAAATATAAACATCTAATATATATTTAACTGTAAAGTACAAACAGCATGTTTGTTAAGAGAATAGTGGAATTTGTTTATATTGCATTAGAATAGGAAAAACTGATTCCTGAGTAACAAATATGCTACTATTGCCAAACAGCACTCTTGGAAATCAGAGACAGCAAGCAGCTTGTAGGTTATTAACAGCATGGTCTAATCAAAGAGATTTTCTTATCCTTTCTTACTTTCCATTTTTGTTTTTGACACTTTTGTCTTCTGTTGCTTAAAACAACCCAACTAGGTAATGTGGTTTCTTCATCACGTTTCAGAAAGCTATTCTAATTTGATTGGTAATAATTACAAATTCACCTGCAGGCTAAATTTTTTGCAAATTAGTTTCTTGCTAGTGATTTCAGAATCTCTCTCCTCTTTGAGAGTCAAGCATTTCTGACACAGCTATGAACAGATAATGTTATTTTACCTACTTGTATAAAGCCTTTTATTCCTCCTCAAACCAATCTTCCCACATTTCAGACATTCTTGACAGTTGCTTAAGGCTTCTTAACCTTCCTGCAATTACAGAAATTTGCCAGAGCCAGTTCTTTGCAAGTCCGAGATCAGAGCCCAGTCTTAGTGAAGCTGTACATAAACCAGCCTTGGCTGAACTCTGCTTAATCACACAAAGCAGCACACACCTGAATGTCTTTCTGAGAATTTTTTTAATTTTTTTTTTATCAAAGTGAATCCTTCTCACAGAGAGTAACATTTTTTTCCCTTCCCAGGTTTTTCTCACAGTCTGAAACTGAACAGCAAATTTTACTCTCTGAAAGATGCAGTTGCTATTGTGGAGTGAAATTAAATAAGCCTCAAAACTGAAGGGTATGTACTGGAAAAGAACATAAAAGACAAACATGAGGAACATCCAAAGTTTTCCAGTGGTTTTATATGTTTCATTATACCTGTAATATAAGATTGCAGTTAGAAGTTCAACCCTCAACTTCAAAAGTCCTGTGAGAGCATCAGCAAAAGATAGCTCATCAATTGTCCTGAAAATGCACTGTAAAAAAGTGACACTAATGGCTATGACAAATCGTTGTCTAAGGAGGCTGTCAAAACCCCTGACTCAGGACCAAAGCCCCACACAACCCTACAATGTACTCTGTACATCTAGGATTCATTAATCTTTATTTAATAAAGTCAAGCAGACACCTCCACAAACACCTCATCCCTATGTATCAGCCATTGACCTCTGCAGCAAGCCACAAGCATTGTTAATTAAAAGAGAAAGAGCAGTATAACCATTTAGGAAGGACTGCATTGAACAACTCAGGTAGCAGATGAGATGCTCTATCTACAGCCACTGTTCCCAGAGCACATATCAGAATTCTTCTGTGTGTAGCTACAACTTCTGCATTCTATATTATGTCCAGTTCCTTCTCTTGCTTGCAGGACCTCATTGTGCTGTGTTTGGGGTATTCCATTCCCAGTGACTGGGGACTTGTGGGAGTATGATGTATGGAAACTATAGCCAGAGAGAACCGACACATCCCAGACCTTACTTTGGTGTGGAGTTGATGTGTGGGAAGGTCATAAATGCAACCAAAGTACCTCTGACTCCCAGGCCAGATATAGCCTCTGTCCACCTTCCACCACTTCTCTCCTTCCATTTCTTTTTTCATAGCATGCATCACTTCTCTCCTGCTGTTGTTCTTTCTGCCCCTTCGTAAACAGCTTTATGGTGTTTAAAGCGTAGACATTGAGCACATGGGTTACTGCATTTCCTTGCATGACTGAAGTGAAAGGGGAGATTCATATATACAAACACTTTTGCATAAAGAAAATACTCCTTGTCTTATCCAATGAGACCCAAGTTAAAATTCAGACACTGGTTGTTGCATCACATATAAATGCAAGAGGCTATATTTTCAGGAGGTGCTGTGTAGATCTCAGGTTTTCATACATATTTAACATTTAAAGTCAATTAAAAAATCATTTTTGTTGACTCATATCTAAATGTCAATTGTCAGAAAGGCTCTAGCGTGAGAAGAGATTCTGCACCTAAGTCTTTCGGTTTTCTATTGCATTTCTATTAAAGCCAAGATATATCCATAGGGCAGTAAGGCACTCATTCACGAACTTCTTAAGGAACAAATCCTCTGTTTGAATAATTGGAAATGAAAAGTTAAATCCTGAAATCCAATTGCAGCCAGAGTTTTCACTGCAGGCCACAATGTTCTAATAACCAAAACACTAGAAAAAACAAAAATCGACATGGTAATGTAATCTTTATGGAGAAAGAAAACTTCACATTAATTGCAAACACTTTTCTCTTGTTATTAAGCACATCTTCTTAGAATTTGTAATGCCCCATTGTAACACTATGTTAACTATTTTAAAGGAATCCACAGTGTTTTCAAACCATTTATTTTTGACATCAAAGCAAAAATATGCAACAACAACAACAACAACATATAATGGCCAATCTTCGCAAATGAAGATTTGGGAAGGGCTCACCCCACGTGTGCCCTCCGAGTCTGCACAGTGGATTTTTTAGGTGAGGCTCAGCGTGCGCAGAACTGGCCCCACCGTTTAAGTCCTGAGGTTCATTTTGCCATGGCCGAGCAAGCTTGGACAGTGACAGTGAAGTCCTTAGAACTGACTACAGCATTCGGTGCTAACCGGGGCTGACCCTGCTTCGCATCAGAGATCTGATGGGATCGGATGGCAGGGAGGCATTGAACTGCCGGAGACGGTCGGAACAACAGCAACAAGGAAGCAGATGAAAAGCCATCATTTGATCCCATAGTGAGCAATGGTCCTATCACAGCTACTATGTGGTAAACAATTAGAAGTGAACAGCAACAAACTCAGATTTAACCCTCACTTGCCTGCCTTTAATCACAGGCAATTTGAAAATGTTTCAGGCTGAACAGTTGATGGACAGAAGTTTACAGTATGTTTCCATGAACACCCAACAGTGCCCTCAAACTACACGTTTTCCCAATGTGAGGCAAGGAAATGAATAGATATGGAAGGAAGGGAACTGAAAGCTGTAGCCAATTCTTTTTGTAGGCAGAGTGGGAAAAGTGTTTTGGGTGGAGTAATTGCAAGAAATCCAAAAATTCAAATGCTCTTTTAGAAAATAGATAAATTATAACTGAACGATAGCAGCACCACACATGATGGCAATTTCTCCCCACCTTGTTTTTTTTATAAAATCCCAAGCAGGTAGATCAGGTGGAAATTAGTTCTGGGGGAAGAGGTAAACATGAAGAGATTTTCTGGATTAATGATTTTTTTTTTTTTTAACTGTGGGAGCCTAAAATGAAGATGTTTTGTTGCTGTTGGGACTGGAGTCCAATTCTTACATATAAAAACTCCAAAACAGTTTAGATAGTTGTAAATTTATTTTTAAGCCCCAAACCAATTTAGTAGATAGGGGCAGACAATACTCTAAATAGATGAAGTGAAGGTGGAAATGACTTGTGATGAAAGAAACCTTAACAGCTTATATTTTTAATGTTTTGTGGTATTTTTTGGCTTGTGTTAATAGTGGCAACTTCAGGTTTGCAACATAGTACAAGATAAAGAGGAAAAAAATAAGGTTTTAAGACCCATACAAACAAAATTCCTTCAAATCTTGGAATGTTTAGAACTAAGACATGTAGCAATGAGGGCTTTAAATGGTCCTTCAATCACTGCTCTTAGTATCTGAAGAACAATATTGAAAGTTTTTGGATTGAGGGGAAGACTCTATTATGAACTTGCAAAAGGACAGCTTAAAAGTGTGGGGTTGGAGAGAGACCTAGTGTATGTATTTTCTACCAAAAACCATGTTCAAATTATTTGTTAAGTGTGGAAAATAATGTCAGAATCAGACTTTTTTTCATTGGAAGTAATGGGGAAGTAATTCTACACAGCGGAGAAGGAATATCTCCCTCTTCACCACCCATGAATGCCTGTGGCATACGCATCTCTTTTTGATGGCAGTTACTTCATCTATTTGAAACAATATCAGCTTTGAAACAGCCCCAAAAGGCAGTTCCTGGGGAACCAATGCTCTGCTCAGCACTAAGACTGTGTTCCCCTCCCCCAGGCAGGCTCCTGGGGTCTCACTGAGTGTTGAGCAACTACTGCATGCACACAGTTTGAGCTGCTCTCAAGGGATACTAATCACTTCATTTCCAAAATAGCTATACTTCAGGAAAGAAAAAAATTGCAGTGGAAAATTACGATACAAATGCTAGAACCATTTTTGCTCAAGAAATTTATGCCATTCCAGAATTTTATTTTCTTTGGCTGTGGTGACTTGTTTCATGTTCATCTTTAATTTCTTTTTTTTTTTTTTTGGTCCTTGCAACAGGGGAAGTATAAGCCAGTCAGGTTAAAACCTAAACAGAACTGAAATCCTGTACATCTGGTTTATATCCCATGTTATTAAATATTCATATACCAGCAAAAGGCCAAATGACCAAAATAAATCACCATAATAGCAAAATCTAGCTCTATTTTGCCATTCAGAATTTAGATTCAGAAATACCTGTGGCAGAAATGCCAAGATTTGTCTGAATCTGCATGCCTGTGTGAGGGCACCAGAAGAAAATGAAAAGTTAAAACAGTAGCACATAGCACTAGATAACCAAGTACACACACACACACACACACACACAGAGCAATCACATTGGTAAACTCAGTGAAATGAGCTGCTGTTGGAATGCAGATCTTTGCATCAAGACGTAAACAAGATGATGGCAACAAGGCTACAACACATGTGCCATTCCCACCCCTGACACACAACCACAAGTTAAGTTACAGACAGAAACATAATCAAAATGAGGAAATAAAGGCAACGGGCAGCAACTGTGCCTAAGATTAATGGAAGACAAGATAAGCAAAGTTCAGACTCAAAAGCTCAACCCATAGTGATTGCTGAGTCCTCAGAGGCACATCAAGTCTGTCCAGAATGTCCAGAAATGAGTTTTGTCTCCTGAGAGATGTGTTGACTTGGAAGCTGAAATTCTGGTTCTTAATGTTATTCAGTATTGATCTTGTATGGTTTGTGAACACCTGGGTGTGAACGAGTGCAAGCCATGAGACAGTGAGTGCGACTGGTGGCAGTTGTTATATAAGCATATCCTTCTCTTTCTGTACAATCTTACACAAACTTCTCTTCCATTAATTTAGTACAAGATTTCAGGTACTAGAGGATTGCTCTATTTAAAAGGAAGTAAGTGACAAGCTTCCTTATACTAAGGAAACCTTTAAAAAGACCCCCCAAATAACATACATTTGTCTGATGCCAGTTGAATACACAACACTTCAGTGATAAACAGCAATGAGCCTCTGCTGCTGGAGACATTTGTGCTAATTACTTTCCCCCCTTCTTATCTGCAGCAGAAGTGAAAAAGAAGTAGAATTGATCTCTTAAGTGCTATGCCCAAAGAACAACTTTTAAGGAGAAATTACTTTAATTAAAACAAGATGAGAAGCAGCATTTCTTCAGGACAAAACTGCAAATCTATCAAACAAGACTGCAGTTAACAGTAATGTAGAACAGAGATCAACAGCTCTGGTGGGAAGAGACTGAGCAAGGCTTAAGCCACACTGTCACCCACAAAATTAGGTCAGTGAGACTCACAGTCAGTTTAGCCTGGACAGAGAAGGCAGATCAGAACTTGAGAGGAGGATCTGGGAGTATTTGCCTGGCAGATGGTATATGAACAACTTAACCCACGGATAGGGCACAGAAGGAAGAAAGAAAGCAACCAAGGAACTGGAGACCTAGAGGGGGCACAGTTAAGAGCATTCAGAGGATAAGTTGTAAAGCTGAGAAGACAAAGGAGAAAAACAAATTTCTAAATCTAGGGGAGCGTGCAATGGCCAGACTTGACAGCTGATGTCAAGGTGATTGCCAGTTAAATGGAGAGGGAAAATGCAGGATCAAAGATTTGTTAATAAATACCTTCCCAAGGGCTAGGCAGGAGTCATCTTCAGCAACATCTGGCAGCTGGGCAGAAGGCAAGGGATTAGCTATTGCCCAGCCAGCATTTGCACAACATACCTCCAGAAAAGGTCAAAATTTGAAGCTGTCTGTTATCAAATAGCTTTCCATAGAAGTTATTCCGTGTGTGCAGATGCCTGAAGGCATTGTCTATAAGGGGATTGAGATGGGAGAGTCATCCAAAATGGGAAAGCTCATTTAAAGAGAAACATCAGTTGACAGCTCAAGAGAGGAATGCATTTCAAGAATAATCTGTCTGTGCATATTTGCCACAGTTCTCCTTTCTGTTTAAATGAAAACCTATTAAGATGTTCCTGTTTTTAAATAAATTACATGGAACACCATACATTCATTGGAGAAACAGGTATAAATATGGAAACCTCAGTAAGACCAATTCAACACTTGGCACTAGTTTTTAATGCAACAGCATTTAGATTTAAAAACCCAGGCCACAGAGAATCGGAAAAAGAGCAAATATATTTCAGACACTTACTCCCTTTGACATGTTCAGTTGTGTTCTTTAGGGGCTTTTAAAAGTGTAGGACATTTATATCCTAAGTATATTCCAAGCAAAATACAAATATACAGAAAAAAATTTACATTAAAACACAGAAGGTTACATTATTAAATTATCACAGTGCCAAGACCCAGAAACAAGACTTGGTTCCGCCATCGCTCAGAATTAGAACTGGTCACTTTCCTCAGTAAAAAGATGTATGAAGGACAAATGTGCACAGTATGTCACCCACATGTCACACACAAATGTCACCCACAGGATACATGGAGCAGCACTGTATATACAGCTGTGCTGTATCCAAGCCCTTATGTATAGCTCTGCAAGCATAATAGAAGCATCAGATCTAGTTGTAAGTAATATATTTCTGTGTGTGACAATTCAGTTTTGGTCTTATAAGAAACAAAGAAAATATACTTTCTCTTGAAGCACTGCTGCATAGCCCAAATATCTGCAGTATGCAAAAAAGCATCATCTGCTACAGCCTCAGCAGACCGAGAAAGAATTTTGCTTGTATGTAGGAAACATAAATACAAATAGTTGTATGTTCAATTGCTAAAGTGAAAATTACCTTTACATATAGAAAAACCAGGTTTAGACGCCAAGAAAAATTTGTTCTGTGGGACGGGATAAATGCCACTGCCTCAGAAATACAGCAGCTCCTATGGAAGGTGTGATGTCATTACCAACAGGTGCTATTGCAACCTGGGGACAGTTCTACATAAACATCTTGTACTTGGGGAGTACACCTTCTACCCTCTTCAATGAATGATGAGAGTGTCCGGGTCATTTTCTGCTCTTTCATTTTAATGGAAATAGAAGGTCCAAGCATTTCAGCTGTGCTACTTTTTCAAAACACTTTAGTGACATTTGTTGATTGGAGAAGTTAGCGATTAAATTCTCGTTTAGTGTGCTCTTGTAAGTTCTGCTTTGCTCTTTTTTCCTTTATTTGCTTTATCAAGTATGTGTATCCTTATATTCTGGTATTAAAATTCCAATGCATCACTAGGCAAATGAAGAGACCAGAGCAACTGCAGCTTTACCGCTTGATGAACCCACAGTTACAGACATTAAACCATGGAACATGAGGCCCCCAGAGCCCCAACAATATTTCTTCCTTTATTTCTTTCCCCTCATCTTTTCTCCTTCCTGCAAAATGAGCAGTGAAAGAAGTGACATGTTTATTTCCTAGCTCTGCTGCAAGCCAAGTATGAGGCAATGAAGAGAAAACATTGAGCATAAGATTTGGGAGTTGTTTTGTCTAGAAATGTTGATATAACAAGATTGATTTATTTTATAAGACTTAAAATTCTTTCAAAAATATTTTGAAGTAATCAAGAGAAGGTGCCTGGCATTTCTCATTAAATTAAAGTGTCAGTGTCAAACTCCAGGCGCTGCTCTTACAGTGCCTCAAATACACTTTATCAACTGCCGTTCAGCTTGTGCAGAGAACAGAGGACAGCCAGTATCAACACTGTGAAATACAGAAAAAAACAAATGAGGATGGTTCCCAAACAAAGTGACTGTTTTTCATGTTCATAGACTACAAACATCCTATGCAACAATAATGTTTCCTCATACACTGATAGATGTTTTTTTAAGTCAGTGTGGGGTGGCAGCCATTTGGAGGGAAAAAAACCCCAACAAAAGTAAGGCAACAGGAATATCTTGTCTGATAACAAAAATAAAGTCCCTTTCCAAACTATCAGTCCTGTTTGAGGAATTTTTCTCCTATCTTGAATATCTGGGAATGGCTGTTCATTGGCTTTGGCAGTATTACGCTTAAAGACGCACACATCCAACATAAGCACTCCAAGCTACAGCTCCCAAGGAGGAACCACTTTTTCTATTTTCACTGTGCTTTCAGAGGGACATACAGGAGATATGGAAATGGGAGCCTCCAGGGAAAGTGCAGCATGTGTTTGGACAGCAAGACAGTGAACCCTTGTCCCACCCCTCTCCAGCCTCCTAAATATCCCCCAGTCCCAGGCCACAACCCCTCTGCCCCTTCCTTTCCTTCACAACCCATGTTCCTTCTCCAACCTTTCTCCATCCCAAGAGACTCCTTGTCTTTCTCTCCCTCTGTCCATAATTATCACTTTCCTCTCTTCCCCACTGCCATGTCTTTACCTCTCACCACTGTGAGCCTTCTCCCTCCCCATTGCAGGGGGCTGCAGAATTCTGGACCTGGCCTTGCAATACATTCTTGTCTGGAATTCTTACCACGTGTGCAAGTTGCAAGACTGAATTTCATATGACTGAAAGTCTCTTGGGCTGCCAAATCCTGCCTGCCTTCCTGCCTTCCTTCTTTCTTTTTTAAAAAAGTCTCAAATGCTGATGTGGAAAAGGTGTCTTGGTACCATGCTAGGCAAAAAGAATGGCAAACTTACAAAGAGCAAGCACAGGTTAAAATGGGAGTGCTATGGTGTGTTTTTAATGAACAGGGAACTTCTCCCTGATATTTAGTGATGAACCCTCAGAGCAAAGTCCATCAGTATCCCCTTGTCATAATAAAATACCTGTGCTCTAGCTGGCAGTGATGTTTATCCTTCCATAGCTGCGGAGACAAGCCACTGCTACTGCAGCTGCTGCAATTGCTTTCTTTAGCTCAGCATCTTACAACAATAATTCCAATTAAAGTAAACCTGTGGAAGGTTCCAGGCTGTCAGCTCTGCTGAGCATGGCCCTGTATCTAGCCACAAAATCTGAACTCAAATAGCTGTAGCAGCACAATCTTTCTCATGCTCTTCAGCATACATCCTTCCTCCTACACCCAGAGGAAATAAAAAGATCTCAGTGGGGTCTGTCTCTCTGTCTGCCACGAATTGAGGTCTACAGTAGAAGTGAAGATTACTCCCAGCCTATGATGACAAATGCCAGCTCAGCCACAGTCCATGTTTGCACCAAACATAGCTCAAAGGAAGGATTTGTGCAAGGAGAAAGAGAAGCAGTTATAAACATTGCTCTTTATTTTCCTCTGTTTTTTTTTTTTTTTTTTTTAATAGAATTAACCTTTTCCTTGGGGAGATCAGCCACAGAGAGGCTGGAGTAGAAAACAAGAGCTGCAGGAGAGAAAGCCAGTCTCTATGTATTGAATGGATTGTCAATGCCATCTCATTTAATAATTTAAATAACTAAACAAGCAGAAGAGGCATTTTGCTTTTTATGTTTCTCTTTTCCAACAGGACAGGATGATGTGGCTCACCCTCACTTGCTCAGTCCAAACATCACTTCAGAGTCTGAAATCATATGACTAATTTTGTTACTGGCTTGTTAGCACCAATGACCTGAAGGGTACCTGTGGCTCATTTTCCATTACTCACCCCTCTTTTACCTTCAGTGTAAGTCAAATGGCAGGCAAATGCACATAGGTTTTTGAATCTCTTATGAGTGGTTTCATACCATACTGGCATGCCATTGGCTGAATATTAAATAGTAGGGGGGGGACTTTTAATTTTATTTCAATTTTTTTAAAGTATCTCCAACTGCAATGGAGTGCATCTGGAATCTGATATTCATACAGACACTGAAGGAAGCTCCTGCTGAAATATTCTGTGACCAATAGCTTCCATGATGAGGCCAGAAACCCATTTGACTGGACTACACCAACAATAAAGCAGCAAGGTATTCGTATTTAAGGGCAGTGAACAGGCAGAGGACCCACACAATGGGCCTAGGAAGGAAAGGCAGGACAGATAAAGGTCTTGATGTTGTGAATGAATTCATTTAGGTCAGGGATTCAGAAGGCAGTGTGACTAACTTAGACCAAAAAGATGAAGATGAGTTTAGCACTCATTTTGGCCACATGGAGATTGGTGGATGGTGACTTGGGGCAAAAGACTGTCAGATACATTGTGCAACAGAGGACAGGTATTAGGAAGCTAGGTGCTATACTCTTCTTTCAATACATACCTATTCCACTTTCAATACCTCTTCCTTTTTGGTTTATGTTGTATTAAATCTTAAGACTAAAATAGATACTCAAATTTTGGATTTTTCAAATGCTCTGCTGCTGATGTGGCCCACTTGCAGTGAGCAGTACACACTGCAAAAGGAGATGGTGTCCTTCGAGGATGCAAAGTCGAAGTAGGTCCTGCAGCACCAACGTTCCTTATCAACTTACATAATCACTCCTGTGTAACAGTATTGAATGAACAAAATTGTGCATACTGTTTTTTGGTACTCCCCTTTCTGTTTAGTTACAGTGTAGGCACACAGATGAAGTATGGATACATTAAGATTTCTGAAATTCACTCCAATGATTGCATAAATGTGTGACCTATTTAGCATTTGGAAATATGTTTAATGCCAAGAACTACATGAGATAACTCAAGCCACAGCTCACAGGGAGTCACGTAACGAGGCTCTTCAGATTATTGTTTGGATTAGTCCGTTCCCTTCCCCCTTCTCACTTAGGAAGTTCATTTAGGCAAGCAGTCATTTTAAGAACATGCAAAGGCTGATTGCTAGTTCCTGTGGATCTGGCAAGATGCCAGGCTTCTGTGATGCCAGCTACTAGAGGCAGTGTGAAGTTAAATATGCATGACCTCACATAACGTCGATCCCTGGGCTCCCAGGGCTTCTGCACCTGTAAAAATGCAAGCTATTCTGTATGCAAAGCATGTCTAGTGTTGTGGAATTGCTTAGCATTTCAGAACTTCATGTTCATGTAAACTCAGCACATGGTCATTATCCTTCTCTGCTTTGTTAAGGTCTAGAATAAAAAAAGTTGTTATTTAACCATGGTAAATCCAGTATTTTGCTCTTGACAAGGGTGTACATATTGCATATGGGAAGGAGGGGAAAATTTCAAACTGATAACTTTGCAGTTATGTTAAAATCTGATGAGTTTGCTGCTATCAAGATGTGAGGAATAAAATGCAGTAGTTAGTATAAATAATGTATTTAGCTGTAAGGAATTAATAATGCATTATTGAGATCAGCATACCACTAGGCAATTGCCTGAGGGCATTGTACATAGTAAGTTACAAAAAAAAAGTCAACTATATCTCAAGGTTATAAATCAGAATTTAAGTAGAATAAAATTTATAAATCCAATGAAATCAGCTTCATCTAGTCTCAACTTACAAATATTTGTATAGTATGAAGGATTGACAATATCTGTGTTCTTAAAGAGGTTTCACAACATTAAACTGTTCATAATAGAGCCAATTCTGACCTCATGAATACTAGAGGAATTTCTGGGATAAGAAAAAAATGTCCCCAAATAATAGTAAATATACGGTTTTACAACAGAACTGCACAGAGTACACTGACTTTTCACTTCAAGCCTCACAATTTGCTGTATCATAGCAGTGGAAGCAGGAACTCCTCCTTGCTGAGGGAAACCCCTGTGGGAGGCAGCACAATGGTAGTGGTTCCTCCCTGCGCACAGCCAAGTGACCCCATGGGATCACAGGGCACCTGTGGTGCTTTCCAAGGCTGTGCTGAGGCTGCTCCACACTACCCAGACAACAATCTGGCCTGGAAAAACACTGTGGGCCTTTTAATGAAATGGAAATGCTAATTGCCAATGCAAGTTATCTGAGGGTTACTACTAGCTTTTTATGGCCAATTTGTGGGGTTTTGTCTCATGTTGTGGCTCCGTGATTGATCACTGATTAGTAATCCCAGTCCTATAGAATTAGTATCTTCCACACAGCAGGAATTTTTAGCAATAAATACCACAGTGCATGACCCTGCACTTTAAATTGGAGGAGGATGACATGGACAATGCTCTACTCCAGTATTACCATCACTGCTGTATTGCTGGCATTTGGTACCCACTTTGCAATTGTTGTGGAAACTAGTCTATGACTGCGCAAGTAGAGGTGTTCTCTTTTGCAAAGGTTTGGCTTATTCATTTTTAATTTGGCAATTATTTTGCTTATAATTGCAGAACAGATGTAATAAAACAACTCTTCTAACTGTAAAGAGCACTGCTTCCTTATTTGTATGCCACAGCATATTGCTGTTAAGCATTCAGCTTTGGGTTTGTAATGTTTTGGAGAACTAGTTCTAAATAAACAAAAACAAAGGGAGACTGGCAGCTGTAAGCTGATTGAATGTCCTTCAGTGTTAAAACGTGTTTGGTTTAAGAACAGAAAGATTCATTAATGTCTATTTATGATCTATTTTTAGCATAATTTCAAGCAATTGCTATGCATATGACTCAAGCAGCCAGGCTGAATTCTATCCAGGCAATAAAAGGATAATTTTGTAATGCCAGAGAGACTCTTGAGCAGATTTGGAGGAAAATGCAAATCAACTGTTAGCATGATAAAGCTATGCACACTAACTCAGTTTCTGGAGCTCTCCATAACTGAGGAAACATTCACACTGGAAAATCAGACTTCAACCAGCACATGGATGTAGCACTACTGGCTCTGTAACATCTGAGGCTCTGTGCAGTTACCATGCTGGGAGAGGCTGTAGATGAGCTCACTACTCTGAATTCCCATTTTCACTCCCAGCAATGAAGTATGTGAGAAATACTGATTCAAAGTTTCTCAGGGGACATCAGGCACAGAGGGATGGAGAGATGCATATGCTGGCAAATATTTTTAGATGTGAATGAATACACATTCACAAAATCCCTTGTTCTCTCACATCAAGGATCTTCTTTTGCTTTCCATGTGGACTTTCAAAGGAGTCAATGTCTCATTTTCTTTCTTTTCCTAATGATGCTCTTTGCGACACCCCGTTTCCCCCTGTGCCTAATTTTTTCATCCATTCTTTCTTTTCCTTTTTCACGACTCTGCTGGGAATAATGCTGCAGCACAGGGCAGAGCAGCTGGAAGGGAGGGTTGGGCAAGGCAGCTGCAGGCACTCACTAACCTCCACCAGAGAAGCCCTTCAATATCATGCATGTGCCTGATTAATTCCAGATTGATTAATATCCCCAGATTAATTCTAGATTGATTAATAATTTCTGGAAGGCAGTGGGGAAAGTACTTCTGTGTCCAAATGAGGGCAATGTCTGTCAAAATATCTGAGTTAGACATAGGCAAGTGACAGGTTAAGACAGAAGGTATGCAGGAGTCCCCTTATGCTTCTGGAGTAGGACTATAGGACCAGACGTGATACCTGAGGATGCCTGATGGCATCCGTTCTTAGATACCTTGGAAATAGCTGCAGGATAACCACCTCGCAAGAGAAAGAAGTCCTCAGCACAGCAAAAAATCATGTCCTGCAGTCAAGAT
The DNA here is from genome assembly GCA_013396695.1 of Sakesphorus luctuosus. Lineage (NCBI taxonomy): Eukaryota > Metazoa > Chordata > Aves > Passeriformes > Thamnophilidae > Sakesphorus > Sakesphorus luctuosus. Next base: position 786,087 of record VWZD01008083.1, read on the forward strand.
TTACTTTTCTGAAAAATCATTTAAGGCCAAGACAGCAGAAAGGAAACACGCAAGAAACCAATGACCATGCTTTCATAAAGCATTTATTTGTTTTTTATTTGAAAACATTATTACAGGCAGTACATTGCCACAGCCAGTCCATATAGGTGCATGCAAATATCAAAATGGAGAAAGGTTTATTCAGCTTTTCAATGCAGGATTTGGGGTTCGGATTTTTTTTTCTGGTTTTGGTTTTGGTTCATACTTCCATCTGCAGTCTCAAGATTAGTGTGCTTTATTATGGCATTTAACAATAAAATCCTACCCATGGGGTAAAATTTTTATTTGTAGCTAGCTCAGGAATACTAAATGGTTTTTAAAAAAAAAGAGGAAGGAAAATGATACTACACGCTTGTCAAAATGTTAATAGCACAAGTTAGCAATCTCTACACTATACATTGAAACTTCTTATGACACAGTGGTGCAAAATTTTCACTTGCTTGGTCTATTGTTGTGTATTTTGAAACTTTATAGCTGGAACAAAGACAAGGTCTGTTTCCCAGTGAAGGTTTTCATCCAGTAGCAGAAAATTACATCAGTCTTACTAAGAGCTGCCCAGGGCCAGCAGTATAATAGAGTTTCAGTTTGTTCAGGCAAGGAGCTACACAGAGCTAGAGACGTCCTACGCAACATGGAGAGTAGCTGCCGGTTAGAGAGCTGAGCCTTTGCTGGTGCGTACTGAGGTCCCCAACTGCAGAGAACAAGCAGGCAGAAGTAACAATTTCCCGTCACAAGACCTCAGTTTTTCAGTCAACACAGTTACTCGTAAAGCTATACTACTGTTTTCCTTTGAGGTCCATCCAGCACTAACATACGGGTGCTAGTCTGAGTATCCACTCAGTTTCTCGGGAAACACAGACAGCGAAGCAGCCTCACTGCACATCAAACTCCCGAGCGAGTAGCACAGGGGATGGTAGCTGGTTGCAGAGTGCACACTGACACGTTCTTAACTTGTTCCCATACAACAGAGCCTTTTAAAACAGCCCAGTAAGATCGCTTCAGGTGGCACCTCAGCCACCCAGGGGTCGCAAACCCTGGTAAGGAGGAACTCCCAGCCCAGTGACCCAGCAGGGAGATGCCTCCTGCCCAGCTGTTTTGGAAGAAGACTCTGACAAACACCTACAAGTTAGTGTCAGAAAAATGAAGAGGGGAAGGCTGAAGGACTACAAACATTTGGCTTAAAAATAAATACTAATAAGGAAATTAATCAAAACAGTTATGCAAAAGGAAGGAACTGTAAACATGAAACACACACACACACAATCCTCAAGGTTCTCAGACCAACACAGGGACTAATGTTCAGAGAAAGGTATTTAATTGGTACAAAAGGTAGCAAAAAAGACTGAGAAGACAGATGCCCACCAGTGCTTCTCCAGGTACCTGAGGCAGCTGTGGTGGTTGTAATTAGAACCCCTGTTCCTGGGGAATATGTAAAATCCACCTCAAGTCAAAGCTCTCACAGGGCATGACTCAAGGATCTGACCCTGAAGCATCAGGTAATCTTTCTTGTGCGATTTTTATTTTTTTGATTTAGACTTTCCTTAATATCCCCAGAACATGAACTCTCTTTTTCTGTGGGGATCTGGTTCTGTTTTGTCATTTGTGGTATTTTTGTTTTAATCCTCAATGATTGAAGAAAAGAAGTTTGGAAACGTGAGTGCTATAAAGAATAAATAAACAGAAGGCAGGGAAAAAAATCATACATTTGTTAGTTTAGTACCAAGCCATCTTAACCAAAGCTTTTGGGCTGGCATTGGGCATGATTTGGCAATACTGCAGACCCTTCCCTCAGGTGCAGCAGGATCGTGGCAGACAGCCTAAACACAGTGGGAAAGAAATTACCTCTTCTCCTCCTCCACAGCAAGAATAAGACACAACATACTTCTGCTGTTCCACAGCATTTTGGCATTTGCCATTTCACGTATATTATGCATAGATACACTTCTCTCAGTCTGCTTCAGAGAAGTTCCTTCTATATTAAAGCAGAACAGGTCTATAAAAGATGAATGTTACCTCAGCAGAAATTCATCCTGCTTGGTTGAACTGTGTGACCTTTCTAAGCTCTGGAGTACAGATTGATTTTTTTTCATCTTTTTTAAACGGAAATAGGTAAGTTGTATTTTTCAAACATGAAGGCCTACATTTTCACATGAGACAGTCTTTTTCAGCAGAATAACATTCTAATCAAATTCATCTTCTCTGTCCACAAGCAAAATATTCATCAACCATACCATAAACTCCATTTTCAAATACAATGCATGTGTACACACTTTTACAGCACTATTATGTTCTTTTTAGACTCCTTCCCTCTGAAGATCCTGAAGCATTTGAAATAACTTGGTCCCATAGCACCCCTGTGAGGTAGGTAAAATATCATTATTCCCGTATATACAGATTGGGAAACTCAGCCACACAGAAGTAAGTCATGCCCAAGGATCATGCAAAGATGTGGCAGACCTGTGAATAAAACCAAGCTCTCCTAGATTCCTCACCTATCTGTTAGACATACGACCATCTCTTTTCCCTTACTTGTAGATTAAAAATAGATGAATGGATATTGAAATAATGATTTCCTTTTATTGGGCTCTCAGAAGAGGAAACATACAGGCAAAGATGGATTTTTCATGGTGGTGACTAAGAATACCCCAATTCTGATAAGGCTCCTGAGGCAGAAGTACAGTTGTGCACAGGAGTGTGGAGCACACCCTTACTGTTTTCACATGTCCCCAGGAATGTAAGAAAGCTGCTGAATTCTTCTGCTTGCTTCATAGTTAATAAAAATAGTTGGGTGCACCCTGATGGTATGAATGCCTTGGCGATACTGCAGCAACACCAGCAGACAGTCCAGTCTTTCTGCTCAAGGATTCCTTGCTTAATCTTCCTTATTTTTACAATTTGTGGGTTTTAGTGAAAAACTGACACATTTCTAAATAGCTGTTGATAGAATAACGAACCATAGGAGACTAAGCAAACTGGAACAGCAGAAGGCTCCCTTGATGCACTGAGTATCTAAAATAAGTGCTCTGATCCACATGATATGTCATCTTACCATGGAGAGGTACAATACATAGGAAACTAGAAAATGCAGTTTTCTTTTTATAGATTAAAATTTAAAAAGTAAGAAATCTGTGTTAAGTCACGACTACAGAAAGGCTAACTCCCTGTCACCTGATGCAGAACCTCAACCACCAGGAAATCTGCCATGGATCGTAGAGAGGTCAATGCTTGAGTACTTCACTTCTGCAAATATAGAAAGGCTAAAATGCTCGCCTTATACCTATTCCTAGAATAGAGACAGATATGGTAAGTTGTCCCTTCTCTGGATTCATGAATCAGATTACCTAGAAAGGGCAACTAGACAAATAGCACAGATGAACTTGTTGTATTTCCCGTACCAAATTCAAGGTGCTAGCAAAAATGTGTCAGGCTGCTGCTACCATGACTAACCCATCTGTTTTGTGCAAACAAACAAATCTTAGAGAGAAATTAACAGTGACTGCACAAAGTGTACTTGCTGTAAAAAGGCATTTTTTCCCACAACTGGTGTGGCTTAGGCATAATATCACTCAGTGGGTGCAGAAACACCCTTCTACAAATTTATTTTTGTAATTTAATCTTACATATTGAATATCTTTCACAGGTAGTTTGACATTAACTGATTCATATGCAGCAGTTTGCATTGCAAACATGCTGCTCATATCATAAATGAGGGAAGACATCTCTTTGCAATGAACACCCTGTAACAATTTATTTGTGTTTTTACGAGCTTTCATTATTTGCTACCTTGCAGCTCACCAGTGTAACTGCACCTGGTAAATACCTTTCTCTATGTACAATACAGAGATAATGGATATACGAGCTCCACTGTCAGTAGGTGATCAACAACCCTGGGTTTAAGCAACTCTAACGTGAGGCTCCTCTTCTGTCTCCTGCCCCAGGCTGGTGTATGTCACTGAAGGCTCCAGCTGGCCAGTGGCTGGCAGGTCAACGACAGGTCCTGAAGGGTTTCGAAACTGCTTGTACACCCGAGGATCCTGGGCTACGTAGGTGGACGTGGAGGAGTAGAGCATCAGCCCAACAAGGATAGTGAAGAATGACAGCAAGTAAAGTCCTGAAAACTAAGCAAAAATAGGAGTAGAGTCATTAGACACAGCACCAAATACCCTGAGTTCCTGAAGGCCCACAGAGGGGATAGGCAGCAGATCCTTGTTTTGGTGTGCACTGCACAATAAAAACTCCCTATCACTTGGATGCTGACTTTTTATGGGAATCACTCTTTGAAAGTTGATTTACTGACATCAATACCCCTGTCCTCCATAACCTAGAGCTAACCAGTGCCTTCCCTTAGGCCAGGCATATTAAGACTTGGGAAAGCTGGGTTTCAGATCCAAAACTGATTTTGTTGTGCTTTTAGACAAGCCAACTGCTTTCCTCTTACTCTTACTCTTTTCTCTAGATCCAGTGTTGAAGGACCATCATATAAAATTGTCTGTCAGGTAGGAGACAGATCTAAAGTTAATTACAGCTAAACCACCTGTCTGTGAAATATAACATGTTGTTAATATAAAAATATAATTAAATAAACATTTCAATAAGCGTATATACTCAAAATAGGTTTTAATAATGACACTTAAAAAGCCTGCCTGCAGCTTCTCTTGCTTGTGAACAGAAAGTAGAAGCTATAAAATGTAATGTGAGTTCAGATAGCATGAACTTCAGCTGTGAAACATGCTCTGGGTTGACATCATGAGGTTTGAAAGTACATATGGAGGGCAGGTGACTGAAAGCTCAAGTACATGCATTTTGGCACACAGCTTCACTAGATCAGAGGTCAGCCTGAATTTTCTGACATATACAGACTCATGTGTCTGGAATAAAAATACAACACAAAGAACCTTTTTGGCAATCCATTAGTCCTTGCAGGTAAAGCTAAAGGCAAAGGCAGAGCTTCAAAAGCATAGACCATTTTGGATATTAGTTTCAGATACTGTGTTCTTGCTACAGGGGACACAAAAATGGCTGTAAGCCCATACGACTAGTCTTCTGATCCTAATCCTCAAGTTATTTCTTCATGCATGCTGTGTGGGAGAAACCGTGAGGGACAAATTGCATAGCCAGCTTGTTGGGGATATAAACTGATTTGTATTCAGTAGGACTTTCAGGAGCGCCTGTATTCTGCAACAGTCAGGAATCTGTACCACAATGAGCACCACAAACTAGCTGCAGCCTGTTATTAGCTGCTTTATGAGGTACTTCACTAGTTTACACAAAGGTGTCTGCAAGTCTGTTTTTTAATCAAGACTGACTGTGCTTTGATGGATGTCTCATTTTTTTCCTCTGGATCCCTTTAGCACAGCACAAAATGGACAGACTGGACTATATTATCTTGAAAGTTTTTGAGCAATTCTGCTTTTTATACTTTGTGGTGAAAGCAAATTTTACTTAAGCTAGCTTTGTAGTGATATGTAATTTGTCACCATTTTCTAAACCTGAAAAATCTCCATTGAGCTTCCTGCCTGAGGAAGCATTTGGCTATTTTACAGAATCCTCAATATGTCTGAAAGCTTTGGACACATAATCCATGTTTCCCATATCCAGTATGCATGTTTCAGAGGAAAAGTACCACAATAGAGAAAGTTTAAAACATGTCACAAGGGTTAGAGGGTAAAAACAATTCCTGTTTTTCATCAGGTATTAATTGCTTTTTGCCAGGTATGTCATCAGGTCATCAGGTGTCATCTGGAAGTACAATTTGATGAAGCTATCCAGCTGTCCCACCAGTCACAAAGACAGTGTTGAGCTTCACCCTGTCTGCTGAAGGAGTCCTTCCATGTGACACAGCTCTGATAGGATTGTTTAGGCTTAGATCTCCCCCACTAACAAATTGAATCCAAAGCAATAATTTCAAAGCAGCTTGCAGTTGATTTTCCCTCTCCATTTTCAGTTCAATTTTACTCTCTGCACTTTCTTCCCCACTTTTACCTTGCTTTTAAACCTGAGTATCATTTGGCAGCAGTGAGGTTGACTAAGCTGACGCAAAACTCAGGAGCCAAGTGCATTTAGTTTCCCATCCTTAGCTTCCCACTGTCACTCATTCCTACCTTATGCTTGAATTTCTCACCCCAGACGGCCAGTTGGCTTGCTCCACTGCATAGCCAGAGTGCCAGCCAGATTTGTGATTGCCTTGTGTCCTGCTGTGAAGAATCTGTGGGGCTTCCAGCAGCTAAATGTGTTCTTTTTCTTTCTCTAGAAGCTGCCCAGACAAAATCAATTCACTTTAACTTTAGTTCATGGCTCCAGCTCTACCATATCCCCCTTCTCCTGGCCATATCCCTCATTGCTGTCTCAGGGGCTTCATGCCAGTGGGCTCCTTTGCCATGATAGTGTCCTCCCCCATGGCAGCTCTCCAGCCTGGGAGAAAGGGTTTGGACATAGCTTCAGGAAATCTAAACAAAGGTCTGTGAATCATTTGTCTTTGGTATCTGTGCACAGCTAGTGCAAAAAAGACCTGGATTCTGACAACGCTATGACAAGTACATCTTTACCTTCCTTAGAAACAATGTTAATATAGGAACATAAACTGCAGCTATGTGAGAAATCTCTGGATTTTGTCAGATTGATTAAAAACCTTTTGAAATCCATGGGTATTTTTCTCCTGTTAAAACAGCAGTGCATCCAGTAGCGTGATGGGAGCATGCAGACATAGTTCTCCAAATACAAAATTTGTTGTGAAGAACACAGTACAGTGTATTCCTCAGACTCTAGACAAAATCTTTCTATTTTATTGAAGGCAGGATTTCCAGGCACACTGTACTGCAGGCTACATGTAGGTTTTGGAGGGTTGTTTTATCTTGACCTGCAAACCTCATCTACTGAGATTCACTATTAATAGACAGAAAAAGGAAACATATTCAAAACCAAGAAAAAGAGCTATTCCTAAGAAATGAAGTGAGGGAAGATAATTTTTCATTGCTACTCTCTTCACAACTGTAGTACCAAACTGCAGGCTCTCAGGAAGTGTATAATTCCCCTCTCTGGCTAAAAGAATGATATTGAGAATGATGTTGTGCTTCATTTTTCTGACTTATCTCTCACTTTCTACAGAAATGTATATCTGCTAGGAAAAAATATTTTAAAATATCAAGATTTGTATGTCTCTCTAAATCCTTCTTCCCTCTATACTAAACAGGGTAACTGTAAACTGTTCAAAAGTAACATAGTCAGAAACTGTTTAGTTCAGATTAGCTAATGAATGTCACACACCCTCGAGTAAACAACCTAAAAACCAACTCATGTTTCTGTATCATTAAATAATTTTACTATTGATTTTGTATTTAGACATATAGGTCCAGATATACCTAAGGTTGCTTACCATGAAGCTTATGGAGAGACCAGATGACTTTGTCATTAGTTCAATGATCTAATATGCTTGAGTCCTGGATTTGACTTTTAACCTGTGAATTTCTTCTGTGAATCAGAATGACTTTAGATGACCCTCAGTTTGTTACCCATTTAAAAGAGATAATAACACTTGGTTACTGAATAAAGATGAATATACTGCATGAAAATAGGGAATAGGGATATCAACCTCCAAGCAGAAGGCAGAGACCTCCTTTGTGGAAAAAGTGCCTTACTTACAACAGTTGAGATTTCATCACTGATGTGAAAAGCATCTGCTAAAGCTTACTGAGTAGTCAAATGAAGTAGTTAAATCAGCCCTACAGATCTTACTATGTCTGCTCTGCTCTGACATCTGGGTGTCTATGAATGCTTTCCCAACTACTAGTATTCAATATGGATCACTCGATGATATTTACAAACATTAAAAATTTAGGAAAATGCACAAAAAAGTCTTCTCTAGATATTATTTCCTACCTGTGGTGAAAGTATCTTGCACTAAACTACCATTAACTTTCAGCACATAAAAGACACATTTTAGGTGCCTGTCAATTTGAAGATAAACACACAAAGCAAAACCTAGACAAATGTAACATGATAACATGTATAACAAAATTTTCTCAGTCTATCAAACAAGCCCTGATTCTAGGTGAGTAGATGTTTCAGTTATTTATCTGAGAGACAATCCTTAGGGACCCAGTACTTGAATGTATTCACCCAGTCAGGCTTAGCAGATGAGCTAATGGCATCTGACGGCTTAGTTGCAGCAGTAGGGGCCTCGCTCCTCACTCCAGTATGTGATGCTGCAGAATCCCATCAGAAAACCACTGCAGCAGTAAAGTTCAGCTGATCACAGCATATACACAGTGGAATCACTCTTTCTGTTATATATGCACAAATTCTTTGACATTATAAAAGAACCCAAACATATCTGCAGTGCTACATGCAAGTCTGGATGAGGTTTACAAAACAAAATTTAGCTTATATACAGAATTTTTGTTGTAAGTGAATCAGAATAACATATTTTGGGAGTAAGCCAAGCATCACAAGATTTCTAAAATAAAGCAGAGGAACATAAAGGCAGCTGAAAACTTGGGATTTTTAAAAATCCATAACAAACTATTAAACCTTTCAAAATTTACTCCCTACTTAGTTTTTATCTTATTATCTCTCCACGTAAAACCTGTCTTTTATATATTCTTATTTTTTGGGGGGTAAAACACTTTTCCTGTTTCCTCCTGAGACTCTTAAGCTTTAAAGTAATCCACTTGGAAAGGTGGGTGCAAAAGAAACTTCTTGATGGGGAATTGTGGGGGTGACAGTGAGTGCATCCCTTAAGGAAAGCAGGTTACAGTTCTCCCTTAAAGAGAACAGAGCTACCTGGAGTATGTGTGGTGGCTTATAGCCAATAAGAGGCTGTGGTGTATGTAAGGTGAATTGGTTAACCAATTATGTAGTGGCATGTTGGATGTGAGAGGGCATAAAAGGTGTGGATGTTACTGTGTGAGGATTACATCATCTACTAGGAAGTACTACTTCTACTACTACTACTACTACTATGAGCTGTGAGGAACTGTCTGTTAACTATCTTGAATAAACTCTCTAAATTGTGAGCCTTCTGATCAAGCCTTCTGATGTCTGCTGTGTCTGAGCTCTTCTGACTGTCATTCACGCTGCACCCCTGCTTGGGACTAAGGGGTACCCCTATACGTGGTGACCCCTACAGGGAATGAAGAGTGCATCTGAAATTTTTGTCTTGAATAGCAATTAGACAGTAGCAGTAGAAGAAAAAAAAATAGAAAAATGGTTTAGAAGGCAGTAAATTCTGCCCTGGGGCTGGAGAGAGTGAGTCATTCCTCAGTACACAGATCATGCATTTAGAAAAAGCCTGAAGAAAAGGCATAGAATAATCACTGTATCATAGCTAGGAAACACTGTGCTGACTGGCTGACTGACTGACTCCTGCCAAGGCAATCCAAAGACAAGTAGTTATGACTGTCACAGATGTGCACATCCATGTTACCACTGACATTAGGGCAAAACAATATCCAAAGTGACAAAATGAGACAGATATGAGTCTGCAAAAATGCTCACACAGGCAAAGAAAGCCAATGATTTGATAATTTTGGTTTTTCGCTCAGTCATCATGATAGTGATCATGACCATTATTACTGTGATTATGAAAATGCAAATTCTCTTTTACTCAGTCCATTGAACTGGAAATAGTTGCAGGCGCAGACTATTGGAGCTGCAGCCTTCCAGTCTCATTTGTATTTCAAAATAGCAGCCATTGACTGAATCTCTTGGTAGGTAATATGAACTGCAGCTCCTAGCCTATGGCAACACAACTGTGCTTTTTAAGTCTTTAAAATGGATTTTTTTTATAGTACTAACTGAAAATTTATAATTGTCATGTTTCACATGTTCAGTGATAAAGTAGGAAATGGAATAACTACCTTTTTTCTTACTTCATCTATCAAACCTTCCAATTTTGACAAAAATGCATAAAGAAATCAGATCTATTAACTCAGGTTTTAAATCTCAGAGAAAAGTGATGTCCTCAGAATCACAATGATGAAGAGAGGGGAAAAAAGTGTACGTATCAAGTGGAATTCATCTAGTCCCCTATTTCTGTTGGCAACCTCCATGCTCTCCAGACAGGCAGTTCTCACCACTATCTTATTCCCATCAGTGGGTCTGTGCAGTGCAATGAGCTTCTCTGTTTTCCAGACTAATTCAGTTTGTAGCATATGCTGCGCAGCCCTTCAAAGCTAAGGCCAATAGGGGTTCCTTCACTGACTTACAGCTTTTTCCCTTGGGTAATTTCACACATGAATACCTGAGCAGGCTGAGCGAAGGGAGTTAAAACCAAATTTCTCTCATTATCTTTTCTACAGCAAACAGATGTTTCCACTCGGTTTGATAAACTGATCAAGAGGCTGAGCTTCTTTTCATAGTTTTCTGTTTTCACCTCCAATATAGCAAATGAAGTTCACTGTGACCAAGTGCAGAAGTTGTGCTGTGGGATGCACACACTCTCCAGACAGCAGCAGCAGCAGAATGGGTGGGGGCTCTGAGAGCAATGAATTCACACAGTACTTTCACTTGCATAGCAGGATACTACAGGCATATTACATTATTAATAGGAACAGCAGTCAGCATCTAGTCATAGCTCAAAGTGCTCTCTGATGACTCCGTCGGATCAGACCCATGAGGATCTGACCTAATCTGTCTTACATCAGGACTGTGACTCACTCTATGAGGAAGATGTCCCTTTGGAATTCAGAGTTTGACCTGCTCTTTGTCAGGAGAATGATCTGCTGGCTTAGTTTCAAATACTGCTGTCTACCTTCTGGGGTGAGAGATAAAGACCTGACCATTGACTGACCACTTATACCAGGTGGAAGTTATGGGTAGAGTATTTCTCAGGAGCACAGGCATCTTTCCAAATACAGTACAGAATTAAGCTTTAGGCAAGTGATGATATATCTTTGTCATCAGCAGAAATTGGAGCAACTACCAACAGTGAAACATTATATTTTGTGGCCCCAAATGGCTCCACATACCAGAAGGGCTGCTGTGAGTTTTCCAGACTGCACTCAAACAGAGAAAACTAATCTACCAGTTCCTATATGTGTCCTGCCAGATCTCTCAGACTTTTAATCTGGAGATCTCCAAAGAGACCCAGACCACTGAGATACGGTTTAGCACGGCTGCTCAGCTCATCAGTTGTAGAAGTTGGAATGTCTGAGCAGAGGTGTTTGCTCGCTTTCTGGAAAAGGTACCAAGGGGTGCTGAACAGCTTCAGTAATGATGGTAACTTCTGGGCAGCAAGTCTATCCACTACCCGCAGGATTGCATGATTTTCACACTTTAATGACCTCCAGCTATTTCTTAGGCAAATGTGAGGATAACTTAAGTGGTGATTTAAGGTCCTATCTTGCCCTCCGAACTCAGCTGGCATGCAAACTAAAATGTGTAGCTAGTTCTTCCATGTCTTCAATCATCACTAGATGAAGGAGGCTTGAGCTACAGGCAGGGCTACATTACTGTTGCTCATGTCAGCCAGAACCCAAAGCAAGAAGCATCTGGCTTGCCAGAATGGCAGTGAAAACCTGACCCTGCCCTCACTGCTATTTGGCAAAAACAGAGAAGTCAAATGAAGGTTTTTATGCCATTTCATGCACGGCAGAAAGGCCATAGTCCTCATTTCCTGATCCCTCCTTGCACACACAATATGATCTAAGTCAGATGAAATACTACCCATTACTATGGCTTATACTGAATTGCAAATGTTGCAGAGAAATGTGAAGGAATCATATGACACTTTTTCTGTATTTTCCAGATTCTTTGATTCTCAAAGATCCTGTTCTACTGCTGGAATGTTTTACTGCAGGTAAAACATAGTGATCAATGCTTTCAGTCATACAGCACCACCCTCCTATTCAGTTCTTGCATGGTATTTGCTGGTGGGCACAGTTAACTGGTAAGCCAGCGGTGAGTGGGAGAGTCCTAAGTTTTCTTTCCTCTTAGATGCCGAGGTTTGCTAACGGGACTAAAATGAGAAGGGGTTACTGGAAAACTGTCACCAGAAATTCTGTTACAATTTGGCAACCTTAATAGATTTCCTGGAGTTCACTGGTGGAATAAAACAAACTTATGGAGAAAACTGATAGCATTTTGAGAAAAAAATCTAAGCATCTCTAATGTAACTGTAAGGCAAATACTGTTTTTGCACAAATCTGGATGATTTCATGCTTCTCAAAAGTTATCATTAAAAAAAAAAATAGGCTGACCTTTCTAAACTTGTGCCTGTTAGGGCAAAATGTTTGTGTGAAATGGCTTATCTTCCTTTCCTGAGTGCCAGGAGAGATGGGAATGCTGCTTTCTTTTCTGTTTCCCTTTGTTGCCTCTGACATCAGACATGGAGAAAAAATTAGCCTGTGTTCAGTACCCCTGCGGTACCAGCAGTCTGTCTAATCAAAAAGTGCAAGGTAGAATGAGTCCTGCAATCTGTTTTAATGTTATCTGTGTAGGAAAGAGATTTTTATGTGAAGTTAAACCACTTCTATTACATTGCTCTAATTTCCTGTGAGCGTCCTTACTGTGGGATAAGGGGGCTTCATTTCTGGCTAATTTATATCACGCACTTGGCAAGAGAGCAGGAAAGCACTTATACTTTTAAATGTCCTTAAAACAAAAAGAAGGAGAACAACAGAAAATCTTATAAAATCAATTTTGCCTCCCCATTTTTAATTTTCAAAATTTTTATTGGTTTGCTCTATCAGATGTCAGTTGCCATGTGTTTTTTTGCTTTTGTTTGTAAGTATTTAATACAGCTGCAGCTGCCTCCTCGACTTGATTTTATATTACTGTATATGAGGGTAATTATGTTCAGTATGCTCAGAACCAAGGTTACTCTGTCAAGTCTTTGGAGCATATAAGAGAAGAAGCTCTGCTTAGTCCTCCTGAGCTGACCAAAAAATTCTGTAGCTGCCACTAGCAAAGTGCTAGTGATGAGTTGCCCTGTCCTATGGCATTAGCACTTCTTCTTCAATACCAGAAATACCTAGACAGACTCATTTGGAAACAGCTTTGCCACAACTGTGCTCAAATTCTTCCCATCTGTTGCCACAGACATTACCTTGCACTCTGTGCTTCACAGCATTTCTCAATGTCAGCTAGTTCTTGTTGCCTGATTATTTTAATTCTTCTTTCAACTGATGGTGCCAAATCTATTACTACAGTTGCTATACAAGACTGGCCTTCAGTCCAACTCTTTGGGACCTCCATCAGTGAGCTCCTTCTAAAAAGCTATTTCTCTCTCAGCACATTGTCTTGCGCTTTATCTTCATTAGCCAGTTTCTCACCCAGCTTCCAATCTTTACAGCACTAATCCTGTTTTTTAGCTTAACTGGTAATTTTCTATGCTGCACCATTCAAAAGCCATACAGATTAGATCTACCATTTGACTTTTGTCTACAAAAATCTATTAAATTATCAGACAAACAACAGATTTAGAGTATATTATTTATCTTTTGTGAACCAGGTTGTATTTCAACCAATTTTCCATTTACTTCTATGTCTCTAATTATTCCTCCCTGATGCCTACTTCTGCTTTTAGTTTATTGCCTGCTTCATATAAAATTACTCCAACTGTCTATTTTCACAAGCTTTGAAGTATTTCCATTTCTATTAAACATTATGTATTATCTTCAGATTTAACTCTCATCCTTCCTGAATATGACAGAAGGTCCCAATTTTGTTTTGGTGCCAAGCTAAATACTGTTTAATTTTGGCTTCCACTGTCTTTGCATATCAAAACTATTCCTTCTCTTCACATACAAGAAGAACTTTTTGCTGTTTGTTTCACTTTCTTCTTCATTGCCAAGTTCAGTTTACCTTTTACCGTAATTAGACTTTGTTCCATTTCCTTTTTCACCTGCTCAGTATTAGTTTTGTGATTGTTTTTATTCCTCGTTTTCTCTCTGTTTATTTCTAACAATCTTTTAAACGGATGTTTTGCCCAGTTGCATCTGGAACTCTGCCCTACAAGTTGTCCTCTTGTACTAAAGATATAAAATTCAGACTACTTTCATTCAAAGCTATCACTAATCGCCTTCAGATCCATTATGAGCCTTTTAAACACATGTGCTAAACTTAACACATGTAGGTGGGTGGGAATAATGCCAGAAGTTTACTCCAGCTAACGAAGTTGCTTGTCAGCAGTGTGGATGACAAGAATCTATCCTATATTATGGGTTTGAAATCTTCCAGTTTAGTGTGAAGGGGAGTTTAGACTAGGAGTTCTAGGAGTTAATAAAATACCCCACTGCTTAGGTTGAAAGCACATAGAAGTGATGTCTTCTGATTGATGTTTTGTCTGTCTCTTAATCCATTCCCCGCTTTTGGTAGGAAATAGAAGCTCACGTGGATGCTTTGACCCTGTTTGTCCATATGGTAGGAGGCACAACTGCCATAAGCACTTCAATCCAGTCAGTTAACCAAAACAGATTTTATATGTTTCTTCCTAGCAGCTCATAAAACATGGACAGCAGACATAATTCTTAGCACAATTCCCAAATATTTTACCTTCTTTTCTAGTCATTTTTGGAAATAAAGAAATGCTCAATCCCACAGGAAGTCTCCAAATTTATAATGAAGCTATTGCATTTAACCCTTACCATTTTCTTTCAAAGATGATTCTGTATGCATCTCTGAGGAACTTCTAGCCTTTTTTTTCTATACGCTAAGGTGGAGAAGAAACAAAATTTGAAAATCTTTGTAGAGTTTCAGTAATTGAACCTTGTTTAAGCTTTTGAATGCAGCTGCTGCTTTTTAATTCATGACTTTTTTTTTTGCTGTCTCCTCTGTGTTGCAAATTATTGCTGAGGTATGTAGACACATTCATTGTACTCCCTTGCCTTCAAAGGTGTGCTTGTTTTCTTGGGTAATACTGAGGTGCTCTCCCCCCCCCCATTGTTTATGAAACTTAGCCTCTTGGTCTTCATTTTCATATTCACTGAGCATCATTTAGAAAAAGTATGCTACCAGTAAGATCAAGCTCTTTTAATAGGATGTCTTTGTTCCATTTTTCTGTCTGTGCTTTTTCTTGTAATAGAGAAAAAGGTAGTTATTTGTTACAGTATATTTTGTTTTCTGCAGTTAATTCAATCCATTTTCTTGTTCTTTAGTGTTACACATTTTTATTGCTCCACTCCCCCAAATTTCCTTTTTCAGCCAATACTCACCAGCACCTTTAAAATTGTTGTATTTTTGTCAAAGATTTATGATTCAAGAGTTAATTCTTTCCAATAACAGGAAGATTTCCCCTAATATGTCTCCACTCTTATACTGGATAGGAATTATAAGCACTTCATCTTGAACTTCCACATGACTCTTCACTTCTTTTTCCAATACACGATTTATTTCGTTCCAAGTATAAGAATTAAAATCCATAATGTACTCTGTGGTATATTTAAGAGATCTCTGAACAACTTCTTTATATTGGAACACAAAACTAATTCAAACAAGGTAATGTGAAATGACTGTTACTTGTTTCCAAGTGCTCAAAGCCCACTGCTATGACATTTAGCATTTTGAACCTCTTTAAGTTCATAACATCAAATCATTAACTCCAGATGAAAATGATTGACAGGTGGAGGCAATATGTTAAACATTAGGATACTATTGCATGTTCCAGTACAATGCTGCTGCCTCCCTCTGGCTGCTCTAGTGCTCCTGAGACTGAAGCGATGTTGAGCCTGGGGACAGAAGTGGGGACAGTGGAGACTGGTGGGACCACCTCTTCTGACTGCAGACACGGTGACTTCAAATTACATACAAAATGAAACAGCACCCTGAATTATTACCACACTCCCTGTCTTTACCCCAATTTTGTAATAATTTCTCACTAATTCCATACATTTAACATTTCAGTTATGCAGGAAGATGTGATACTGAGACACAAAAAGGGTCAAAATTTACACACAATAAAAAGGCATGCATGTGTTTCCTTTGAAGTATTCTAAAATCAAGATATTTTCACTTAGCATTTCTGTCTTGATAATTAGGCATTTCCAACAAAAATGCATTCTGCTAGAAAATTTTGAATCAGTTCTTTTGAGTGCAGTCTTTTAACATGAGACCAAAGGAAAAAAATTCCAAGCTAAAAGCACTGAAAACAACTTAAACCCCTTGGCATATATGATGAGCTACTGTCTCAAAAATATATTTGAAATTGAAGCTTTTATCATATCTTCTGCAATATGACTTACACATCATCTACACTGTTTTTGGTGGCTTCAAAACAGTGAGTATTCCAGTTTCCCTACTCAGGCTTTGCAACTAATGAATCTGTTGCAAGATAGCACCATGAAAGGAAGTGAATCCTTCTAATAACGCAGCATTTTCAAAAAGCTGCCATTTCTGTTCTGTGCTGTTAAAAATCTGTCAGGCTCTGCAACACCTTGGTGGGAGACATTTCATTTTCCAGCTTCTACTCTCTTCTGTCATTTTACTTCATAGCTTTTTTACTGTATGGCATCCTGTACTATCACACAAAGGGTGAGTGAATGGGGCCTCTCATGTTGCAGGAATTCAGGTGCGACTAAAGACACACCTAACTCCTTTCCACCTCAAGGCAACTCTTCAAATATAGACACCTTATTTTCTAATTGACTATCATTTGGAGGAGGAAATTCAAATAAGTAACTAATGAAATAAATAAATTTAAGAAAGTGTAAAAAAGGAAGCTTTTAAAATGCTGCTTAGATGAAAGGCATGCAGACAGTACAGCTTCATGTGAACAGAGTTGTTGAGAGGGAGTCTCACTGTAAGAAATTCAGTACTTTGGAAAAGGAAATGTGAACATAGTTTTTTGCGTATTACCAATGGCATAAAGAATTAACTAGCAATATGACTTATCCTCATTATTATAAAAAACTTAGAAGTATTGACAAGGATAAAAACACTGTGAGATTAAATTCCATTCAATCAGAAAGTTCATGGATCAAGCAGCTTGCATACCCAAATTAATCAGGAAAATATCCTAAAGTACATGACTGAGGAAGTAATAGTGTAAAAATAGTTGCTTAGCCTGCACTGCGTGCTCTGCTAAAAATAATGATGCACCACTGACAGCATCACTGTCAAAGTTTAAAATAGGAAGGTGTCAGTATCCTAGCAAGTGCAGGCAAAGTCTTACCAACTTCAGCTTATACTTGCCGGGAAGTTTAAAAGAAAAAAAAAGAACATAGTTTGAAGTATTTTCATAGTTTTGTCAGATGTTTGGGAAAAGTCTCTCAGATGTTTATGGATATCTGCCAAATAAAAATCAAAGTCATTAACAAACAATCCTCCCCGAAACCAAACCAATTTTATTTAACTTCTGCTCCCAAACCACAGACGTTGTATCCATCCTGATCTTGCAAACCCCAGGACTGTCTGAAGCATACAGAGTCACAAAAAGGCAAGGGTTTCATCTGCATAGCCATGAAACTGTTCATTTTTAAAAAGATTATTCCTCGAATGGCAGGCTTTCCTAATTTAGGTAAACTGAAGCCTATTGAAGGCAGCAGCAAAGCTCATACTGGGTTCAGTGGTTTGGATCAGGATGGGAAAACACATGCATTTAATGGAGGCTCTAATTCTTCTCCTTTGTTTCCAGCAAGGGCCAAATTTTCACAGTCAAGATTATGTAAATCCCCAATTCAAAGGCGTTGCTCAGGATCTGTGCTGGCAAAAAAGAACCCAGAACCTATTTCCCCCAACCTTTACCCTCTTTCCCCCATTAGGTTAAAACTCAGGTTCCTTCATGGCTTGTTTCTTGATGTAATGGGAAGGTTGTTATCTGCTCCCTTCCATTCAAGGGATGCTGTTAGAATTAACATTAAAAAGTAATTTTTAGAAGCATCAGTGAGTGCCAGCAAATGAGGTTTCAACTAGCATAATTTCAGATTTTGGCCCTGAAAGGCTTTGAATATCATGTTTGTCTGTGCATCCAAGTACTTTGTCACAGATACTCTCAAAGATTCTAGGTGAAGATAAATGACTTCTCTGATTTATTATGAAATACATGCATTTTCTTCCTTCGGGAATTGCTACTACATCCAGAAATTCTGAATTTTTATAGCTGCAACTTGGATAAAATAATGAATGAATTTGCCAAGGTGTAATATAATTGATTGTGCTTGGCTTGCTAGGTAATGATATAAACCAGCGTGACTCGACCTGCTGGTCCAGAACACAATCAGTATACATGCTCTAGCTAGTGGAAAATAAACTGCTTAGATTATTCAGTGAAAACCCAATTTGCTTAGAATGACTAAAGACACCATATAACTTGCAAAGGAGAAGTGTGAAGTCTAAAAGTTCACGTAACAATAAAGCTGAGGCTGAGACTAAAATGCAAAAAAGAATACTCCTAAGCAAAAATACCCCCTGTATTCATACAAAAGTTCCAACCCTGTACACCCTGAGAGCTGCCCCTGAATTTCCCAGTGCAGGTGTCTGCGTATTCATGACAAAGAATGACTATCACAGTCTGACAGGGCAAGGACAAACCTGTTACTGTTCTTAAGAAGAAGGTGAAATGAGAAAAGATAGCTAGGAAAGTTGTCAACATAAAAATTGTATAAAATATCAATATGGTGAGAATTTAAAAGAAAGGTATTGGAGATATGGAGTTGTATACTTACATTCAATGGCAGTGGTCAATATTCAGCCACTAACTAGGCCAGACACATTTCCCTATCCACTGGAATATTTTGAATCAATTATTGACTACAGAACTAAAAAGACAGCTTTTACTTGTGGGATACAAATAATTTTAAGAATGATGCATTACAATGTAGTCATCTACCTCAAATTGAAAGTCATTTATTATTAAATTTTAATACACTAATACCTTGAACAATTAACATCTTGAATTACAAGTATATCACTAGAGCTGCCTCCAGCTAACATGCTCTATTTCTACCTTCCATGGGCCTGGGAACTGTTCAATGCACTATGAAGACTAGAAGTGCAGCTGTTTATATACTCACTGTCCTGCATGTAATGATGCTGCAGGTCTCTGTCTTATACAAAAACGAAATGCTAATGAATAAAAGCACTTCAAATGCAATCTTCTCCCGAGTTTGGTTACAGAGGCTCTAAAGCCCAGTTAAACTAATTTTCTGTATTTTCCATGGATTTTCATAGATTTACTGCTATAGGTGCAATAAACCTGTTTGGTGATAAAAGTAGCAGCACAAGGAAAAATCATAACTGTTTCCTGAAAGCCTCATAAAGTTGTATTCTGCAAGGAATACTAAACCACTCAGTTGATCCTAGTTCAGCATAAAACCATTTGCTTCCCAGTGAAGTGGGGCTGTGCTCATTGGCCAATGCAGCAATAAGCAGAAGGAGCTGCGTATCTGAAAGAGATGCACATCTGGGCTAGGAATTAAAACAGGTTTTTAGAAGCTAAAAGACAAACAAGCGTACACAGTCCTAGGAGGGGAATTAATTTAGATCATTTAATGCTAACATATTAGACTTCATTATTGAGGGCTAATTGCTCATTTCACAGTTCTGGTCCCTGATAGTATACCAGAAAGAAAAGGAGGAGGTCATCTGACTAAGGACAAAAACATGGTAACTAAAGAAGAAACCAAATATCTAAGTGGTCTTTTAGATCTAGATAATCTATGAATATAGCCTCTCTCTTCAACTTTGTTCTGCAAAATAAGTTGGAAGGGTATGTAAGGAGACACTGACAGTTCATGATGCTACATTTCAGGCAAAGGCCTTTCCACAGAAGTCCTGATAAAGGTGTTCTCCTTATCCACACTTCATCTGGGAAGAGCAATGGAGAGACACATGCGAGTTGTATGGATTGCAGGATGAGTACAAATCACAAAAATGTAAATACAGGCTTACTCTCTATGAGGTAACTGGCTTTCTAGATAAACAGAGACAAAAGCATTACACCAGATGCTGGAGGCACCAGGATCTTGAGCTGCAGGGACTGTCTCAGGGAGGATGAAATTCAACCAGATGAGGTGCAGAGAAGGGCTTGCTCTGATTAGTGAACTAGAGTCTAAGAGACAATATGATTGCTCTCTATTGATGTACCAATAGACTAAAATGCTATGGAGATGGGCATTCTTCATGCTAACGGACACTCTTAGCAGAAAGATGAATAGAACAAAACCAGTCACAAGTAAATTTATGCTGGAAATAAGAAGGTTTGTAACTGTTGGAAAAGTGATGTTCTGACACAGTCTCCCAAAGACAGCAGTGGAGGCAAAAAATCTAAATAGGTTTAAGTAAGAGTTTATGAAGATGACAGAATGAACCTACATAAATCATGGGAGAATGAGATTTTCAGTTTTCTAATCAGATAGGTAAGGGGCAAAGAGGATAACCAGTTACTTTAGATAAGGAATTCAACCAGTTTATCAGGACACATGTTGAGATGCTGCTTTCAACCAGAAAACCTTTCTGTTCTGAGCCTTCTCCTCCTGAGCAGTTTTTCAGTACAGGTCTTAAAGGGAGACCAAGGTGTCACTATGATTGAGTGCTGACATGCACTTACTGTAGAAATACAGGGGTCAATGAGGTGAAAATTCTGCCTTCCTGACTCTGCTAATGTACCCAACAACTAGATACAGCAAAGAACTGAAATCTAACATGCACCTTTTGCCCTTTAAGTGCCTGGACTTTAAGGTTTCTGTTTGCAAACCTGCTCTTTTTGTTAGGATTGAGCAACACTGAGCACAGAGCCGTCCTACCTCTGCTGTCTATTGAGCCAAACTCTAACAGAGTTTGATTTTGTTAGTACACCACTCCACTGTTTTCAGCAATAAATTTGTCCATCTTTTACTGTGCAATATTGTATTTTTTCTTAGAAACAGTGGACTAACACCACTAAATACATTTGTCTATGGGTATCAAATAATGCTGTTAATGGGAGATAACAATTTTCAGCTAATACCTGATATCAAACACTTTGGGTTTGAAGTGTGAGGCAGAAAGAATGGGAAACGAAATCATGATGAGATACAGCTGCAAAGCAGCAGACAACCTCTCAATTGTGTTTTCAGTCAAGATTTTGTACCTATTCTTGCTTTTCTTCTGCCCGCAAAATTCTTAAAGCCATAAAACCAGAATAAAAGACAATAGTGAAAAACAATTTTGTGTTTGAACTTTCACAGTGTCTGATTCATTGAGATACCACTATTATCACAAAAGCTGATTTGAGTTGGTTAGATACTCAGAATTTTAAGGCTTTTATTTACCTAACACTTCAATTTTAGCTATAAAGTAACCTCCCTCCTATGAATAAATGATGGCACTAAGCAACCCGTTCCAGAATCCTGATACTACTTCTGTATGATGGATATTGGGGGGGGATACTTGTGAATAATGAAATGCCATTCCTTGTAGCTGGAGGTCAAATGTGGTCGTGTAAAACACAGCATTTTGAATATTAGGGGATCTGGGAGGTGAAAGTTTAACTTTTATATAATTCTGCTGCACATTTTGGAGTTTACAATAACAGGCAAGCTATTGGTTTGGCTAACAAGAAAGGTGTAATTTATGAAAAATTTAGTTACAAATTCAGAATCAGTATGAATAACCTTGTTCCCAGGCAAAAAAAAAAATCTTTGGAATTTTGGAAGAGTCTTTCTTTTCATGCTGCCACCTTAAGTCTGTTCACAGCAGTTGATATGTAAGATAAGAAGAAATGAATGACACAGTGGCTGATGAACAGGTACTCAAAATTTTTAACAAAAAGACCAAATGAGCTCTCTTAAAGACTGGAATCATAAAATAAAAATTGGTTTTGGTGTGGGAAGCCTGAAGCAGAAAAATCATCTGCACTTTTACTGCTTAGATCTAGCAGATCTAGCAAAGCTTGGAGGCTTCTTTTGTTTCCTTGTTCTGCACTGATGTTTCTTCATGCATACTGCTATTACCCAAATACATGTCTCATCTCCACATACCTTGTAGTGGAAGAGAAATAATCCACAGAAGAGGCTGTACAGGTCAGCTGTGAGGAGGGAGAGGTTGACGGCAGTAGCACTGGTTTTCTTTATGACCACTGGCATAAAGCTGTAGAGGCCAAACATACAGGCGCTGAAGCCAACGTACAGCAAACCTGCAGAAGGGAAACAAGAAGCAATGTGATCTTTCACAGACTGAAGAAATTACTTGTGTTGGGAGGAAGGAAGTTGTGTGTTCTAGAAAAGAAAGAATAATGCTCTTTCAAAGAAACATTCAAATGAATAAGATACATATATATGGAGAGGGAAAACCATATCAGCAGAGTATGAGATCCTTTGTGGTCTCCGTAACAGCAGTGTTGTTTTAAATTGGTGTCTTATGCCACTAGTGACTACCTCATGTCCAACATAAATTAGGGACAAAATGATGCATTCAGACATATCAAATCTAGTCTTAGGGAGCTGAATGTCCCCAACACTGAGTTCAGTGAGTTGGATGGAGAACCCTGTATTTTCTGGGAATGGACCCAAAAAGTGAATGCAAAATAATTTTCAGAGGTGTTAATAAGCAAATGGATGAATGCACGAGGGCAGCACTAAAGTGTCAGAGGGCCTAGTGTTATTTTGCCACCAAAACTGAAAAATCACTTTGTAGTTTTGCACCTCTGTTCCTCTACCCCTTTTTGTCTTCCTTTGCTAAAACTTTCCAGAGCTAAGACTCTTTCCTGCTACATGTTTACAGAGTGCCTTACACAAATTAGATTTTTAGACACTAATATAATAAAAACACGTTATAGTAAAAATCTAAATTAATTTAAAAACTGAAATAACTTACTGGGAAAGAATTCATTGCTTCAGTTATTTCTTGATAAATCCCAAGGCAAATTAATCAATATTAAGTTAAAAAACCAACAAACACTTTATTAGTCTGCTCTCATGCAAATTATATTTCTTAGGCTGCTGTATGCTGCAGAATTCCCAGCTGATATGTGCATGAGCCTAAATTTAGACTTATGCCAGCTCTTCAGAACATGTTGCTATTCCCTAAAAGTTGTAGAAAATCTGATCGTTAAACTCCTGAAAGGGATTAGAAAGGTGAAAAAATAAAGCCCATATAATTTCTATCTGAATGCAGATGCACTTAGTTAAAAACTCTTTGAACAAGATATCTAAAGGACAAAATCAGCTGTGACAGTTTGAGCCCCTTAGAAGCATCTGAACTGAAGTGCACATTCAACTGAAACAAATACAGCAGTCACAAATCATCAATGTCCATGTATGTTATGACATGATAATGAATTTGTGTTTATATTCAGGATATGGACAATCACAGTAAGAACTGATTTGACTAATAGGTACCCACTTTCTAAGGTGTGTATTGTACAGTGGTAATAACAGAATTAAGTCTTAGGCAGTGCTTGAAAGTTGCTTTATGCAAACTCTGCAATTCTTCTGTAGAAGGCAAATGATTGCATCAAATGGAGCACAGCTTTGGTCAATGGGAAATTGTTTGCATACAGGAGCATTAAGTCAGCTTTTCTTCCAGGCACAAAAGCCATCCTGGATCCGAAGTCAGCACTGTCAAAGTACGGTCTGCAAATCACCAGCTGGTCTACCAAGCCTCCAGTAGTTTCGATTTTACACACATATTCAGGTGCTTTGCTGGCTTGTGCACACAACTAATAGTGTAATTTTATGGTTCTGCTTTGGTGTTCACATTATTTGACAGCCAACTACATGTACTTAACAGGCTGCTTTTCCAAAGGGCATTTCAGTTCCAGTGGAAAATTGTTTAAACTGTAGCTGCCCTATCAGAGGTGAATATAAAGTGGCCTTTAATTTACAGCTTAAAAATACATGTAATATCCACCAACTGGGTGACATTTAGTAGTGACAACAAGCAAAATGGAAATAACATGATATAATTTTCAGAATTGCCTCTTAGAGGGCCAGTTTTCAGACTAAAAATATGTTTCAAGTCAAAGGTTTGAAGCCTCAGTCTCCTCAGGACGCATGCAAAGCAAATAGGAGACTCAGGAATTTCCACTAGTGCTGCAGTTTCAGCACTGGGGGCTGTGTCTAACCATGCACCAAGTCACCAGCACCAATAGCCTGTAGCAGGCCCTGGAAGAAAGCAACCTGGCAAGTTAGGAGGTGCATTTGTAATGATCTTTTTATCAGCTGGTCTGTGTTAAACCCCGAGAAGCTCATCATTTGTAACTGTCTTCTTTCAGGTCCTGAACTGAAGGCACCTGCGGGTGGGATTCATTATAGCTAAGTCTGGACACATACTGAGGGCTGGTGTTCACTGAACAGACTGGGAAATTGTAGAGTGTAGACTGTTCAGCCTCTTTAGAAACCACCAGTATGATTTGTATCATACATGTTCATTGTTGCAGATGGCAAAGAGAGTCAGAAATTCACATCCCAGGTATCTACAGTTAGTAGAAGGGATTCCATATTCTCTGTCTGTGTTCACCCTGATGGGTAAGGTCAACGGTTTTGCCTGGGTGGGTGTGAATTTCTTGTAAGTGTATGAACTAGGCGCTTAGAATTATAAGATCGTGGGCTGATTCAGAATGGAAGAATGCTCAGAGCGCTCTAGTTCAAACCCTCATGAAACCAGGCTCAGTTGTGAGATCAGACCCTGTTTCTCAGGATTTTTGTTGAGCCTGGTCTGGAAGACTCTGAGGATGAAGACTCCAGAACTTCTCTGGGCAACCTGCTCTGCTGCCTGCCTTGTCCTCAATGTGAAGATGATTTTCCTTTTATTCAGTCTGAATCTCTCATTTTAGCTTTTGTCTGTTATTTCTCATCCTCCTGCCATGCACTGCTCTGAAGACCTTGGCTCTGTTCTTTTGATAACCTCCTTGTAGGTCACTTCTCTTCCACAGGCTGAACAAGCCCCAGTCCATCGGTATTTCTCCACTTCTTTTAAGATTAGGTATCTTCACACAGATTGGCAGAATCTGCCCCGAGGGAATATTTGAAAATAGTACCACCAAGACCAACATGCCTTGAGAACTCCTGGTTTAGTTCTTGAGCATGCTGGTTGAGTGTTGCACAGTGCAATGATGCACGAATGTTGCCTTTGCGTTTTTACTCCAAAAGCAATTGTTAAATTTGCATGAAATGGAATTAGTTATTATTTTTCATACTGTCTTGGAATAAAGACCATGCAGAAACATTCAAACCCCCTACAACAAAGGGCACTTCCTTTGAGATTCAAACTGGCTTTTTCTTAAATAAAACTGATGTGAGTTTATTTGTTATTCTTTCATCTACCACTAAAAAACATGTTATGGTCTCATATGAAACCACCCAGTAAGAACAGTGTAATCATTCTTTCACTCAGGTTGTAAGCAAGAATTAATACTTAAACCTTCAAGGATTCAAATACAGCTACACTGATATGTATCAGGGGAATTTCCAGAATTAAAACCAGGAGGACCACAGCTTGCTTTAGACTTGATAGACATAACAGATTGGCTTTACATCTATATATTCAAAAATCATTTGCAACAGTTGAAAGATAGCTCATCCGTTCTTAAAAGCTTGATTATGGCAGATGGCAACAGGCCACCTCGAGTTATTTATTAGGTTGCCTGCTGTGACTTTATCACAGTATTCAGAAGGCTGATGATTTATCTCTGCTGGACCGCAGGTTTGAGTCTGTCGCAGTGGATAACTACTCAGGACAAGGCTGTGAACTCCCTGACACAGATTTGTCAATCACTACTTGACAACCTCGTATCACTGCCGGTGCAAGGAAAAGTACACCGAGTGCAGTAGAAGCCACAGAATAACACAGAACTACACAGCACTGTCACCATTTAATCCATGTTCAACTACACCACATTTCCAATTACCGCTCTAACAAAACAAGTACATATCTGCGATGCTTTTCCTAAGATGGTATCAGTCTTATGAAGCATAAGGACTCTTCAGAGCTAGTGACTAACTTTCAGTGACATTTTAATGATATCACAGATGAAGTAAGACCTTATTTTAACAGCACATTTTACTGATACTGATTTAGAACAGAACTCTCCTGGAAGTATATATGACATTTACATGGATAGTAGATTAATTCACTATGACCACTGCTAGTTCCATCAGTACCAGATTAATTATGCCCCTGAGCTCCTTATCATGAAATATAAACAAACACTGATGCAATTATGCTAATTATTTCAGATTAAAGAAGGCCAATATACTTATAGTATGCAGTTGAGTGTGTTTCTCCATGGATACTATAAATTGATTTGTCACTTAGTGTTACAGCTCAACCATCAAATTTCCACAACTTCTAGGTACAGTGTTTTGTGGAAGATGTGCTGTTTTAATAGGGTTTATGATGATGAGAGTAACCTGTGAACTAAGTTTAAAGAAAACAACAGTATTCCATAACTTGTATGCCTTCCCCTTAGGGATTCCCCATAAAACCAGTTGCTTTTGCACACTTCTGAGCTGTCATTTTGATGTTCAGTCGGAAACTAGGTAACAAGCTACTGCCAATAGATTGCCAAAGCTTGAATCCCCTGCTATCAATCAGCTCAATAGAACTAGTATTCTCTTATTTCTTCTATTGTCATAAGTAGTGAAAGACTGTCCTAAACATTGATTTGCTTTTAAAGCAAATAATTCATTGGACTAATTAGAAGGGAGTCTTAGCTCATAAACTCAGCTTCCAGCCTAGCAGAACGCCATAACAGCTTCACTGGGCATGATGTTCCCTAAACTCGTCTACAGGACACATCTGCTATATTCCACCAAGACTATTTAGAAAGCAATTAACCATTTCCATACAGAAATGCTCCCCTTGGAAACAGGCTGTAATATGCACTGCAAGGACTTTTTTAGGGTTTTTTTTAGGCTCCATTTTCTTTCTTTGGCATTCATTGAAAAGGTTTGGCTCTTACTGACTACCTCATTTATTTGTCCCAGGGTGGCACTGAATCTTAGAAGTGGAACCCCATTATTGTTTTACTTCATGGCTGTCTGAATAATTATCTTATAGCGTTCATATGCTTAACCTAATGGTACAAGGAAGGCATAATGCAGCAATGCGAGGACAGATCATTTAAGAACTGTTCTGAAGCATGTGGTTCAACCTTTGGCAGTAGCTGGCAGAGAAGTCACAAACATTGGTTCCTTTGAAACTTCATGCCCACCTCCCCAAACACTGGTTGTCTCCATGTCTCCTTCAGCAACTATCTTCAATGTGGTGAAGTGTTTTCTTACCTATTTGCCAATCCCAGGGAACTTTCAAAAGCTCTTTGTGTTCCATGATTGCACTAGAAAAGAAGAGAAGGTAAAATTTGATGGAAGAGAACAGAAGTTAAATTATTTCCACTCATTCCATTCAAATGCTGGGCAAAACAACATAAATAACCTTATAACAAAAAAAATCTCTGTAGGAACAAAATGCAATCAGACTTTGCTAATTCACTCTGGCATTATCCCAGTGCCTGTGTATTTGAAAGTTCTTCAGGGCAGTAATCAGATGTGATAGCATACAATTTCCACTGGTTTATTTGCAACTCTCTATATACCTGCTCTACGTGCCCATCCCCATAAATTGTACTCTTCTTCCTTAATATTCTGAAAGCTTCTTGAACTTTAATGATTAATAATGTATCTATCTGAGTTATTCACACTTCAGACCAGCTCTGGAGTGTAAAATAAATAGGCATCACAGGCTGGCTTTGCAAAGGATACTGTGATTTTTACACACTGAGAGAAACCAAACAGTCACAACAATGAAAGTCAGGAAACAAAGCAAAGGATGGGCAAATCTGCAAAAGCCCACTTTAAATATCTTGTAAATCTTGCATTTTACATTAAAATCAAAATCCCAGATCCATAAAATTCTGATGTGGTAACAAGTCAGCTCTTTCCAATCCAGGCAAAGAGACCCTTGGAAATAAGATATCTCACAAGCTAGGTCTTCACTCCGGCAACCATTTTCTCTGATATGTGATTTCCAGTGTCTGGACACTATTTTAAGCAAGTATAAAACAGAATTACACAGATTGAAAAACAAAATACCTAGTACAAAAGGTGGCATGTGGAAGACCAAGTCTAATAATAAAACTGCAGGAACTCAGCACCTTCCAGATTAATCTAGTCTAGAGAGTTGCATTGTGGAAATTCTAATTTGCTTGCTGCTGATGTGTGGCAAATCTAATACTGTGTACAGAATAATAAGTCTATTTTGTCTGCAAAATAACTAAATTATAAGCGTCTTTGAATGCATAATGCATATCTCTTTTATCAGTAATTCCTGAAGAATATAATGAAAACAAACTGCAATGACTCTTGGTCTGGCAAGTAAATTCTGATATATTTTAAATGTAGGAACATTGCTTTCATATTATTGCTTATCCAATACAAAAGAAGTATAAAACATTATGTTATGTCTTGTGATTCACTGTGATCTGTGAAACAAAGAAGGGTCAGAGCAACTTCACCAAAAGTGGCCGTTTAGTGATGCCAGACACACTGACAAATTGGAATCACAATGATCTTTGAAAGGTTGTGGTGATTAAAGGAGGTCCCTGATAACTGAAAAGAGACAAATGCAACATCCAGTTTAAAACTGAGCAAAAACTATAGTCTGGCCAACCTTTGGGAAGACCATGGAGCAAATTTTCCCAGAAGCCATTCACAGAAAATGAAGAAGACACCATTGGAAACGGCCAGCATAAACTTCTCAAGAGTAAATCATACCTGATCAAACTGACTGCCTTCTATGATGACATGACTGGAACAGTAAATAAAGGAGAGCGAATGGATGACAGGATGCAGTGTAACCTACTGTGACTGTAGCAAAGCTTCCAACATGATGTCCCTAAAGACATTTAGTGGCTGAAAAAGTATGGACTCAATGGGTGAACTACCTACAATGTAGTCTGAAGAAAAGAGCCAAATGAAACCTCATGAAGTTCAAGAAAAGAAGTGTGAACTCCTGTACCTGGGGTGGAATGACACTGTGCAACAGAGCTGACTGAGAGGAAAGCTGCTTTTCAGAAATAAACTTTAGAGCAATGTGTCCCTGTAGCAGAGTAGGCCAACAGCACCCTCAGCTGTGTTAGTAAAAGTCTGGCCAGTAAGGTGAAGGATGTGATTTTCAAGACAGCAACTAGAGTACTGTATCCAGTTTTGGGCTGTCCAGAAAAAGACAGATATTAACAAATTGAAGGGAGTACAGTGGAACTCCATCACAATGGTCAGGCAGTTTGAGCACGTGATGTAAGATGAGATGGTGAAACAGTAGGGTTTGCTTAGTATGAAGAAGAGAAGGCTAAGCCGGAGGGAGGGAGGATGGGACAATAAATTTTCCACATTTACTTAATGGGTAGCTACAGAAAAGATAGTCATACTTTTCTTGGAGGTGCACACCAAAAGGGTGAAAGACAATGGACACAAGCTACAATGTGGAAAACTCTGATTAAGTATCAGGAAAAAAATTAATCAAACAATGGAATATGTTGCCCAGCATGACTGGCATTTCCGTTCTTGATGATACTAAGAAATCAACTGTATAAATTCCTAAGCAACCTGGCTTAACTTTGAAGTTAGCTTTGAGTAGGAGCTCGAACCAGATGACTTTCAGGAGTCCATTATAAAGTAGGCTATGCTATGATTATGTGATTCTATCAAACAGCGTTATCTCCATTTGCTGTGGAGTTGTGATATTCCCAACTCTTGTCAGCTAATCTCTTTTGATATATAGTTTCCTCCCTGCTTTAATCACATAGAACATACTAAACTTCTCTTTCCATCATGCCTGGGTAGTTAGCCAACTCTATAATTTGCTCTTTGCCCTGACACCTTAGCCCTTCATTTGCTGCAAAACAGCCATTATTTGTGTTTATTTTATGTTACAGTGTAATATGAAGCACTTTTGCAAAACTCTTCTCGAAAACAAGAGTCTAGCTTGTTTAAAGTCCTCTTGGTGACATAGCCCTTTACTACAGCTGAAGAATGAACTAACATGTCTCCTACATCTTAGGAAGATATTTGTAAATACACACAGAACAAAAGGCAAATACCACAGATTTTGCTTCTCTATTATCTTGAGATCAGTGCAAGTCAATAAAAGGGACATTCACTTGTGGGTACTGTTCTGTCTTTCCTACATTCAGCACAGGTGCATACACTTTTTGATACTTTCTCTTCTTCAGAATTGTACTGCTCCCTGTAAAACCTATGAAACATCTCCAGAGCTTCCCCATCCTCAATCCACTTTGTGGATGCCAATCAAACTTTGACTAGTGCTGTGTCTAGCATGCTGGGAAATGGCCCTATTCCCGAGACATTCCTTTCCCAGAGTATATCAGTTCATAGGATCTAAAGGTTCTATTGCATTGAAGAGGCCAGTAGCATCTCAAAGAAAGAATCTGCAATTTTGATGAGAAGCTGGCTTCTCTTTGAAATAATTGGCATATTTAGTTAGATTAAACCTTCATGAACATGTAACTATGTGAGTTCTGCTACTCATTACAGGTAAAGATAAGAAAAAGGTACACATATGAGATAAGTGTGGTTGGGTCTCTAGAAAATGCCACCAAAAAAGCACAAGCAAAAAAAGCTAGAGGTTAGTGGAGAAAAACCTGTTGGTGAGAACTCTTGGGCCAAAGGTTGAATAGCAGAACCTTAGGGCTTTCAGCAAAGAAATGGTTTCTCATTGTTTCCTTCTATTTGTGTTTTCTGTGTACAAAGATTCCTTGTTCCAGCACCAACTTCTCCCAAGCAAAACACCTCACACCTCAGACCCTGAATTGGGACTAACTGCTTGGGTCAAGAGGGATTAATGGCACTACGATTAAATTCAGGAATACAAGACATGTACGTGACAGTTTACACACATAGAACAAGACAAGGGCACTGCTTTGATGCTCTCAGAATCAGTTAGTATCTATTTATCACAAATATATAAAAAACCCACTTTATCCAAAGGTACTAGACACATTTATGTGCTCTTAAATGCTATATTTTTTCAAAAGAGAACAGCTTGTATGACAGCTAGTTAATATAAATAATTTTAAGACACTTGTACAGATCCCACATAAATATATTAAGCTTTCTAGCTAATGAAACAGAGGTAATTAAGTGGAAACTGATGGGTCAATTTTCCAGTCTGTCTCTGTTCTTAGGATCTCAGTAGCTCAGAGGTGTAGGGAAGCAATTTGTTTTGGACTAATAATCAAAAGTAATTCTGTCTGACAAGAACCAGTGATAGATCTGCATAAAATGTGGCAATGTTGCATAGTAACTTTTACATCAGTCACAGGACTACAACACTGGAAGGCACCTTCCAACTATCAGACTTGTAGGTGAGATGCTAATTAGGTGCATATGGATATAGACAGGATTTGATAGATCCTGAAATCCATGCAAAAATCACCTAAGTGCTATATATTTTGAAGTGAAAAGGCCAGTTAAAGCCTTTTTCATTATTTCTTCCATATTATAATGTAGTTATGTAGAATGAGCCAACCACTGAAATACCTTTTGACTAGAAATGTTTTCAACCTGTTTAAAAATCTAAGTGACCTTTTAAAGTACGAAACAGAACCAGAGGAAATTGTAGATTTTGTTATTCACAGATTAGACCAACACAAGAAGCATCCACTTGTCTTCCAGTAACAAGGTGCTAGGATGTGTCTTCTTCCTCCCCATGTGACTTCTAAAGGACACTGGTCCTTGAATTAGAGTACTTAAGCACAAATTTGTGTTATTTTACAAATGCCCTGATTTGAAATATGAAAAGCAATGTAAACTCCAGACTTACAGGACACCTCTCCACAGCAAATGGCTACCTTGGAAGAGGTGGTTACAGTACCTCAATGGAGGCCAAAGCTGCACTTATTTGAATGACCTTGGAGATTAAACCTGCTTACTTACAGCTGAATTCCACTGAAGAAGGAGCCAAAGAGTCCAATCATTCCCAGAAATTCCACTCGACTCAGATTTCGGACGATATACTCCTCACAAACGTTCGAGATGCCATAGAGTGTTGCTCCGCCCAGCACTAAGAGATCCCCTATCAGTTTATTTTCACCTAAGATAAACAGGAAAAATCAGAATGTTTTAAAACAACCATCTCCTCTCTATAAACATTGCAAGTTCTTCCCTATTGATTTCAGTCCTCAGTCACTAAGTAGCCCATATTTGGGGCAATAAACCAAATGCAAGTGTTCTGTCATTTTAACAGTTTTCATTCAGAGGCAAAGGGAGAGCATATTCCTTGATGTACAAAAAAAAGAGTTAAAAAAAGCTGAAAAATTAGTAAAAATTATAGAAACCAAGACACTCTTCAGAGACTAATTTTTTTATTATTCCTTTCCTTTTTTTTTTTTTTTTTTTTCAGATAGAATGTGACTCAGCTCTATAGAGCAGTTTGCATCTCATCTTGAAATCTAACCAGACCAAAACATGTTCAGGACTTAGATGCAAGACCAAGTGAAAAATTCTGTGTACCTGTGAAATGAGTGAAGAAATCATTGCAACCCCAATATTGACCTCATTCTCACATGAAGTTGTTTGACAAGAAAGGGAGGAGGAAGGATGGGGTGTAGACAGGGTGATCATAATGACAGGGTTTTAAAAGAGGTTCAATTAACATAGCAGTACCTAGTGCATGCAATGAACACTAAGATGTATTTTCAGTACCTCCAGGTATATAGAATTGCTAAAACATTTTCTTATCAAAGACTGTTTGAAATCTTTTTAAGTCTTGGAAGCTTTTATTATTGGGTGTCAGGGAGAGCTGCAGGGAGATTTGATCAAGTTTCAGCTTGAAAACTGAGGCTCTAGCTTTGCAAACTGATGCATGCCATTCCCTCTGCACATATGGCTTGTTAAATGATTTCTACAACAGCTACAGCTTCACAAAACTGTCAGATATTGCTGCTGAACCATACTCTGAAAGCCTGGACATAATGAAAGTTTCTTTGAAAATGTTCAGTAGAAACGTTGAAGTAATAAAAAGTATTTTTTTAAAGAAACATTGATTTCTTTTAAAATATCTTGATTTATTTTTTATGTTTCCACCTTTTTAAGTTTTATTACTATTGATGTGTGAAATATCCACTGCAGTACATAAAACTGGAAGCTAAAAATGTGATTGGTTAAAAATTATCTTTTCAACATTTTTCTTCAAGGAGTTCTTTTAAGCCTTCAGTTTTCATTCCAAACTACAGTGCTGAAATTTCTATTGAAAAGAAACTTATGACAATAAAAATGGTTGTACCAGGACAGACCAGGAGTCCATTAATCCAGTATCCTGTCTCCAACATTGGCTATAAGCACCAGAAAAGTGTAAGTTGTTCAGGGATAAATAAGAATGGAGTAAAGTTTAAAATATTCCCAGTAATGCTCTCTTAGTTTCCAACATTTTTCAGCTCAGATGAGATATGACTTCTGTATATTTAGCAAACATTACTAGATTTCTCTCTCAAATACTCATCTAGCCTCTCATTTAATTTTGCATGTTCCTTTACTGACAGCATGCTTAGCATCAACCATTTCTCTTTTTAAGATTTGGTTGGCTTTTTGTTTGAGTTTGGTTTGTTTTCTTCCTTTTTAGCCTTCTTTGTCAATCAGTCATAGGAGATGTTTTCAATTTAAAGTAACCATCAGTACTTTATAAAACCTCTTCATACCCCTGATGTGTTTCATATTTCACAGTGGTTCCAGTGATTCTCACTGAGATCACTCATATGGTATTTACTGCAGCTACCCACTGACCCTTCTGGGAAGTATTGCTGAAAAGGCTTTTGACCATAGAAGTTGGTTGTGGTGAACTGCTGTGACAAAAATATCATCTTTTTGCATCTGTGAACCAGAGGCAGCTCAGAGGCTGAGCATTTGCACATATATGGGATGGCCTCAAGCATCACACCGTGACGGCTCTCTCTGGAGTGCACTGGTGCTGAGCCTGAGCCTCAACCTCCAGGGCTTTCCCAGAAGAGGGAGCCAAGACCTGTTCAAAGCAACAGACTGGCACTGGAACCTCCTCTGGTACTCAGCAGCACAGAGAGGCTGAGGAGAGCCTAAATAAACAGAGAAGCACAGAGGGACTTTTATCAGCCAGTTCTTAGTAGATCAGGTATTTTCTGAGATGGAAGTTGCATTAGACCATCAAACTTAATAGATCTTGAGGGATTCTTCACTAATTTGCCTGAAGTACATGTGTTTTTGGCCTACTATTAAGAGGTACTTCATGTTTTTAACTGTGAAGCTGGATACCTCAAAACTATATTGGTCATCCTGTAATTTTACGACTGTAGGAAATATTTAAGAATCACTCTGTACTGACCCTCTCTATAGCACTGAAGACTTCATATACTTTTATAGATGTTCAATAATTTGCTTCTTTTCTTCCAAAGTCTCTTTTTTTCCCCTAGAATTTTAATGTGTAGTTTTACCCTTTCAGAGAAATTAAATCAGACAATCTATTTTCCTCTGTCAAAGATGATATCATTAATAGCATAATTTTGCCACAAAAAAAAAAAGCTGCAGTGTCACTGTGTTGCAATAAGCATGGATACATTTTTACACAGTTTTTCATGTGTAGGTCCAAATTGAAAGATAATAATGCATGTTAACAGATTTTTGCTGGACAAATTTACCTAACAGCTATATTCATGCTTTAATAATGAATATGGCAAATAACATCCAATTATTGCAGTTGGATGGTGAAGTCAGTGTTCTCCAATCTGCTCTTTCTCTGCTGAGATCCAATGCACATGATCCTGCTGGATTCACAACTCATCCACTCTAGGATGTTACTTTATAGATTACTGAGACACAGGATGTTTCTTCTGAAATCCAGGGTTGAAATCTCAAACCCTTTAAAATCAATCATTCCCAGTACAGCTTTGGCTGGCTGATTAAATAGTACAGAGTATATTCTTTCCTTTTTAGCTGGGGCAGGGCTATTTCTGGATGACACCAATGAATTAAAAGTCTTCATTGAGGACAAAGGACAGAGATAAAAGGGGGCAGGGAGATCCAGTGAGTACTGTCACAAACTGTTGTTTTATTTAGTAGCATCCTGGCAAATGCAGTTCTTACAGCACTTGCATTTGTATTCAGAAAGCTGAGTCAAGAATTTTAAATCCCTGTGTATTATGCTCAGCTCACAATTCAGTGCTTTTAATTAAGAATGAAAACTGTGCCTAATTGACAATCTTTGAAAAGAATTTCCAGCCTTCCCACATCATTTGGGTTGGCACTAGAGAAATCAATGTGACAGGGGAAGTTGATCGATGAAATCTAACTCTGTCTAGTCTGCATTAATAGCTACACACACATTATTAATATGATGTTACACATAAAAAAAGAGAACATTTTACACACAAGAAGGTTGTTTTCAACAAAGATGCAGGCAAATTCCAAACCTTTACTCCGAGACTGTGTGCAAAACCCAGCTGGTAGTATATAGGTTCAGCGTCTTTTAGCACCTACTCAGTCACCCCACCTCTGTAGAAAAACCGAGTAAAGCTGGGGAGAAGTAAGAGCACACAGTGGACATGAGAGGTGCTTGCAACTCAGAGATGCAGCCAATTTGGAAAGGAAGCAACTGAGGTCTGCAGTTAAATATCACGACATCCAACTTTATACTGACACAGTTCTTAATAAACAACTAAGCCAAAAGAGAATGAAACTACAAATATTTAGGTTGTCCCTCCAGTTTGCCCAGAGGGAGTCCTGTGTTGCAGGGCCCATAAAGTCTGTTTATAGCAATGCTGCCTTGTAAGTGTTGACCCATTTTTGCTCTCTGCACCTTCTGACAGAGGCAACTTTGAATGGTGCAGAGCTTTGCATACATGAAAGCACAGGATTTCTTGACAAATTTCCCCTATTTTTGACCTCAAACTGACACATTCTGGTCAATGGTTCTCTGGGCAGGACTTGGCCACACAATCCATCCACTCTTACTTACCTGCTCCTTGCTGTCTCCCAACAAGGACATCTGCTCCTGCCATGCAGCCCATGCCCAGAATGCAGACTACTATCCCAATGAAATGTACTGCCTTGTATCGTACCAGTAAGAAGAACCAGGAGAGGAGTATCACCACTGGGATGACAAAACAGTCTAGGAGCTGCCAAGAAAGAGAGAGAAAAAAAATCAACAAATCAACCTGCAAATACTTTACCTTAAAATACTAGGATAGATTCCAGCAGAGGGAAGCGAGGGAATCAGGGTTATTTAGTTTGTAACAGCACTTTCTACAAATGGAAACCATCTTCGAGTGGTTATGTCATTATCCATCAGACTCAGGATAAGACAGTTCATGACGATTCCACAAATTCAGGAGAACTGTTGTTCTAGGAGAAGACTTAAAAGCACCACCTTGCTCTTTGATTCAGATGCATATTTCAAATCTGTGGGCCAAGATAGAGCCACACCTCTTCATCTGGTCCTCACCTCTGGTGATTAATAGGCAAAGACTGAGGGCAGTTTTCCTGCAGTCTAGACATGCTTTAATTCAGCCATTTTAGTCCAAGTAGAGCAATGTTCACAACACACAAGTTGACCAGATTTATTAAATCTGGTCCTATAAATCAGGGCTTTTCTGCATGAAGCATGTTTGTGAAAAATCTGCCCCCTGTGGGGACTGTTAGCTCTGTGAAAATAGTCCCAGATGCCTCTGAAGGAAAAAAAAAACCCACAAACAACCAAAACCCCCCCCCCAAACTACATCTTTTCTGCAGTGCAAGAAACTCAATCATCTTGTCAATAGGCCCTTGGAATGAACTTTCTCAAAGAAGTGTTTTGAAACACAATCTTTAATTGTCTGGTTTGTTGGGTTTTTTTCCAGAGACATCCAGCAATAAACTCAGAGAACCTGTGATAAAAGAAGAAATGCACCAAATGTTTGTGAGAGGATCTCGAGATCTGCAAATCAAAATATATTCTAGAAACTACCAGTATGTCACAGGAAACAAAAATCCCAGGTAAGAAACACTCAAAGAAGCTTGACTTTGTTCCCACTTCCTAATTAAGAGCAGCAATTGTGTGGATTAATAATGGGGTTTAACAAATTGTGCAGGATACACTACTGTTCAGTGCCAATTGATCTAGCACATACCAGAGCTACATGGTAACACCTTCTTCCTAGTAAAAATTTCTGGAACAACCAAAGGATGAGACTGTTTCCAAAATTCTGGAAAACTACTCCAGATGTTGTTACCTTGATTTCAGGTGACATAATTTGATTTATCTTTCCTTTGGGCCTATTACATGTTACTTGCTTTCTCAGTGTGATTTACCACTAAGGACACTGTTTTCAAGTAAAGATCATATCCCTTTAACTTCTTTATCCATACACGTGTTATTTGAAGAGAGAAAGATTTATGTATGATTTCAAGAATTTTAATGCTTCAAAGACTATTTTTTTACATGTGAGATACCTATGTAATGAATATCAAATTTGTGGGATCAGCAAAAATGCAAAAGCCAACTTTTGGACTAAGGATAATTTCGCTGAAAATTCATTTGAAAACCAGGACTGTGCAGTGTGAACTCATCCATTTCAAAGATTTCTCAGACAGTGAGAAGCAAAAGCCTTCAGAAGGGAACCAATTCAGCAGTGGGACCATGCTGCTCTTGGGAGGCTCAAGCAGTCCCAAAGAGCTGCAGAACAGATGAGGGAAATTACAAATGGGAACGGTCCATGCTAAAAGCAGGTTCTGCCTATAAAGTGAGAGCTAATCATCTAAAAGTCATGGTCAGGCCTCTTCACAGTGAAATCTTTCCCTGGCAGTCCCAAAAATGCTATCCTCCACAAACCAAACCCAAAAAGGGACACAGTCTGAAAGAACTGTAAGAAGCTTGTTCGGCTGCATAGGGTGCCTGCTCTGCCCCTGCAGAGCCTGTAGCACACAAAGTGTAACCCAGCTCACACTCTGTAACTAAGTTTCACAAAGATGCACAAATACAACACACCAAAGAGAAGAGAACCACTTCAGAAGCTGTGCTGATGGGGGCAGCCAGCTCCTGGGGCAGGGAGTGCTGGGGGCAGGAGTACCAGGCACAGGATGGCACACACCTGAGGAAAGCGCACTCTTCAGTGTAACCTATGGGATGTGGACACAGCTCAACACCGACCCTCTCAATCCACATTCACGTCATCATGCCTGCACTTGGTGCATATCTGTTCTTCAGCAGCTGTGCTGGCTCACACTGCACCCACCATTTCTGCTGAAGAGGGAGGGAAGGTGGTACAAAACAGCAAGGAGCCACGTACTCCTTACACTGCTCATAGCTATCCCTGATGGTTTGAATAACTCTATCCCGTTCCCTCCCAGTGGAGCATTGAACAGGTGAGACTAACTCACCATTTTCTGACCTCACCACAGCTTTCCATTACTTAAAGTGTGGCTACAATGAAGATGAAGGCTCTTTCTTTAACAGAAGTCACATGGAGAATAACAGAATCATAAAATTATAGAATGGTTTGGATTGGAAGTGACCTTGAAGATCATCCAGTTCCAACCCCCCTGCCATGGGCGAAGACAACTTCTATTAAACCAGGCTGCTCAAACCCCCATCCAATCTGGCCTGGAACACTTCCAGGTTGGAGCATCTACAGCTTTTCTGGGCAACCTGTGCCAGTTCCTCATCACCCTCAGAGGGAAGAATTTCTTCCTAGTGTCTAATTTAAACCTGCACTCTTTCAGTTTAAAGCTATTGCCCCTTTTCCTCTCACTACATGATCTTATAAAAAGTCCCTCCTCAGGTCTCTTGTAGCCTCTTTAGGTACTGAAATGCTGCTACAAGGTGACCCAAGAGCTTTCTCTTCTCCAGACTGAAAAATACCAGTTCTCTCAACCTTTCATCATAGGAGGTGTGTTTCATCCATCTAATCATCTTTGTGGCCCACTTCTGGACTTTCTTCAAGTCCATGTGCTTCCTGTGCTGGGGCCCCCAGAGCTGGATGCAGTACTCCAGGTGGGGTCTACCAAGAGCAGAGTAGAAGGAAGACAAGGAGCAGTGGGTACAAGGTTTCATCTCAATAAAGAAAGAAACTTTTTTACACTGGGTACAATCAATCATTGATTGTGGTATGAGTCCCCATGAACAGAGGTTTTCAAGAGGTGATTGGGCGGGGGGCTAATTTCGTCCTGGCTCCCTTTCCCACAAAAAGTTGGACCAGGTGGGAGGTCCCTTCCAAGCTGGGCAGTTCCATGAGCCTAAATTGCTTAAGGAGTTTAAAAATCGTTTGTACCTGCAGCATGTGTACTTTAATACACAAATTCCCTCTAAAAGTCTTCTGGAGGAAGATTTTAGAAATTCCTCTCATCCATAAATATTTAAACATACCTATGCTTTCAAGTATGT
Organism: Sakesphorus luctuosus; assembly: GCA_013396695.1. Lineage (NCBI taxonomy): Eukaryota > Metazoa > Chordata > Aves > Passeriformes > Thamnophilidae > Sakesphorus > Sakesphorus luctuosus. The sequence continues at coordinate 825,375 of VWZD01008083.1, forward strand.
GAATGCATGTCTTTTAAGCACTAACATGAAAGGCTGCATAAACAGAATGTGTCTCAAATAAACAATGCTGATAACAGCTAGAAAACATCTCTTTGGGGCTGGCAGTCCAAAGTCTAATGCACAAACTGCTATTTGGAATGCTACAGCGTCAATAGGTAATGTTCACTGACATTATATAGTTCTTCAATTGTGCTTAATTTATACTTATATTTAAACGATGGGGTAGACAGAAATAAATTAGGTTACAGCAATATAAGCAATAAGATAACCTAGTACATATTGCTTACCTTTTTTCAGATATTCCTTTACATTTTATTTCTCCAGGACTAAATTTGCTCTACCTTTCTTTTTTTCCTCAGATAAAACTGTCTAGTACAAGAAAAAATGCACATATATTCTACAGACAAAGGATGTGAGATTGAGGATTGCCTCACCTGCAATAAGGCTTTTTTATTGGTGATTTTTTTGCCTTTTCTCCTCTTTCATTTGTTATTAGTTATTTCAGCTATTAATATTATATCTAATTGCAATTTTTCTGACTATAAAGCTTTTTTAGTAACAAAGATAGATTATGCATAGCTTGACTTCCACTTATACATAAAGGTCAGTTGTTTATCAATATTTCTCAAAGAATCATCTTTTATATTTTTCTTATTTTTAATTGCTTATTCAAAGAGTGCTGCCTATACCCTGTCACTAAGTTAAATTAATGAGTGATCTGATTTTAATCAACATTCCTAGTAATCACAGAAGATATTAGATTTCACTAACCTAAAAGAAAACATATTTTCAATGTTGTCATGGGGTGGTGCAGACTGTGTTCTTTGACAGTGCTGTATTTTTTTGTGGCTTTCTTTATTAACAGCTCTGAATGGGGCTGCCTTAGAAGGCAGAATACAAAAATACATAATCTATTGATATCATGTCCTATAGAAATTTCTATTATAAGAATGTCATGTTTTTGTAGAGATTGAAGATTATTATCTGACTCTTAAAGATACCACACTGCATCTAAGTCTGTGGATGAAGCACAACACTGAAATCTATTTCCTCTGATTACTTGTTTGTTAAATTATGTTGACTTTATTATACTTTTGAATTGTAGACAAATACTCTCTTGCTAACAGTAAATATCTCATCTCTGGTCTCACCAATTCAGCATGTGTTTGCACATCTATAGCAAGAATGTACTGTGAGTCATTGGAAAGGAGAGCTGGCAAGCTTTAGAAGAGAGGTCTGTAACACAGAGGATGAACTGCTGATCTGCAGCAATATCAAAAAGAAAAAAGCTGGTCAGCAAACTCCCTATGGGAACAGCTGAGCTGAATCTTCCTTTTAAAATATTCATTGGATTTTCCCCCTCCTAGTTATAAGCCCTTTTTTTCACATTAGGGGTTTCTCATTAGTGCTGCCCTCCAGCAAAGCATGAGGAGAATCAGCTGCACCCTGTGCTTAGCCTACTCTCTGGGGCAGAGGGATCAGTAAAATGTTTGTAGCCGTCAAACATTGTATGGTAAAGTACACATGATGGCTACAGAATTTCAGCAAGTAACCTGAAAATTTTAATAAAACAGCAAGTGTTATATCCAGTAAAAAACACACTTTCTGTCATTGGCTTTGTTGTTTTTTGTTTTTTTTTCACAGGGTGGGTTTTTTTTCACAGGAGGTTTGCTCCCCATTCCAGGGCGTTTTCTCTTTCAGTTTTCACACCACCTTCACAATATCATGCACCCTTGATTCAACTGTATAAAAGCAGACGAGATGTGAACCCACTCAGAGCTGGTTGCCAGCTGCCAGGGGAGATGCACAGCAATTATACTGCCCTGCAACTGAATTCTTCTCCAGGAAAGGTGTTGGTTGGTGGTAGCATCTCTGGCAGGGCTATTTCAAGCAATTAAAATAAAAACATAGCACTGTTTTTTCCTTTCATGTTTCTATTTGCTGCCTTATCACAACTTAACCATTTTCTTTCATGGTTTTTATATTATCACAAAATTAATGTAAACCCATTATTTTTTTACCTAGTCAAAGTGTATGGTACTTCAGATAGTGATATTGGTGGAAGAATCTGTTAGTGATGTGATTTGCTTAAAAAAGCATAAAAAGGTTTATTTCCATGATGTGGAAAAAACAAAAGCCAAAGACTGCTCCAAGTCTCTTAAAAACAGCATTTTGCCCACAAGATCTCTATTTTTTCTTGATGCTTCTAGAACTGTTCCTATCAGTTTCTTTAATCTGTACTCAGTATTTTCTTTTGCCCTGTGGGCAGGGAAACTCACTCTAACCTTTGACTAGTGATAGACCTTCACCACCATCTGACTTCCGTGTATCAGAACCTGAGATGAGGATTATCACAGCTTCAGCTTTCTGTGTACACAGAAGAAATTTAGTGGCTTCTTGAAGTTACATTAAATGAAAGGTAGTGGCCATATCCAACCCACAGTTCCTCTGCTCCCAACTCCCTACACAAGGACATGCTTTACTACTAAGATCAGTAATCACATCTTGACTCTTCCTATAAAAACACCTCTTCATCCTCTCATCTCATTACACGAACTCCAGCTGTGCTTATACAAGGTACGTTTAAATACCAGGAAGACTTGCCAAAACCACAGAAATGGTCTTCCCTTTAATTGACTTCTTCCTCTGATTTGACATACCACTGTCAGAAAAAGACCATTCTAACACAGCTCTGTCAGCAATCACATGTTTCTGCAGAAAAAGCTCCCTCTTCTCTGCTTTTCTTCTCTCTAAGTAGGTTGATTAGATAAGGGTTGGAAGACAATTGTCTGACGGTTACTCATTAGAAACTTCTCCACATCACCAGCTGCTGTAAGCTATGCAGGAGATTAGATCCTGATCTAACAAAAATCATGGATGTCTCCTGCAGAATTACCTCTGCTTTTGCATATCACTTGCCAGAATATGCAACATGGGCATATAATGCCAAAATCTCTGCTGTTGTAACAGGCACAGCTCCACTGACGTTAATGAGATTTTGCATATTTATGTTACTAAAAAGTTTGGCTCTGTTGACTCCAAGCCCACATACAAAGACTTCGGATATTGTACAGGCTGGTTTGCAAAGCACAGATATGAAACACAGTTAAAAGACAACAGTAACTCAAAGTGTGGTAATAAATCAGATATAAGATACACATCACATTCCCTCACAGTATAAATGTACAGTATGAAACACTTCTGCAAAATGCTGATCTGCAAACTTTATTATCCTTGCACTATTTCCTCACAGCCCTGAGGCAGATCAGGAAAGTATGGCCAATCTTACATTCCTAGGAGGAGAGGAGGAGGAAGTGGAGTGGAATTTATCTCTTCTGAGGTACTCCACACTAGCAGCTACCAGGCAATGTAGATCAACAATTTCAATATTGCACATCCCCTGTTACTTGCCTCCCAGATTTGCTTCAAAATGATCTCAAACCCTCTGCCTCAATGTACATTGAGTCCACAGGGACCAAGAACGAAGTGAAGTCTATTGCCATCCAGCTCCTATAATAAGTACTTACTGCTGACTCCTTTACTTTTCTGGTGGCAGTTGTTGAGATATGAAAACTGCCAGAGGTAATTGGAAGTATGATGTACTGCTGAGCCTCACAGTGATCTAAGAGCTGAGAACATCAGCATCCCAGTCTTATTGTCTGTCTCCTGGTCTCTATAAATCCGACCTTTGTTTTTATCTTCCCAATCAAATACTTGATTGCCCAAGGAATAAATTATCAGATAAATCACCACTTGGAAACGTAGCTCTCTCATTGACAGTGCCTTATTTCTTGTGGCATCGTATAAAGTATTCTACAGTACTACTATGCAAGGTGTTGAAGAATCAATCCAGATTTCTACATGATGCCATAACATAGAAAAAGGATAACATCACCTCTAGAGAGCCAACACACCAGTGTAATATACAGATGGATAGAACACTGTATTGCAGCAAGGAGAGCTAATTAATGTGGGAAAAATGGGGAGAAGGAAGAGGGCAGTCTGCCTCAAAACTCAGCATGATATGATGAGAAAGCACTTACCTGGCAGCAAAGGTTACAAATGTGATGATAACATGACTAGTGAAAGACATCATGCGGTTGCTAGGATGTATGTGTGTGGTACACTGCAAATGCAGTACCTGGAAGTTGAAGTCAAAATATAATTTTAAGGAAATTTAATATCTAGATCTAAATAACTGCAATAACTTCAGAATCTTTTAATTCTCTTTGGGGGAAAGAATTTTATTTGCTGTGTAAAAGGTGTCTCTAACAGTATTCAAAACATTCTTGTTGAACAATTATTAAGCCTTCCACAGGCCAAGACAGGGTTGTTTTAAAACTCACTAGGATAAATATGAAAAGCAGTCCTGAAAGTTAAGTGTATAGCTTTTAAAACAAGGCCATGGGATCAGATGCTACTTGGGTGCATGAAGGCTGCAAAATCTGCTGCAAGTTGGAATAACGTATTAAAGAAAAACTAAAGATCATTTTGCAGGTTTAGGCCATCTGGGAATCAGGACATATAGGTTTGATAGCATTGTGCCTGATCTCTTGTACTTGAAATACATGGCTTTGGATATCAAATTGACCCATTGACAAACTACTGTGCCTATTACCTGGTATAGATTCAGTTTTCAAATGCACTCTGTAGGGAAGTCTTCAGTTACCAGCCTGAGTGTTTGGATGGCTGTGGGAAGCTTGAGTTTTAATCCCTCCAGCTGAAAAGGAGTTAAGTCAAGCCCCTTCTGTAGGCCCCTGCTTTAAAATGTGTGACTTTAGGTAGGTCCACCCTTGCAATTTGGAAAGCACTTGAGGCTTTCTGCAAGCACTTGAGGCATGCTAAGAACATATCTAACAAATTGACTTCCTTGGGGTACTTTGATGCAGGAATACTTAGCTTTTGAATTTTAAAATGAAGGCAGGTATTTAGGCATTTCTCTCCATCGATACAGAATCCCTCACAGCATGCAAAGAAACAGAACTTAAAGCTACCAAAGAAGAAGCAACCTAATAGGTTAAAACATGTTTTCATGGACCAAGGTCATGCTCTGGGCAGTAGGTTTGTACACATAAATCAAGGGATTTATGTGTCCATGACATTTTCAGTATGTAGACAATTAGGTGTGGGTTTCTTGGATTGTTCCATTAAATCTAGTTGTCCCTGGATGGCACTGTTGGTACCTAATGGGTACCTTGGATTTTATCCTTAGCAATTGACCTACACCTTGATGACCAAAATATAAGTAGTGCATTGATTTTCAATCTAGCTTTTATGTCACCTACTTGATAAGGAAGGTACTTTAGTTATTTGCTGGCATTTTTCTAAAGAGAAAAATTGTGTGTTTCTAGGCTTGCAAGTACTTTGTTTTCATCTTATGAGGAAGCTGAGTGTCACATTCTTAGACACTAATTATGGAGTACATAAGGAATTGAAATAATCAGAAGTATGACCAGAAGTAAAGGTTAGGTACCATATTCATCTCTGATTTATGCTTATGTGTCCTCATTCACTGTGATTCTGAAGGCATGTGATGAAACACATATAGGAAGGTTTATTAGAAAATTCTGCTTTTTCAGATCAAAGCCCAAAGAAAATCTTGAAGTAAAAAATAGGAAAAACTTGAGCGTGAAACACTGAGGAAAAGTAGGGCATCATTTTCAGTCTTTTCCTGGAACCATGATGAGATAATACCAAATATAAGAAAAAGGATGAAGTATAAATTAAAAACTCTGACAGTCCCAAGAGTTTGAAGCTACTTGACAAACAAGGCTGTTGAATGCTTGGAGATTTTTGGTGAAGCTGAACTCAAAGCAATGACAATATAGGTATATTTTTACCATTAACCTATGCCTTTTTCTGGGACAAGTGTAAAGTTTTTTACTGAAAAGCACCACAAACACAGTACATTGGCATGTTAGTTTTGCGTAACAGAGAAGAGATGTCATGTAGGAAAAAAAGTATATGCTGTAAAACCAATTTTCTACCGAAATGGTCCATGTACCACCACAATAAAAATACTGCAAGATTTCTCATTTACTGAAGTTACAATTTCAAGAACTCTTATATTTTCCACATCCAAAAAGCTTTGATGTACAGCCTGTTGTGTATAAACTCCCCAGAACTGACTTCAAGGGCTAGATTCTCAACCAATGTATATGCAGGCATAGCTCCCACAGCCTTCCATCAGTCATGCTGTTTTGTGGTAGGTAGCAACAGTTTTGTGCGTCTCCGCTCCGAAAGGATTTGAACATTTCCTGCTATGTGCCAGGAAGAATTTATGGCCTCACAGGTGGTGCTCCTGCAGGACAAGGCCCTTCAGGAGATGATCTTGAGAGAGTGGTCCTGTTTGCTTCTTCAGAAGCCAGAGTCTAGGAAAAACTTGCTTTTTTTCATTTTCTGTTTTCCATTTCTTCAGTCTTCATTTCATCCTATGACACAATTTGACTAATGCTGAATAATCCTGTGAGCTGCTTCTGTTTCATCTTTAAACGAAATAGGGTGTTTGGCTACATTTCAGAAAATATGTCATTTGATTCAACATCTTAATGCATTACCTCATACTTGCCCCATTCTCACCATATCTTTGGTCTTGTCACTTATAAACTCACTCATATTAAGGCATGAAGAGAATTTAAAATGTAGCAGGTATTCCCAGTCATTCCACATGCATCCCAGCAATCAAGGCCAACTATGGGAAAAGCTGACACTGTACTTACTGCCTGGAAAAAAGCTTGACAGCATTTGAGCTTCTATCTCTTCCTTCTTTAAAGCTACTTGGGAAAGAGACATGAATTGTATTGTAATCTTTACGTGGAAGAGGTCTAAAAATGGACATGATGCTGTCTGTGCCCTCTGACAGTTCTCCTAATCCATCATTCCTCTCTCTCACAGTCTAAAAAGAGAATGTGGATGATCTGAGCTAACAAAGTCCCTGTCAAAGCACAGGCACTGTCCTTGAGCTCTCCTGCCTGCTTCCTCATCACACCGTAGCTTTGATCTCATAACTCAAGGGCATGCTCATTGCACTGCTGGTGTGAGGGTCTGCATCTATTGGAATTGGTGTTCCATGGGTCTGGCCAGATGAATCTCTGATATGTGCTTGTTGGTGGCCTTGGGAGATGGCATTTAATGACTTGGTTCATTTTGCTCAGTCCAGTATTTCTACTTGCTGAGAGTGAATCATGCTAAAGAAGTAATTCAGTTTGCTTTTCTCTTCGAGGCTTTTAGTGGGTATAAAATCAGGCATTATGAGGTTTATATGGATTTAAGCTTTACTCTGTACTAAATAATCTGATCTGCAAAAGTGTAAAAGCAATATTACATTGTCTGAGCGTGTTGCAAAGAATTCTCAAACTCAGATTCTGATGGCAAAAAGCATTTGTGGATATTTAGCGCAAACCTCACATTCAAATTTCTTGAATTCATTGTTTCCTTCTATTTTTACTTCTTGTACAGATAAATTAGCTCAGTATTCTACAGTATCACTTTTCAACTATGGGAGAGATATCTTCTTAATTAGCTTTGCTTCTGCGAACATTAATTGGTGCTCATTTATTTTATTTTATTGTCTCTAATGCAAACTTCTGGCAAGTAAGGTGTAAAATACAGTGAACACTAACTCTTGTTGCCCTGTTTATACAAAGATAATATAAAGAAGCAATAGGTTTGTTTTAGAACAAGAAGCAATGAAGTATGCAATGATTTCCCAAGACAGACAACTTCCACCCTCTTAAAAATGTTTCTATTATTCATTTCTCCACTTAAATTGGAGCTTCTATATAAAATGTCCGTGTTGGATCTTTGAAGAAATCACCACTGTAGCTTTTGCTCACTAAACATGTAACATTTTATGGAGTACACTGTTTGATAGCTGCAATTAAGCTGTTACATAACATAACACATCTAACAGCTTGCATTAAAGTAAGACTTCTTCATCATAATACATTAATTTCACATAATGACAACTTTTGCACTCTGATCTAATTATGGAATCCTAAACGTCCTCTATTTGTTTTTGTTGGCAAGCCTGTGGTAGCAGTGGGGGCTACAGGGATGGCTTCTCTGAGAAGTTGCTAGAAGCTTCCCCTGTGTTCAACAGCGCCAGTTGATTCCAAGACAGACCCTTTTCTGGCCAAGGCTGATCCCATCAATGATGCAATGACAGTGGTAGCATCTCTAGGACAACACAGTTAAGCAGTGGCCGGGGGATGGANGGTGCTCCAGGCACCTGAGCAGAAATTCTGTGATCTGTGGTGCATATCATAGCGAGGCAGCTGTGTCCCTGCAGTCCATGAAAGTCCACAGGAGAGCAGAGATCCACCTGCAGCCCATGGAGGACCCACACTGGAGCAGGTGGGTGCCTGAAGGAGGCTGTCACCTGTGGGAAGCCCATGCTGGAACAGGCTGCTGGCAGGACCTCTGAGCCCAGGAGGGACCCACACTGGAGTAGCCAGTTCCTGCAGGACTGCATCCTCTGGAAGGGGCCCAATTATTTTGTGAAGAACTGCAGCTTGTGGAAAGGACTCCCGTTGGAGAAGTTGATGGAGAAGTTCTTCCACAGGAGGGACCCCATGCTAGAGTAGGGAAGGAATGTGTGTAATTTGACTGGTAATAAATTAAACTCATTTCCTCAAGCTGAGTCTGTTTTGGCTTTGACAGTAAATGGTGAGTGATCTTGCCCTGTCCTTATCTTGACCCGTGAGCCTTTTGTGGGGTGATGGCCCTTGATGAGTTGAGGGAAACGCCTCAGCCCCCTGGATGGATGCTGATAAGTGACCAAAGAATGGAATGTTATTGAATTAGCATGGCCTTTCTTTGCCACACCCTGTGGCACCATGCAGACCCAAGGATCCACCCCCTCAGGCATCTGTATCACCCCAAGAACATTGACTTTAGTCACACAAAACCACCTGAAGAAAAAAAAAAGGTATAAAAAGAGATTCAGTTTAAACTAAAACTGGGGAGAAAACTTCCACCTCAGGGAGGGCAACCCACGAGCTACCGTCTCCCCCGTTCCATCAGACATTGCAGGGGTAAGCAACCAAATTCTTACTTTATTTTCCTACGCCTTACTAATTATAATTTGTTATAGCTCACTGGGTGTATAAGTGTTAATGGGAAGCGGCTATATTTTTTCCTGTTGCTTTTCTTTTGGGTTACTGAGTGTGTTTACATGTGGTGTTGAACTGTTGTGTTTCTATTTAGTAATCCTCTGTTAGTTAAATTTGTTGTAGGAGGGGTAATACTGCTGGAGTGGCCTATAAAATGTATTTTGTGCCGTTGTCTTTTGGGGTGTACAATCCTGCAGCTAAATGTTATCACCGACTAAGTAACTCATATAGTCGTTGTCACGTACATGCATTAATAAATGTTATTTCAGGAGCTATCGTAAGGAAAGTTCTCTTCTTGCTATTAAGTGTGGTCTCATATCAGAGGTCAGAAACCCTTCCAACCTGTGTGCTATCCGTGTCGTTAGACAGTGTTGGGAAACATAAGGCTTTGATTTTATGGAGGCCCTTGTATAGTTATAAGTTCTCCCTGGCTTAAGTGTGGTCCTCACAGGAAGGTCAAAAATCTTTCCAGCCTGTGTTCTGTCCACTGTCGTCAGGCAGTGCTGGGTTCATAAAGCTTTGATTGTTCTGAGGACGCTTAGAGCTATTAACTTTATATTAATACAGTTGAGACTAGAAATCTCTGCATTTCTGTCTCTCCTCCCTTTCTCGTGTCACCTTTCCATATATTCTATCTCCCTTGTCCAGCTGAGGAGGGGAGCGATAGAGTGGCTTTTGTGGGCACCTGGCATCCAGCCAGCATCACCTCACCACATAACTTCTGAATTCAGATCTAAATATGTAATCCTAAAAGAAGTGCTTCCATTTTTCCCAAGTACAATACAAAGTGAGAAAAACATTTCAGCTAACCTGAAAAGATTTACTTAAAGGACCAAATTATGCAGATAATGCCAAAACCATGATTATGAATGGTTTAGAACAGGAAAATAAAATGAAAGTCAGAATGTTTTTGTACAGTTTGGAAAATACTGAATCATAAAAAGAGTCCAATATAAAAAAATGGGTCACATAAAAGACAGAGGCAGCAAACAGGTATTAGTTCACTCAAAGCATTGGACACTACACCACTGACTCCACTGGACCTTTTATCTTACCTCAAAAGTGAAAATCTTTTGAGTCCTTACCTGTACACTGGTAAGAGTAGTGTATTGATAAGCTTTAACTACCAGGTAATTGGCTTCTATATCTATTATCCCCAGGATCATGTACTTCCACCATCTCCTTTTCAAAATTGCCAGCAAGTTTTCTTCTCCTGTGGTAATAAACAAGAAGAATTATGTGAGAGTTAGGTTTACATGCCCAAAATACCTGTCTGCCAAGATAAATTATCTAGATCTTTCGCACTGACACTATGCAGTTGAAAAACACCATCTATAAAGAGGTACTACAAGGAGGTGAAAGTTAACACACAGTATTTGCATAGCAGATATTAGAAGAGTCAGTTTGGCAAAGTAATATGTGCAGGTCAAACTGACATTTCACTTAAGATGTAAACACCGCCAAGAAAAACAAGTGCAGCCTGAGCAGATTGGATATATGTTCTTACTTTTTATTTTTATATATAGACACATACATACACACATTAAAGAATAGAGCAGTTTATTACATACATTTATAATTTCCATACACACTGGTAAATGTTGTGTGTTGCACATGTGATGCAACAGAGTTTTGCCAGAGAGGGTGTTATGGGTTCACATAGGTGAGCCTAAATTTAGGTTCAGACTAGGCCTGAAGCTGTCAGCTGACTTGAGCTGGGCTGAGCTAGCAGCTGACTTCTTCTAGCCAGTAATTTTGTATTCCATACCACAGTATGACATCATCTCCAGGGAAGAAGGAACCAATGTGGGAGTGGCTTGGTCAGTCACCCCACAGCATTCTGGCTGGGAGGATGCACGATGCTGTCCCGGGGGGATGAAGAGGGCCAGGCCCACCACTGGCTCACCGGTTATCTCAGGAAGTAAAATGTGTTGTTCTGGTCCTTTCCTTTCTGCTTGAGCTTGTCTCCCTGGGGAATAAGTTTTTTGAAGTAATGTGTAGTTAAGATAGTAGAATTTGTGTGTTTGTTAGGAGGTGGGGAATTGTTTCTTGTTGTTTCTAACTTGTGTGAGTGTATATTTGTACTTTCTTCTAATTGTCTCTTTCTTTCTGTAAAAATATATGTAGTTTTAGTATAAATGTGGCTTGAAGTTTTTTCCCTTACCCTCTCTTTTCCTCCCTTTCCTTGGTGTTGGGAGGGAGGCTCTGACCCTGTACTTGGAGGGTTGGCAGTTTGCCAGCTCAAACTAAGACAGAGGGAGATTGCCAGTATTTGTAAATATGATGGAATAATAGAGCAGGACAGTAACAGCATCATATTTGGTCATATTACAGATTCTCTTTCAAGGATGGTTATTCCAAGCCTAGAGGTTCAAAGTATGAGACTTGTTTAGAGAAAGGCTGCACTGAGACAGATTTTTTGTGACAGGATACTCTGCTCCTAGGATCGATTTCTGAAGTAGGCAGGTTCGCTGCCACCCATTGGAACCCTGTCAATCAACCAGTACTTAATCTTCACCACATGAAGTCTGGCAGTACAATACAGCCTGCAGATCAAACCCACAACTTTCAAAAAGGTCAAAGCATTCCTCATGCTAGGCTAGGGATTATTATTGTTCTCCATTCAAAAGAAAACAGCTCATTAGTGAGGGTGGGCAAACCTGTAACTTATTTGCATTACAGTAAGCTCCAGACATGATGAGACACCACTGTGAAAAGGGATGGACTGTGACTGAACACAGTATGACTGGATGTCTTTCAGAGTCTGTAGCTTAAAAAAGGATCTAAGTAAAGTTGATTTGTAATGCCAAAGTACCATAAATTGTACCTGAACTGTCTTGAAAGTTTTACAGAAAAACCTACTATTCAGAGATTTGATCATGTTGCTGTAGCCTAAGTGTCTCTGATCATCAAAATGAGTGGAAGAATGAGGAAATGAGAAGAAAAGGGACATTATTATCAATTCACACCAAAACCTGATCAAGCTTCCCAAGTCATCTTCATCATTTTCCTTCATGACAAAAGTGTTCACTCTGTGATACAAACAGACCCAGTAATACATAGGCTGCCATACCATGGCAGAAACTGCAGGTTCTCTATAGCACAGGTATCTCAGACCTTATAGATTCAAACACAGAAAACCAAATAATTACTGTAGAAATTAATAGAGAAATCTTAGATGTCAAACCTTGGCCTCGTTGAATGACTTGAATGGGTATTCTGAACAAAGCATCTGAATAATTTCGCGTTTGTTCATTAACAGATGCTCACATGTACACTCTTTCAGTGGGATGCTATTAGGCAGCAACCTCATTATTTGTTAGTGATAATGACATTGAGTGCAAAACTATAAATGCTTGAAAAGTTTATGCTAAAAAGTCTTTCTTCCCTTTCCTCCCTCCCTTCCCTTCCTCACACCCCTCCCTATTCTTCCTCTCTCTTTTACTCTCTTTCTCTCTGTAAGCAGCAGAAAAATAGCAGAAACAAGGCAGTGAGTAGGCTAATACTTAAGACATTGAATATAGAGTAAGTACATTCAATCACACCACACTTCGCTGTTATACCAACTAAGAGAAGAACTCAAGAAAAAGAAAATCCCATCCTTCAGACCTGAATTATGACTACATCTATGTACTTTTTGAGTGGGCAGAAAGAGGAATATTTTAGATCTTACTTTTTAAATTTATTTAGGGAGGTATTTTCAAAACAGTAGTTGAGTTTACATGTCTTAATTCCTATGAAAATCAGTGTAAACCACACAGATAGAACCTTTAGAGGTATCTAAACTGTATCTCAAATTTTTATGCTGCCCAGACAGTGCCTTTAAAACATCAACTGGAAATCATCAATGCAATGGAAATGTGTGGTTAACATTTCAGAGCGATTTTTCATTTATTTATAAAGAGAAAGTTAAAAACACAAAGACATCAAGCTGCAGTCTCTCTTCCAACAGTGAAAATCCCACCTGAATCTGGTTTTGTTACAGCAGGACCTTGATGGCACCTACAAAAGCAGAAAGAAGCAGTAGGCTCAAGAACTGCACTGGCAAAAGCTTATCCAAGCAAGGCTTATGGATTCAAGTTAAGGAATCTTGGTGCCTTTGGTTTGCCAGTGCTTTCACCAGTTTCCAACCACAGATCACTGTACTGCTTAGATGTGGCCAAACAAATTAGCTTTAAAAATGCATTTATGGCCATGACTTCTGGGTAATGGGTAAAGTTAGTGTTTCCAGGAATGGAAATGAAATCTAGAATTTTAATACACAGTTCCCTCTTCTGCTTTCTCAATCCTTTCTTCGCTAATGACAAAAATATGAAAAATACTTGGCATTTAGTAACTTATCTTTGATATACAGCTCTGAGACATTCCAAACTGCAAAAGATCAGTTTCAGCTGAGAAGTCTGGGCAGAACAAAAAGCAACACAAAAATGAATTTATGCAGGCACTGTACAGCTCTGAAGAACACTGGTTCAGCTTCACAGCAAGTGTCTTTGTTTTGCCCAGTGGAAAGCAGAATATGTACAGACACCCAGCATGACAGAAAGAAACTAGAAAATTTGTTCCTGGAAAAAAAAAATCTTGTGGCAGATATGCCTCTTTTTCAGTCTTCGCTTCCACTTACTTGCTGCATCTCCTGCTACTCAGAGTGTAAGAAAGGTCTGGTTTCTGAACACAGTCCCTCCACTCATATTACTATTATTGGTTATCATTAACATATCAGTTGTGCAGATCTACAAGCTTTAGCAAAACTGATGAACTCCAGTTGAGAGTATATTTGAGCTGATCACAAGTGGTGTTTGCCAGGGCTCAGTTTGGGAGTCAGTTCTGCTTGGTATCTTTATCAATGATCTGGATGAGGGGATAAAGTTCATCCTCAGTTTGCAGATGACACCAAGTTGAAAGAAGGTTGTAGTCGTAGTGAGACTGGGGTCGATCTCTTCTCCCAAATGACATCCTTGTATCTGGACAAGAGGAAATGGCCTCAAGTTGTGCCAGGAGAGGCTTAGATTGGTCATTTGTAAACACTTCATGGAAAGGGCTGTGAAGCATTGAAACAGGCTGCTCAGGGAATTGGTGGAGTCCTGTCCCTGGAGGTAATAAAAAGATGTGTGGATATGGCACCTAGGGACATGGTTTAGTAGTGGACTTGCCAGAGCTGGATAAATGGTTGGACTCAATGATCTCAAAGGTCTTTCCAACCTTAATTCTATGATGTTACACAAAAGCAATACATATTTAACATTGTTACTCTAGGTACTGTTATTTGTTAACTGCTCTCTGTTTCTTTGGCATTGTCACCACAATTCATAGAAAGGAATGAATTGTTTTTAAAGTGGGAGACTTTCTGAAGAGGAAAGACACAAGGAAGGTGATCATCTGCAGTGACTGTTAGTCCAGTGCTATGGACAAATCAAGGAAGAGGCAGGTGGTGCTCTGGTTCTGACATGCGGCTGAAATAAAGCCACCATATTCAAATGTCCTACTTTTGCAAAAGTGATGCTGTAGAAGGCAACAGTGTAAGACACTCGGAGGAGGTGAAGTGCTGCCAGCAGGACAACACCTCTGAACAGCAATCACAGATGGCATCCTTAGTGAATCAGACAACAAAGAGAAGTGCAATGGGAGATAAGGAGGTAAGTGGGAAGCCTTGTCTTGGGAAGACTGAAAGAAGAAGCAGAGCTTTATTCAAAGACCTACATCCTGAACAGAAATAAACATCACCTTTGCACAAAAACACAGAGGAAACAAAACCATCACACTGAATTAAAAACAAAACAATCTGGAGGATTTTTTATTTCTCTTGATGATAACTCAAAGGAAACTAATTATTAATGACTTTTGAATTATAAGCATTGTAGACCAGAAGGACCAAATGTAGATGCTTACATCTGAACTATCTGGTAAGGCATTTTAAAGCTTTTCTTTAAGCTATTTTTTTAACCCGAATTGTTTAGAATGAGATAATGTTTTAAAATAAACATCCTTCCCACTGAATGTGAAGGGAAGAGAGATTATATCAGATCATGTGTTTTTGTTATTATTGCAGTAGATCTGTGACTAAGACTTCCAGCCAGTCATATAAACAAATACTAAACTATAAGGTGGGCAGGTTGGCTTAAGGGCAACACTTCCAGCAAGGCAAAGCACATATTGATGTAAGTGAACATGCACTTATGTGAGTGCACAGAGTACTGCCATCTTTTGATGGAGATCCCTTTTCAAAAAACAAACCCCTAACTTTGGTCAGGACTTGAGCTTTTGAAAATGTGAGTCTTCATATTCAATCTAATCCGAATGTAATGTACATTTAAAAGCAAATTGCCTATTAAGAATGTTTCAAGATTCAGAAGTCTGAAATACCACTAATGCAGAGTAATAAAAATACTCTCTTTTTGCTCTTTCTATAATGAAAGGTTTAAGTTTTACATTTTTTATTAATTTTGCAGTGAGACACACTTGATAGTTATATGTACAGAGGAGCTCTCAGTGTTTGGAAAAAAGCTACAGCTCTGCATTTGCTGGCTCAAATAAAAAATCAACAAATAAGCTGCTTTGTAGAAGAGATGGTTTTACATCATGTAATAAGGGTTTACCCTGGGGGGTTACAAAATTAAAAATAAATTAGAGAGAAAATTAAAAGAGGCTTTTGCTGTGCAGTGTCTACCAAAAATACATACACACATGTCCAAACCCCTTTTAACATTCACCCACACAGTGGCAGAGGTACAATAAAAAAACTCAACAGCTATTAAGACAGCAAATTCCCAATTATTTGTGCATGGGCTTGAAACACAGGCAGAATAACAGCACTGCTAGACCAGAAAATAAGCATATTGCTTCTCTTTCATCTGCTGCAGTCTCCTTCTTTTAATTCAGATGACAACTTGCTATTTAGATCAAGATCATCAAATGAGCTGGGCTCTTCTTACACTTTACAAAGTTTAGCAGACAGATCTAAATGAGTGCAGGAGACTTGTAGGGGAGAAGCCAGCCTGGGGAGGGAGGGCTGCCAGCTATGCCAGTCCTCCCCTCCTCTCACAGGAGTGCCAGAGTCAAGTGCTGTGTGGCAAGGAAGCACAGCTCTCACAGAGGACTAAGATTACCTCTTTTTTTTTTTTTTAAAGCGTCTCCAGTACAAATCAAGATTACAGAATAATTATTTTTCATTTTCACCCATTACATAGAGTCTTCCAGATACACCAGTATCTTCACCAGTACCAATATTGCTTCTCTACAGACTTTGTAGTCATCCAGCCCTGCTGCAGGACCAGGGGAAGGAGGTAGTCAAATGAGGTAATACCATGTAGGGGTAACACAGATCTCTGTATTTCAAAGCTAAAAGTCTTCTATTTCTGAACAGTAAAACTTTGCTTTGACAAATTGCTGGTTCAGGAGACTGAAAGCCTGTTGTAGAAGGTTTTCAGCTCTCCACAAAACCTCAAAAGGAGCTGTCCCTCTTCTGTGTGACTTCAAATCCTCTCACTCCAAACAGTTTCTTATGTCCTCATATCCACTTGTATTACTGATGACTAGTTTATGGTAATTCTGTTGCCTAAAGGCAAAACAACCATCACCTCTTAATCCTTTATAGAATAGAGAAAATGTCCTCTAGCAGGAATACTCCAGTCTGGCTTCACAAAACACCTGAATATACCCTCTTCACCTAATGGATGACTGCTTATAGACTACACTGCTTTTGTCCTATACCATGTTTTCAGCAAGCCTTCAGGAGTTTAGAAAACATAAACTCCTTTTATCTCTTCAGGACGTTTGATCTTATCCAACCTGATTATAATCCACAGCTGCCTCCTGCTTCCTCTCCCACAGTGGGAAAAACTGTGTAGCCCACTGCCATGCTGTTGGTGTAACAGCCCTGGGTATCTGCTTCAAGCTGCTCTCATGCTCTTCATCTGCTGGCCATGTGTTCCTGCTCCTTGCCCTGTGCCAGCACTGGTGCTTGTTGGGCTGCACAGTGAGACACAGCAACGACCTCCCTAAAAAGAAAGGTTTGGAGTTTTCAGATTAATTTTTAGCTGTCTGAAGCAGTCTGCGACAAAATCCATCTAAATCCAGTGGGAGGTGAGCACCAAGTAAGTAGATCCATACAAGGGACAAATATCCCCTTTTCTAACACAGGTTGAGTTGTGCATACGTCTTGTCCATCACAACAGCAGGGCAACAGCAGCCTTTGAACAAACCCAGCAGCCATGAACACAACCTTGATGCAAGTGTGCACTGTACAATGAGGCTGCAGGGCTTCCTGCCCTGGGTGCTGGAGCAAAACTGCAACAGGTGGTGCTGCTGTGAAGGAACGCGAGGCAGGAGCTGGCACACATACCTTGCCAGGGTCAAGCTTCACCATGGCAATTTGTTTTCACCTTCTTACAAACTAAAACTGTCCAGTCACAATTAATGGCATTTTTCAGTTTTAAAGAGGTTCTATTTATTTTCATTGTCTGTTTCGACTCTGTAGTCTTCAACCTTTACCTATCATACTAACATTTACTTGGCTAATACCTATAACCTTTGATCTCCAGATTATCATAGGAGTAACACAAAATGAAAGTAAACTTTGTACCCCTTCTGTCAGCTACTTCTGTCATTTTAACCCTCCTCTTTTTGTAATATAGCCTATTAACAGCTTTCCAGTTAGTAAACTACAAGCTTATCTGAAGTGTTTAGACTTGTCATTTCCTTTTAGAAATTTTGCATATCAGTCTGGTTTGACCATGGATGTAAATCCTAACAGTTGAAGTCAGATCCAAGAATTTGAATATGCATTTTTGTAAAACATGAAAGGCTTAATTTCTGGTGCCTTGATTTTGATCCAGCCTAAGCAATATGGTTAGATCTGATAATGTTCAGATGTTTTCTTATTTCATGAGATTACTGATTATATTATTTAGTTTTAGGGGTAAATTACAACTAAAACTCTAGAAATAAAGGAGTTGGTGATTTTATTCATGCCTCATTTTCTCTTCCCCTGTACACCCACTAGATTACATACGAATTTTCCTTGCTGGCAGACACAATGCTGGATGTTACTGCCACCGGGGACTGCAAGGAACAGTCCATGTCAAGAATCATGTAAGACCTGAAGACTTGGAACAGTGCACTATTTCAAAAAAATCAGACCTCTAAACTCCTAGTCCTTTAAAATGTCAGGACAAAAAACACTGTGATGTTTCTAGTATACAATTTTTTCATTCAGTTTGGTTTATCACCCAGCCTAAACTTAGGTGAGCGCCTTTCCTGAAATGGCAGACTGTGTCCTGGGAGAAGCACTTGCACCTCTGTAATGCAGAGGGACATGAGCACACCAGAAGCTGACCAGAGATTTCATTATGTTTTGCTGCATGAAATCTTCAAAATTGATTTAAGTTACTTCTGAGCTAATACCGTAGTCTCCCAGCTTTTGGAGTTAAATTTGACTCACACACAGAGAAGTACTTCAAAACAGGCTGCTGGACAGATGATCATTATAGGTCCCTTCCAGCTGAAATTCAATTCTTTTCCCTCCCCTCCCCTGCCCTCCCCTCGTCTCCTCTCCCTCTCTCTCTCTTTTCTTTTTCTTTACCCTGTAAGCTATGCAGTCAAGTACTTTTTCATTGCTTATCCTATTTTATCTGGTATGAAACTACTTACAATACAAATGTTTCTGAAGAAAAAAATCTCATTTTCAAATTTACTAGAGTGTTAGTCAAAGAAATCTGTATATATCTCTGTATGTAATTTATAAATGTATAATTTGCATGAATAATTTATCCTGGGTAATCTTGGGCATGTTAATCACATTCACATCATTTATTTAAAATCAAATAATCTCGAAAGAAATAATGTTCATTGTTTAAGGCAGAGGAATCATTTAGGGTGCATGAGGTTTCCTTTTTTTTTCTCCTTTCATCAACTCATTACAAATAGTTGGACCATCTACCTCCCCATTTTGTGACATTTTCCCCCTGTAGAAAGATATGAATAATGAATTATCTACTTGTTATTCATGATTCCTATAAATTTTATTTCCCAAAGCATGAGATTTGACTAGATAGTTAAAAAAAAAAAAAAAAGGACAATGCAAATTGTCACTACTATTAACCATCCACAGATAAAGCAGACCCAACTGAAGATGCAAGTCTATCCTTGTCGTCAAAAGACAGTAAAAAAAGAATAAAGAAGTCAAGGACTGTGTATATTTCTCTACTCCCCATCAGTAATGTTTGAACACACTGATCCAATTTAAATCTAATCTGACAGAGAGTGCAAAGATATTACTTGCTACAGGTTTATTGTGAATAGTTAATTGAGCAGAAGACAGAAAATCTAACACGGCCACCACTAAGTATAGGCTTGGAAGTACACACACTACTTATTAGACACCAGAGTCTGCACTCTGCTGCTTCTTATACACCAGCTCATTCAACACAAGCCATAAGTCCCTAAAGTATCAGGCAGTGCTGGTTCTGGGGCTCACCAAATTGCTACCTAGTAGCAGGTGCTGGCATGAAATACAAGCAATGACTGGACACAGCATGTGATATGCATGAAGGAGAACCCATCGTTTTTATAGGCTATGAAACCCAGAGATATCTACTAAGAAAGAAATCCGTCTGCTGATGACTACTAAGAGGCTACTGCTATAAAGAGGAAAAAGGCTACTGGTGAATAAGTAAGAAGGGAAGTGTTGTATCTTCTAGTACAAACATACTCCAATACTGTGACAACTCTTGTTACTTTAGCAACAAATCAATTAACATTTAAAAGGCCATTTTAAAGTAGAAAAATATGGGAAGCTGATGCAAAAGAAGTAAGGCTGGCAGAATTACAACTTCACCTGGAGTCAACAGTTAATCAAAAATACCTAAAATCCTGATACCGAGCACTATTTTCATATCGTTGCCCAGGGCCAAGAGGAAAGCTGAAGAGTTCAGTATACATTAGGGCTGGGTGGCTCAAGATAAATACAACTTTACAGGTGCTTCATGATCTCTAGAGGTATTCCAGTATTCTTCTGTCTTAAAAGTCTACAAACATGCACTCAGTTCTCTTGGAGTATCAATCTGTAGTACAGCCATAGGAGAAACCAGAAGAGTCATCCCACTTCTGGAACTTTCCTCACATCATTGTTGGTGAACTGCAATGAAGTTTTTTAAGCTTCCAAATGAAATATTAAATATTATCCTGGGAAGAATACAGAAGCTTGGGAAACTTGATCTTGGTTAAAAGCCTCACATTAGAAAAACCACAGATTACTCAAGAAATGACACTAATTACACATGAAGCAGAAAATGTAGGAGCTGCTGCTTGTTAAAGCAACTGTGAGGCCAGTCCAGGTCTCCAAGGTGATCAATAGCAGAGGCCCAAGAAAAGCATGCAAGACACACCAACCCATTGTGGCTTCTTCATCATGGGCCATAGCACATGCACTTTGTTTTATGCATGTCAGTAATTCCAAAAGGCATGAGTAAACCCAGTCAAGAATAGAGAAAATGCAGGCATAAGCACAAAAATATGTGAAACACAATGGCTTCAAATAACACCCAGAGCTGGTGAATTCAATAATTGCCCATTTCATATTTTCAGGAGTCATACACACTAGAAATTTCAATATTGCATCTATAATGATCAAAACGACTAAACCCCTCTTTTGCAGCATGATTACTGAAATATGTTACCAAAAGCATAAAATATCACTGAATCATGCTAGATATCTATAGGCAATTCTGCTGAAGAAACTGGCTATTTATTATTACATAATCCTGTATGAGTTACCCAGAATGACCATTAAGATTAGACATGAAGTCAGATATATTTTCAGATGATGAGTTGATTGGAGCAGGTGATATTTTGTTGCACACCTGTTGTGTCCCTATAACAATAGGGTCTCAATGTGATGTTTGCAGATTTAGTAGTATTAGTATTAGATAAACAAATCAGCCTTATACATCCCTAAATCTACATGAAGGGGAAAGCAATCTGGGAGGCAACACGAACAATGGAGAGCAGCCCTCAATCACGTGGAGTCACTGGGCATGCACTTCTTGCCTCCTAAGATGGCAGAACTGGGCTACAAAAACTTTGCAATGGGGTCAGGTCTGTAACATTTCTGACAAGAAAAATACAAATTTTCCATGATTCAAACTCCATAAAAAGATAATTAATAGGTTTATGAAGCACCTGTAGCGGGTGCATAGTCAGAACAGTCAATTTTTGTGTATTTTTTGCCATGTTTCACAAGCATGGTGGTGAGGACCAGGACATAAGTGCAGTCATACCCAGAAAGGTGGCGAGCTGTGAAAGTTCATGCAATACAGTTCAGGCATTGTTTTGCTCTAGATAAAACACTGAACATTATTTAGATGCTTAGTTTGTGTCAGTTTACTATCAGTAAATTGGTCAAAGCAGCTTTATATCAGGGACTAAACCTTACCTAGTCTTGTTTTTGAACAAAATAATGACTTGCATACAAAGTGAAAACCAAGATGTACAGACAAAGGAAATGTGTCCCTGCCTAGTTTAGTCTTGAAGTCTGAAAAATGCAGAATCTAATTACTGTAGCTGTGCAACTGAAATAATGAGAGATTGAGAGTGGGACTGATAAGCAGTGAGATGATCTGCTAGCAAGCTGGAGGTCTCCCAGGTCTCTGAAAGTCTGGCAAAAGAGTACCTGCAGTGTGATGTACAAACTGAGAGATATTCCATCAGTGCTCTTATAACCTGAATTATGCATCTAGTGCTAGTGATGAGTGAAGATTGTGCAAATGCTAAAGGTATTGAAAGAGTAATTAACTGAAGATAACGTGTATTATCTTTCCATGGAAGAAAGTGATAGCCAACAAAAATATGATGGAGAAATCCAGGATCTCATCAAATACATCCAGTGAAGTGTAGTTTAGATCGTCAGGTATCATGTAGCAGGAGAGCTAATGTCACTGTGCTGCTGCTTAATCAATGACAGATTTGTATTACTCTTGCTTCCTGCTATCCTGTTGTAATAAGAGAAGCTAAACAGTTTTAGGAGGAGGTGTTTTTAGAGGCAGAATCTGGAGCCAGCACATGAGCTGGTATTTCCCAGAATGGTGGTTTAGTGTCCATAGGGGTCCAGTCCCAGAAGAGTGAGCAGTTCTGGGAAGGCAAAAAGAGATCTGTGCTGCTGGAAGAAACAGCCAATACCCCCATTTTGGCTTCAGGATTAATGTGAGTAGATCACAATTATGTGTTAAGATCACTCCTGAAATAATCAGCACTTGGTGTCTGTCATCCCTGGAAATCTCAGTCACTTTCTGCACATAGTTTCGTAGGATGTGCTACTGAATCACACGGTGCTCAGCAGGGTGCACTGAAAGTCCCACTCTTACCAGGAATTCAAGAGAATATGCATCAGAAAACACTGCTGAGAAGTATGTAAACTCGGCACAGCACCTGTGAGTGACTGCTCCTCTCTTGATCCCAGCTACTTGCCCAAAACTCAAAAAATCCCCAGTAAAAAAACCCCCAGGGATACTCATAATGAGCAATCTTATTACAAAAAAGTGTTTCCCTTACATGAATCCTGATTTATAAGCAGATTGCCGAATACCTCACTGGGACTTATCTATCTTGCCTGTGTTTTACTGGTAATGACACAGTAGTCTTTCCACACATTTGAGAAGTAGTACCTAACTAAAAATACATCTGATTCATTTATAGGAGAGGAAATATTAACATATTAGGAAGATATTTTGGCTGCAAAATTGATGTCTATAATATGAAAGTGCAGGATTAGAGTAAGAGGAACTTGCATTATGTGCAATTAGATCCAAGCAGAAATTCAACTGATGAGGCAGCCAAACATTAATGCATGAGTTATGCCCACATATCACAACTACAGGATGCCCCCTTGCACATCCAGCTTGTTAGTTACATCCTAATAAAACTTTTACCATCTTGCCATCTATCATTTTATTCAGGAAGACATCTTTCTATGTTTACAAGCATGCATACCTGACTCAGACACTCCTGATATCCTTTGACATCAATCCAGTTTTGCAAGAGTCACCATTTTATTCCCTTTTCCCCATTCCACAACTGAAGCCCTGGGGAAGGTTCTGTCATGCAACAACCATTCAGTACATGAAAGAAGAGTCAATGTACCTTCCTAGCACAAGCTGCTGATAAAAGCAACAGAGCACTGAGGGCTCCAAAGCACACGGAGAACATTTTTTATATTCTGTTTGAGACTGTTGTACTGATGCATCCAATTCTGAGCAATGCACTGGCACAATATCTCAAGAAAAGGAAACCATCCCAAAAGGAGCATTCACCTTTCCAATTCCATCTCTCAGAAAATTCATCAGCACAGGCAGCATGAAGGTATATTACACAAGAGCAGGCAGCCAGAAAGCCAGAAACACTGTCTGACCTTCCCAGAGAAAAGATGTTACTGTGTGGAAGACTCAAACTTTATCATAAAGGCTGTGATGCTTAGGTGTGAGATCTCATTTATCAGCAACAGTAAAACACCTGCTGTGAGAGAAGTAGAATAACAAGCTTTCTGGAAATGCAGTACATAAAATAACTCCCATAAAACACTGCGTGGCATCTAGCATCAAGAAAATCTTACTGTAAAAAAAAACAGGATGGAATTTTTTTATAGAAATATACAATTCATAGGTGATGAACCTGCACATGAACTTGATTGGAAAAGGAGATAGCAGGTGCTATTGAACCCTGAACTATAGAAGGGAAAGCTGAGGGTTCTGTAATCCCATCTAACATGAGTGAAGGTGCCACTGAACATCCCATAACTATTCCCATTCTTTGATACTTAAATATCCATTTACACTTTTTTAAAATTATGATTCTGTAGCCTTGTGCTCAGTGAGGATAATCCAGGTTAGGATGAGTTTTGAGGGTTTTTTCCCCCTTTGTACAATGTGGCAATGACTTCACAAAATGCACAACAGCAGAGAGTCAGAATTCTGATGTGGGAGCAGCACTGGATGTCTCCAGCTTACATCTTCTATTGTAAAATGTATTCCTGTATGAAGGCTCAGCCTTTTCAGCCAACTTTGCCACTGACAGTAAGATAAGCTATATATATAAAATGTGAGCAGAGGCTTCAGGTGAACTTTGTGCAGGGTAGGCCAGGTAAATTAGATCCTTTGGGATATTCACATAGCTGGGCATTTCTAGTGGCAAACACCAGGCTGGGCTCTTAAGAAATGCGGAAAAAGCAATTAATGTTTGATGGCATAAAACTCAACATGCCAGACAGACAGCAAAGGAAGAGGGAGAGAACGAAAGTTGCACTTGGACATATGCATTCATCTGTTAAAAACATACACTCAGTACTTGCATAGGAAGAGTTCCTTATCTACTTTGCTACAGGTGACATTGGGCTTATGGAAGAAGTAGAAACACCCCGTAAAGATCTGGAAGGCATCACAATTTATAGGCTGGTCAGGAGATCTGTACCAATCCTCCAGCAATTATTATTGCTGACTATAATGACAAGTGCACCAGTAGGAGTTCAAAAAGCCCTTCTTTTTATTTCATTTTCCTGCTCTCCATTTCTCTCACACATAAGATTTTCATGAAAACCCACAGCCAGCTTTTCCATGGTTTTAGGGAATGGATCAATTTATTATTCTGCTTTTCACCATCTTCCATGCATATAGAGTAACACACATATTCTCAACAATTTCAGCTTGGCAATATTCAGCATTTGCATAGAAGATCTTTGTTACTCCCAAGTGAGCTAGAAGACAACTTCAACAGGTTGATTTAGAACCATTTGTGGGGTTAACAGCAATTTGTTTTGGTTTTAGGCATACAGATTTAGCTTTGTTTCCTAGATAAGAATAAGCAACAAGCCATTTTTAGTTCAAAAAATGCAAATCATCAGTTGTTTTGTGTTGTGACAACAAAGACTACAGAGCTCTCCTGCCAACCTCTGTATTTTTGGTTTTCTTCTTATGCCTTGCTCTATTTAATGTTGCTGGAGAGGAATGCATAATATTCAGGCATAAAAACACACAATTCCGCCTTTAGGAGATGACGTTACTTTGAATAGA
Organism: Sakesphorus luctuosus; assembly: GCA_013396695.1. Taxonomy (NCBI): domain Eukaryota; kingdom Metazoa; phylum Chordata; class Aves; order Passeriformes; family Thamnophilidae; genus Sakesphorus; species Sakesphorus luctuosus. The sequence goes on from VWZD01008083.1 coordinate 850,540, forward strand.
ATGGGCTAGTATAATTCATCTGTATGATACATATCTCATCTTTACAATTGCATCCAACACAGATATCATCCTGGAAAAATAAGAAAAGAAACAAACAAAATCCTCCAATAATTGGATCTAGGAAAGCACATGCTAACAGGTGGGCACGCTCTACATAAACATGCACACCACACCCATAACCCATGTGGATTTATGTCCTGGAATTTACGTACCACACAAATGATACATAGGCATATATTCCTCTGTACACTATCTTAGCGAAGATACAGAACTATATAGGCTCATCTACTGCCAAACTTTGGGTTTCTTAAATGCATAAGATCCATGATAGCTATTCAGGTCTGCAGTGATCTGTCTTACAGATCTCTAAAAAGTTCTTGCTTCGAAATAAATTACTGCATTTATAATTCCTTACTAGTTTACACAATTTTCAAATAGGACAGGCTAAAAAAATCTCCCTTGGAGTCAGACTTCTGCATCAATTTCACTAGTCAAAAAGCAATAAAATTTGCTTAGGCAAAATGAACATTTTTTATGAAAATTGATTAGTACCTCCAGTGAGAAGAATATGCAAACGTTTTTGCATTCAAATTCTGATATATTTGTTTCACAACTTTGATGTTTCATTTTGATTTTCGACTGGTTTTTACGGTTTTATTATTTAAATATGTTTTAATAATTTCATAGAAAGTCAGGAGGAACAATGTGAACTGATAGACTCATAGTTTGATACTTGTGACATAAAACCTATCAATAGAACAGCTGAAATACTTAACCTTTTTATCACTTTTTAAAATAAATCATACAATAAATACCCTTTGGTTTCACAATGAAGATAAACTTCTCTTAAGATGTATCAAAATAAACTAAAATGAAATAAAATAACTTTGCAATTAATCATTAGTCATGATATATAGGGTATATTCTGAGATGTGGCTTTATGTTCTCAGCTCTTGCTTTAAACCTTCTGCCTTCCAGCATGCAGTCCCCTGTCAGAGGAAAGGGCTATGGTGGATGGCTGCATGGCTTCACCCAGGCAGGAAGGATATAATTCACACATTATTTTTTATCAAATTATAGATATGATGTCTACCTTTACCTATTGCAGGTATAGCATGAGATAAAGAATTTAGACTAAATATTGGAAAGGAGCCTCTTTTGAAAGAAGGTTTGATACCAATGTGCCTTTAACTGCTCTTGCAATCCAAGTATTTTGTGAACTGGAAGCACACATGCAGATGTTTCCAAGTGTTGGTTTGTTTTGCAATCTGGAAAACTCCTTTTTCCCGTTCACCACTTGCATACTACTCTCCCTGTTGGTAGGTTTTTCCCTACATGCCCACTGCAGTTCTACCTTTGCCTTCCTAACCTATTTTGCTAGATTCAAATATGAATGTATCCCATAATCACACACCTGCCTTGTGGTTGGCCTGCAGCAATTGATGTTAGTACCTTCCGCTATGCTGCCATTTGACTGTTTAGCAAGTGCTACCAGCCTTGAGCCAGATATTTTGCCCCCTGTGTCAGGAGCTGGCCCACACATTTATGGTCATGTTCACAAAGTTAGCAGATTCACCAGCCCCCAGCAGAAAAGAGCAGAGCAGACTGTGGCAGCTTCTACAAGAAAGGCAGAGTATCTTCTTGATTCTGAAAGGGAAGAGCAGACACTCAACTTCTCATTCAAAGGACTAACAGCAATGAGTTCCTCCTGGCAGGGTGCACACCATATATTCAAGTGGTTTCATGTAAATATTATTTTTCTCCTAGTCCCCTCTAAAATAATTTCAGGTCTGCTTGCCTCATTCTGCAACAGAAGAGGGCAGGAATTATGCTGAGCACTAGTTAGTATTAATGCTAATTATGGATAACAATGCGATTACTCATTTGATGCTGTATATCTTGTACAGGTATACACACAAACAAGAACAATATGGGCACAGTCACTCATCCAAAGAAAACAAGCATAACCTGCTTCAATTTTTAATTCTAACTTTTTTAATTCTAACTCTTGGCTAGTGGATTTGAACAGTTTAGTTTATGCTTTTGTCTTTTCCTCAAAAGACTGGCTATAACAGAGCTGTATCTTCTCTTGGCCAGTGCTCCTCTGACTAGCAGCAGCTGGGGGGCAGGGAGGAGTGGGCATGTATGTACCTCTTTGTGCTTGCACATATGGCTTAGCACGAGCATACTGCTGGTGAGGGAACTCTTCACACACATAATGCCAAGGGTGTCTTCACATTTGGTCCCTTTCTGTCCTCCTGCAAAAACACTCATGTACTCCTGTAACACATGTCCATGCAGCTCAGAAGAGACAGACTATATGCAGAATCCTTTACTCATCTGGGGCTCTTGCTGCTCCTTCCAGTCTCTCTCTTTTCTGTCCTCACTGCCATGCAGTGAATCCTCTCTTCTCTGACACTTGACAAAAATCCAGGACCCTTTCCAAAAAACAAATGAAAAATAAAGTTTTCTAGCCAGCAGAAGTCAAGTGGGCATGACTCTATGCAATCTGATCTAATTGAAGATGTCTCTGCACATTGAAGTGGGGTTAGACTAGATGACCTTTAAAGGTCCCTTCCAACCCAAATCATTCTATGATTCTATATGACTCAGCTACTCACAATGTCCTCAGTACACAGAGCACCACAAAGGCTCTGTGTAGCTCTGTCACTGCTATCTTGCTCACCAATGCTGCTGCTTTTGAAAGCCAGAGAAAGATAACTCTCAGCCCTGGCAATAAACACAACATAAAAATTAGGATTTTAGTATGTAATTTCAAGAGCTGCTTCACTGATACATGTGTTTACATTCACCTCACTGCAAAATACCAGTAGGTGCTTAAAGAGCAAGATACTCTGGATGATATCCCTTTCATCACAAGCCTGCCTCTCCCTTGTTTGCAGAAGAGAAAATGCATGCTGAGAAAGAAAATGTGAGACTAAGGAATTGCAGTTGGGACTAGACTTGGGAGCATCAAGGGGGAGGGAAAACTACATGACCAAGGGAGCACTCCAATGCTTGCCTTCAGTGTTTTTATTCTTTGCATTCTTATTTCAGTAGAAGTTAATGGGTTTCATACACAAACTTTATTTAGATGGGAGTGAAAGGAGGTGAAGGACAGCATGTCTGATCTGAAAGATGACTGGAGTGGTAATTATACAGAGAGAACTGAAGAACCAAATTTTAAACACCATGGTATATTAGTACCATTACTTTCAGCTGAGCCACACTAAAACTTAGTCACATGAGATGAACAAGAGCTTTCCAATGTAACTATTTGTGTTTTGCAACTGTGCTTTTCTTGGGGCCAGTGTGGACATGAGGAAATTGAGCAAGGGGAACCCAAATTCCCAGGCTTCTAGTTTAAAAAGTAAAAATTGCTTGTTATAGAGGTCTGAGAAATGTTGATTGGGAAAATGCATGCAATGAAATGTCCTGCTAGATAAGTTTCTCACCTCATCTGTTTTATAAATATTTGAAAAAAACATATTTCAACTTTCCCTTTTGCATCTCCCTGTGCAACAGCTGTCTCTGTGGAGATGTGCCCTCCTGACATTCATCAGTGGCTATCTGAAAAGGCCATCTGCCTGAAGCCTTTCACTCACCCAGGGTATGAAAAGCTTTTCTGCTGTTTCCTGCAACAAGGAGAGATTCTGATACCAACTTGTCAGCCTAGTGTGCACTTTGAAAAGGGCTTGCCTGTCTACTGGAGCTGCCTGGCTCCATGCCCTGCAAGACACCCCTTCTATTCACTACCTCACCCACACCTTTCCTGATTTTATCAATGACACCTCAAAAAATGCCCTATTCTCATATGCATGTTTAATTCCTCCTGCTTTGACAAGAAAGGCAGCTCATGAGTGCTCACACTGGCATTTCCTGAGCTCTCATTTCTCTTCCACCTCCATGTCTAGCACTAAAACATAAGGCAGAGACTGAGAAAGGGAAGAAGTGTCTTCCCAAATATTGCTATGCCTGCTCTCTAGTTTTACCTTGTAAGTACCACCTTGGCCATCAGCCTAAGCATTAAGGTGCAATTTAGATTAACTATTGTCATTTATACATGAGCTCCATTTAACTGCTCATTAGGCGGACAGAGCGCTAACCGTAAGAGTCATATTTAAGGAAGGAAAAAATTGTGATGAGTCTGTTAGCTTCCCTTAATGGCATCCTTCAAAATGTCAGTAAGAGTGCTCTAAAGAAACCTTTTATACTTCAAATTCTCATCAACTCTATCAGCCCTAGGAGCACTAGCCAAGGTTAGAGCAGTTCATCATCTCTATTACATTAATTTACATGCTACTGGGCTTGACACTGGATAATAAGGGCTTATTCAGCAATACTTCATTTTTGATCTGGTAAATTTACTTATTCTTTAAGATTTTTTTTCATCAATTGCCTTTTTTTTTCATGTAGCTTACAGCAACAGTTTCTTGAATGCAAAATTGTAATGGGATCATTGATCTTAAAGTTATTATACTTCTCTGGTTGCCTTAACCAAGAACTTCCTCTGCAATAACAAAAGGACCTTCTGTTTCCTTCAGAGGTGGTATGAAAGCTATTGTACATAAGCATCATTTACTGGATCACAGTCACCAATCATATTTCTAGTGTTTGGTCTATTATCACCAAACAAAGACAGAAAATGGGAAGTTGGACCAGAAAATATCGCAGGTCATGTTTTCCTACTGGGGTTTGCACCCATGTATGGTCCAGTTTAGCAGCATGAACTCACCATGACACATGGGTCCCCTCTGAAAAATGTTCATCTGAACCCTTAGAAAAGCTTGTGATATGCTTGTTGTTTACCAGCTGCCTTCATTAGGCAGGTAGGCTCACGCTGTGGCCATCACCCATATTTGGGGGTACTAAAGGGTTTAGGCTCTGTAAATTAATGCAGTAGAAAAAGGACAACATTGGTTTAGGCATGTGGCTGATGTTTACTTCTCAAGATAAATAACCTAGCAACTATGCAGAAGACAGTTAACAGCTTCCCTTTATGTTTTATGGAAAATAAACTTATTTTAACATCACTGTAATTATAGTAAAACCTTCTGTAAAATGCACACCAGTGTATTAAATAAAGACAGGCCATTTATCTAGCTAAATCAGCAAAATTAAAGTGCTAGCTTTTACTGAATGAATAGATAGAAAAATACTGAGCCTGGGCAGGATTATTAATTATTTTTTTCTGCTGTTAATCTGCAGTGCCACCTGTGTGACCAAGAAGTGACTTCTGGCCTTCTGCAGGACATTGTATTAATATATTTGAGTTTTAAGATCATAGCAACAGCACTAATGTCTGTTCCCCATCTTTCAGGAAAGTGAGGTCTCGTGGAGCAGAGCTGCCAGATGTGTACACTGAGCAGGAAAACAGGCTGTGTCGTGAGACTGGGATTCAGCAGTGCTTGGCCATGAAGACAAGTATATAATCAATCAAGTGTGCAGCTAACAAAAAGCCACATATTTTCAAATATCATCAGCACTATTTTACCGGGGAATGGCTGGAAGATAAAGTATAATTAGGTACATATACGAGCAACCATGACAGTTATCGTCTCTATACTACAACTTTTTACATGGAAAGTGCATCTTGCAATGCAGCTAAGGATTTCTTAACTGAATAACATCCCAATGTCCCTTAACAGCATTAAGAGGAATATCGAGACTAATGGCAGCTAAAAAACACACTTAAATTTTATTCAGGCAGAAGTGGGCCTTTCTCCAGAGCTGAAGCATTCAACAGAGGCAATGTTGCCCATGACAGTAAAGGTGCATGCTCCCTTTCAGTATGCTACATGTAGGACTGTGTGAAATGGATTAACAGCAAGTCTTGATTATTTATTTAATACTGCATTCGCAAAAATCTTGTTCTGTTTCCCTAACATGCTCTGATGCATGCTGTAGCTTACTCACGTACAAAGTAATTTTGCTGGTGCTGGGCAGACCAACTCAGGACAAAAGCAGAAATAAAAGTATTACCTTTTTCTCCTTCCCTGATATGGCTGCATACATAGCCTGGATTAAAATGCATAGCACACTAACGTTGTTGTACATGGATAAATATGGAGGGAGTGATCATACCTCTAACATCAGACTGAGAGTCCCTCACACTGGTGTTCTGACATTAGTAGCACAGAGATTGCAAGGTGCAGGGGAAGTAGGCTTTCAAGGCACCTTCATCCTTTTTTCCTACAGGTAGGTTCAAAGGACATAGGACAGTGATCCCACATTGGTTACATGCTGGAATATAAAATTGAATGGGGGAGAAAATGATCTAGCCTTTATGATTCTCTTTTGCAGACAAGAATTAACAATACGTCTAGATTACTTCACATTTGAAACAGTCCTGTTAAAAAAAATAAAGGCAAACTAATTGCATCTGCTAGGTCAAGCTTCCCCTCCCTGAAAATCACTAAGCCAAATGTCACTTGTCTGTGTTGGTTCTCACAGAAGGCAAGCCGTATGTTACATTCCCAGTGTCCGTACACTTTTGCAGCTTCTAAATAGCTGACTCCCCTGAACGGCTGTTGGCCAGATTTTGGTTCTCTTCCAGCACTGAAAGGCAGAGGGTAGGAGATGTCCTGCTGCTATTCTCCTTTCATTTAGAAAATGGAGAGGTTGTCTGGCTGCCAACTTGTCAGTGTAAATACATCCCCTCTGCAGACCTTGTCAGATGAATCCCAATGTGAAAACTTTTTACATATGAATTGCTTTGCAAGGAAGGCTTGAATTTTTTCAGAACAAATAAGGAAAAGAACAAAATAAATGAAGTGAAAAAGTAGAGAACCTGCACAGAAAGGTCACTTCAAAGGAACAAAAGTCCACATGACTTCTTTCTCCTGTTCTCTTTCTTTATTTTTTCACAATTGGCTTGCCAGCATCTACACGCTGCTCCCTTAACTGCAGTGGACTTAGTCACCACAAGCCTTCTCAGTCTACAAATAATTACTCCTGTTAATCAAAGCGGAAAGACTGAAGGACCTACAGTGCTCAGAAGGCCAGTAATGGAAGATCTTACTCTCATCAGTGCCAGAAGTCCACTGACAGCCTAGGTAATCAAAGACAAGAACAGCTCATAGCTATCAGATTTTCAGCAGCCTAGGCAGAATGGCCAACTGAACAGAGTGTCAGTCTGTAGAAGTGTGCTTACCCTGGAAAATCACCAGCTCTGTAAATGATAGCCAGGACTGTGGTTATATTAAATCAATATTTCTAGTAACATTATTAAATAATAATCTAAGATATAAAAAAGGAGTGTTCTGGTTCTTCCAGAGACAGCTTGTATAATCACACCAAATCACTTCATTTCAGTTCCTCTCAAATTCCCATCTGTAAAACAGATAACAGTATTTCCAACCATTCACTTATGAAAGCTTGTCTCTGTGGGCAGGTTCCCTGCACACCTCTCATATTACATACCTATAGCCTTGCAGAGAATGGCACCTCTAGAAGACACTGGCATGTTACAGATGAAGAGATAAATCAGAAAGGTCACACAGCCTGTGCTGAAGGTCTAGGGTCTCACCAGCTCCTGCTGGTGGCAAAGGGGAAACAGCTTGGGCTAAAAGAGCAAAGGGATAGATGGGAGTGCTTTAGGTAAATTTTTCATCTTAAAATCAGCTGACTCTGAAAGGTGCTGTTCTCAGCCACTGAAAGAGCTGTTGAGACAGACACCGAAGTGCTATTAGCTCTCCTTCAGGATTAATAGAGCTGAGGGAATGCAATGCAAAGACGGATGACAGTGTCAAAACCAAACCATGTAGGACCACACCTATTTCTGTCACAGGGAAAGGAGTGTTATGGGTGAGAGAGAGGCACCAGGTGCCACATTTACAGATCTGAGTGGCTCCTGCTGTCTTTCCACTCTGCTACCACTCTTCCAACACCTGCCTTTGGCACTGCTGCAGGGAGGGGGCCTGGGAAGCCAGAGAGAAGGGGCTACAGCCCACACTAAACTCTCATCCAGGCCAGCACACCCAGACTCACTCACTTCATATTTTCTGTCTTCTTCATTAATGTTTGAAGAACACAGACCTTCAAATAGGTACTCTGGACACACAATCTAATAAAATTACTTGCAGTAGTTGAATTAGAGCACCCTATATATATCACCAATATACAGAGGTATCTCTCACAAATATATAATTTGGTTTGTGTTACCCAGTCTTTGTCAGAATACAGTCATTTTGATTAAGAGTTAAGTGAACCAAATGCTTGAGAACTGATGGAGGATAGGTGCACCTGCCATGAACACCTGTGTGAAAAGAGCAGGTAATGCTGCTGAGCTCCCTCAGAGGGTTTGTCTCCTTAGCAAAATCAACTTGAAATAACAGTGGGTCAAAATTAGTGAAAGCACATGTAAACATTTCCTTCATGTAAATAGAAAGAGGGTTGAAAAGGTCTAAGAAAGCAGAGGTAACAATTTCATGTTAAAAACAAGCATGAAATAAAAATAAGCCAGGTGAAATGACACTGGCTCAGTAAGACACTAGTGAGGTAGTACCCAGCCTTGACTGCAGGTGTCCTGTCCTGAGCTGTCTGGCAGCTCAGTTGTATCACAGCATTAGTACTTGGAGGGTGGACATAGATTTTTCTTTTATCTCTAAATAGCTTATTGTGTAGCAAATAAATAACAACATTTAACTAATAACCAATACTGAATTTAAGACCACTGAGTTTCACAACTGATTGAAGTCTCTAACCTATACTGAAATAAAACATTAAGCCAGATTTTAGCACTGTGAACAACTTGGAAACACAAAATCTGTGTATGGAGCAACCAAAGCAACAAGTTATTGTGTAGGGAGCAAAGTTTCTTATTGCTACACACACAAAAAGAATCAACTTCCCTTTAAAGTCAACAGCAGTAAAAGTGATTTTGGTTCTATCTAGTATGTTTAGTTTCTCTGGACATACTGCCATTTGTATTTTCCTATTTGATCTTCACTCCTGTTTTAAGGCTGGCTTATTTCTTCTTGGTGATTTATGCTAATTTCTTAGACTGTATTTTACTCAGGTAACAGTTTAATTTAAGAAGGTAGTGTTTGACACAGATTATGAGGCAGTAGGGAGATCAGCTGTCTATGGAAATCATTCTCAGACTGACTTACCCATGGTGGGGAAATGGCCTAATCAGAGTCAAGCTTGGATAGCGATGGATAGCAATAACTCTACAATAATGCCTGTTAATGGTGATAATTACAGTTCTCTGGGAAAGGTGTCTATGCTCTCCAGCATTTCTTGCTCTCATGGTGATTCTTTGTCATAAAATATTAAGAATTTATAGATAAAGAAAACATGAGAAAAGAGACATTATTGATGGGTTATTGCTATTTTTTCATATTATGAGTGATCCTGTCAATTAAAATAGATTTGATACTGAACAGAAACCAGCAAGCTGATGTCTGTAATACAGTAATTGCCAGCATGGCATCTACTAGGACTTCATAACATAAATCCATATATAAGAGAGCTAAATCATAAAAGAAAGATTACTTTTCATTGCCTCTCTTCTAACATGACAGTTTCAACGGTTAATTATTTTCTAACATGTTTGCCATAGGCATCCCACAGAATTGATGTTACTTCTTTAAGCCAAGACTCTCACAAACACATATGGCAAGCTTTGTATATGTTACTATGTCTCATCTGCAGGCCAGGATGAGTCAGACTAAAGTTTTCAGAAATAGCTATTGATGTGGGGGGACCAGGCACTCAAAATATAATACTTGCAAGTCAGTAAAAGAAAATGTTGGTCACTAACACAATCAGTTGAACAAAAAGGCTGAATGCAGGATTTGAACTTCAACATCAACTGGAAAGTCTGAGCAATTAAATGATCCCATAATAGAGAGAGTCAGACTGTTCCTAGTCTCTCTCAGAGGGAGAATGGATTTCTGTTCTTTGGGGAGCTTCTGTAAAGGACATGTGGGAGACAGAGGACTGATCTGTTATCCTGGGGAAAGAGAGCAGGAATGACAAGGGCTGCAGTACACCTGCACTGATTTCAAGCTATGGGTCTGGTATTCCAACATGTGGTGGGGGCCATTAACTAGGAAAACACTTGTGACACATTCTTCACAGGTGAGTGGCTCCCAGTGCAAAGGTTGTGCCATAAGGATAAATCACTCTTCAGAAAATAGCACCATAATGTGGTGCTGCCCAAACATGGCTGCTTGTATTGTTCTCCACCCCTGATGTCAGTCAGGGGCTGAGACAAGACTCTCACCACTACTGGGACACAATAGCAGCAAAGCAAAGGAGAAGTCATCTATTTTCTTTTAGAAGGCATTGGCTAGAGGGCTAGAGAGGAAGCCAGCATCAACTGAAACACCTCCACATCAGGACATCAGCCAGCAGCCAGCTGGATTCAGCTCTGCTTTTGTGAGTTGAATTCCCCATAGCTGTTCCATCTGTACTTGTTTGACTGCCCATTTGGCTAACTCCAGCATTGCCACCCAGACTTGCTGCCCATCGGTGAGGCCCCAGAGGACTGTGTTGGGAAAGCACTAGCTTAAAGGGGTTTTATTGAATTCAACTGAATCACAATGCATGTACCAGAGGAGGGGAACTCAGCACCAGTCCTATTTCTGCTATTTACGGTACTTGTTTTTTTATCAGCTTGCCTTGGTCCTGCTTGTAGCTGTAACTATTTAGATACATCTACAAATTCTGCTCCAGACTTTCAGCCAGTTCTTTAAGACCTAAAGGACTATTTCAACCTAATAAAATACTCCTATCTCTATAGAAAATGACAACCTTTTATCTTCTCACCTGACAAGAATGACACCATAAGGCACTGTAACTGAAGTCCAGGAGTAAGCCTGACTCAGAGAATGGCTTTTCTTTTGCTGCTCTCTATCAAGACAAACAACAGAACCAGAGACAGGTTTTGCAGCTAAGGATTAATGTAATTTTTCCACAGGCTCTTTTGTTCTGTTCAGTGCTATGTTTCCTTAATGTGTATTAAATTGTTTGAGAGACTTCTGACTTCTCTGAGTGCTGTCTGCCAACAATTGCTACTCAGACCAATCTTCCCCTAGCAGAGCACCTGTACACTCTGTGTGAGCATTCAATCAGTTCTCCACGCCATAATGACAGCACATCATCAGTACTAGTACCTTACGTCAGGTAAGTCTCTGAAATTACAGAAATCTTATAAATGTCCTGCACTAAACATCAGTGGTGAAATCCAGCAAGTATTATTGTACAGTTTTTCCTTCCACCATTTTCTTATGATTCCCAGCCTGGAATGCTATGAAAGGCAATAGCCAAATTGGTCTCCTGTGGGACTGCAAACTTCAATTGGGAATGGGACTGATTTCCTTCATGACAGTTCTCAGAGGAGAGAAATCCTCAATTCAACTTGTGCTTTTCCCTGAGGGATGACAAAGAGAAGGGAGACAGGCTAAGTAACAATAGCTTCAATCAGCCACACATGCATGAAACAAAGGGAATTTTTTTTTTTTTGCTGCACAGCCAGAAGAGGAAGGGTCTGACTGTCATGCAAACTTTGCGGCATCTCACTGTGGGAGAGAGGTCTTCTGTAGTCATTACTCTCCTAGGGTGCTTGTTACTGACAGCGCTTTCGACTGACTGGAGGAGAATAAAAGTATCTCTCTCGGTAATATCATGTGCTTCCCCCACTTGCTGTTCCCCTTCTCTGTGCCTCATCCAGAGCACATGTGCAGCTGACACGGAGTGAACAGGGTGACCTCCTCTGAATATGCATAAATGTTAAGGATTGTCTGTTCTTTTGCTCTGCTGCCATGGCTGACTGAAGCAACAGCTTGGCCAGCATTTTGCTGATGAAAGAATGCATTAGTTTGCAACTGTTAGCCCACAGATGGCCAACTCCTAAGTCTGGAATCCAGACTCATATTTAATCTCACACGCAATTTAGAAAGCATATAGTTAAAACTGATGAGACATTGATGTTCAAATAACATGCACCTGCTTTTATTTTCTTACAACAGTTGAGAGATACATCATTGGGCAAAGCATGGAGTAGATAGTAGGGAAGAGAAGATTAACGTTACTAAATAATTTTTTAGAATTAAGCTCTTTAGTACTTGGCAGTCAATTTGCATCATTGAAGTTTGCTGGATGTAAACGCAGATTAATGAACAGGGAGGAAAAGAGGGGGAAAAAAGAGTATTTAGAAGGACTTGTGTCAAGAAATGGAGGTAAGGAATTCATCAGCACTGAGATTTTAATGAGTGTTCTGTATACCTGTTACTATACTATGATTAATTAGATAAGGTGAAAAAAGAGCTGGAAAAAAAATATTGCACCAAGTTTGCTTGTTCTACTAACAGGATAATGAAAGAGGAGTCACTGACACAGCGTTTTTCTCCAGAAAAAAGCAAGGATGTGGTTCTGCTGTGACCCTAAGAGAAACTTGTCCTCTTAGAGTCAACACTGCAAAGGTTCAGATTAGACGCCTGAAGTGTCAGCCATCACTTCTGAAAGACTTTGGAACTTGGAAAAGAAAGAAAAAATCAACGCCCTAATAAAATTAAATGAAAAGTAAGAATAAAAACCTTCACTAATAGAACTGTTCATTACCAAGGCTAAAAGTTATTGAAAACTTTAATAAACAATTCAGTACATAATCTGCTTTAACTCTTAAGCTGCCTTAGAAATCTGTGTGGCATAGTAGTCATGTAGCATTTCCTCTGCTTTGTGGCAAATAAAGAAAAAATATTAGTGTAGAGTTCTATAAATAATCCTTGAGGAGTGATAAGAAATTAAATAATTCATGCTTTCTTCTATTGTTATGTATGTAACCCAAGGACATGCAAGCCTGCATAGTGAAAGACTTGAAATAGCATAAAAAACTTATTACACATTCACGTGTAAGAAACAACAGCGTAATTTTGAAAAATATTGAAAAGCTATTCTTGGACTTTTAAAGAATTACAGCATGAAACATTTGAGAAAAATGACAAATTCCTAAAACATTTCACTGCTCATGACCAATATTTTCTTTGTAAAACGGTGCATGCACAAACCCATCCCTTAATTCTACTTACAGTATTAGTTATTTCCCTCAACATACAGTTTTTGTTATCAATTCATGTTGCTTTTATTGGAACCTCCCTCAAAACCTGAAACCAAGCAGTAACTTTACACATCAATACTTGAAAATATGCTTTACATGTATACTAAAAGTTAAAACCTGCCATCAGTTAAAAGGCATCCAAAATGTCTTATTTTTAGATTTTTTTTCATTTGTTTGTTTGATATTATTTTTTTTAAGATCAGCTGTGTGGTATTTGAGAACTTCAAATATCTGCCAATCCAATACCATAAGCACAACAGAAATGCAAATCCTGTTTCCTCTGGTTACAGAAACCAGTTACTGATGCATGAATTATTCCCTGAAAATTGTATGAGAAACAGAAATAAGCACTGATTTCCTAGAAATCATAACATTTGGGAGCACTGAGAATGACCACTAATGTTATCTGTAAATGTTCTGTATAGTAAGACCTTTATCAGGGGATATAAACTCTATTCAAACGCAAATACCTTTGAACTGAGACAAAGCTAAAGTTCAGAGTTTGTTTTTCGATTTATATTTTAACTAAAGACTTCAACGAAATATAGAGAAGTGAAAAACAATTTGTATTTTTAGTAAAAAAAAATTTGGAAAGTAATCTAACAAACAAGACAAACCAACCAGGTCTATAAAATACTACTTCTTCTATAAAACTGCAGAGGCAATTTTGGTTTTCCCCAGAAGATGAAGGAGCTGCTATTTAATGCAACACCTGCTTATATCTTCAACTGCAATTTTTCATTTAAATTGTTTCTAGTAACAGCTGATTGTATTAAAGCACACAGCAGTCGATTAAACAGGTGAAAAGAAGTAACTTAGCCTCCAAAAATCAGTATGTGCAAATTCTTCTTGTAATTAGTGTTAACAGGAACAAAAAAAACGTTGGCTGAAGTCGATTTTTAAACCAAGGGTCAAATCAAATTCTGTGATTTGTTACACAATGACAAAACAGAATCACAGAATATGCTAAGTTGGAAGGGACCCACAAGGATCATCAAATCCAACCTGTAGCTCTGCACAGGACCATCCCCAAGAGTCACATCACGCTCTTGAGAGCCTTGTCCAAACGGTTCCTGAACTCTGTCAGGCTTGGTGCTGTGACCACTTCCCTGAGGAGCCTGTTCCAGTGCCCACTCCTTACAGGACAACTGTGAACACTTATATGATGAATACATCTAAGCCAAAACTCTTGAGTAATTTCTGTGGACAGAGCAACTACAGAAAAGTGATATCAGTAATAGCTCTTAACAAGACTATTAAAAACTCCAAACAAACCAACCAAACAAACGTAAGACTCTCTTTTTCTTTCCTTATCTAAAAGGGACAGTTTTCTCTGCTGAAGAGGTGATTAATGGACCTGCCAAATCAGGCCTGGTCCCAGCCTTGGGCTGTCTTTCCTGCTTCCACAGTGCAGGATCCTTCTCACATATACATCAGATAGAAGATGAAGCTGTTTCTTGATGAGAGTAACCATAGCTGATCCCAGACTTCACACAGGAATAAAAGTGCAAGCAATAGGAAAGATAGAACAATACTGAATTTGATGTAACAGATTACACTGAAAGGAAGGCATCTTCTTCCTGTTCATCTGTGCTGGAAAGCAGTAGATACAGTTACAAAATACTGGGAAATTATTTTAACGTGAATGTTCTGGATTAAAACCCGTAGTGCCTTAAAGCCCTCTTATTGAACAGTATTTTGCCTGAATGGTTTTATGTGTTTTATAGCTCAGGTTGTGAAGAACTATATTGTGTATGATTTTCTTGCATTACATTAGATAAATCTGCACTGCACTAACACAGAAGTCAAAGTGTTTCACAGCATTATTTGAATAGGCTTCTTTGTATTTCAGATATACTTGCATTCCCCGTCTGTTAGGGTATAGCATAATAATTTTTTTTAATAAGGTAGTTCCAGTTTCTTGGCCAAACAAGGACTCTAAATATCCATTACAAAAAAATGCACTTACTTCTAAAAAAATTTAGTATTTATCTGTTGGTGGACAACATTTCTTAGATGCCTATGATCTAAATTTTAAATGGGGATAGCAATTTTTATTGCTTTCATCTGAGAGAGCCTTACATTGAGCCAAGTACGTCCAATGAGCCACTATGCAGATGAACAGAAAAGTCTTTTTTTTTGTGTGCTCATAAAAATTCATAATATATTAAGCAGCTATTTTACAACCAAACTCCCAAAACAAGCTGCCAAACTGCAAACCCCAAATAATCCTAAAGTGAAATTTCAGAATATTTTTTGCAAGGCAGGTATGGCTGAACCATAAGTCAACACGAACTGTCTTTAGGAGCCTGTCCCTTCCTGTTTGTAACTACAGCACACCTGGTTCAACTACAGCAATTGCTTTCATAGAATATCTGTCTGAGAAACATAGCTAGCTTTAATAAGCATTTTGTCTTGGATAACTTAAATGGGCTGCTCTATTTTGCTCTTCATTTAATCTCCTCTCCTACATTACTCTAAGCTGAAAGATAAAAAGTGCATCACATAAGAACCTCATGGCAGAAGTGACTGTCTCTCAACCATAATTTGTTGACTTTTGTATTGGAGCTCCCCAAGATGTGCTTAAAAGCAATTAGGGTATTGGCTATATTGGGAGGCCCTGAGGGTTTACAAGCTCTCTTAGCATGAGACCAATTTATGGATGCTTAAGTTGCAATGGAGCAGAAAATGTATAGAAAAAGAAATAATTTAAAAATATTTAAGCCTCTGGAGCATGCCTGAAGATGAGAAAATCTCTGACATATTTTCCAAGTAGCAGAGTACTCCATGATTTAATAAAAAGCTTGTTTTCTGAAAAACACTAAAAACTGCATTAAAATTAAACAGTCCCATGTAAAAGCTAAAAAGCAGGACTATATTAAGAGAAAACAGCAAGGGACTAAACCCTCCATCCAGCACAGAACCAATGCTCTGTAAGAGCTATGAAACTCTAGGTAATGGAGATGAAAGCCAAAATTTGATCTTTAGATAAGCTGTCAAACAAAATCTCATTAAATCCACAAGCACTGAAAGAGCTTGAATAGTAGACCTCACTGTAAAGGAAGAAATGGTGCTAACTGCAAGCATCCAGGAAATGCAATGAAGTCAAAAGTTCAACTTTCCATTACAGGTTCTGCTGTGATAATACTGGTTATGATGCCCAGAAGAATATCAGCATTGTGGAAAAATAGATTTATGTTTTGAATTTGACTTTCTAATTTTTTTCATACAAGTAGCAAATCGTGATGAAGAGATGACGCTTTTAAGAAATATCTATCATGTAGACAAACAGCAGATTGGGGGGTTCTAAAAAGCCCTCAAGAATAGAAGATATCTCGCACAAGGGGTGTTTACAAAGCACTTATGTAACTAAACAGTAACCTTGAAAGTCAGAAATCTAAAAGATACCCACTATGTTCTTTGATATTAATGTTATATCACAACCTTGTGCAAAATATTGTAAAGATTTGTACTCTTAAATATAACAGAAATTGAATTCTCAAACAGATCTGAGTTGGTTTTTTTCTGGGACAGAACTGAGGGGTCTATGTTGGAAACCGCTAAATAAATGACCAAAGATGAAAGTCAGCTGTCGGGGAAAAGCAGAGCTATCACCTGAACTGCATCTGGGGGTGCTGTTGGGGTTGGTGGAACACATTGGTGGTAATTTTCTGCCTCTCACCTTCTACTTTGTGTAAAACATGCTTTTAATTTCCTTTCAAATTGAGTGATCAGTAGTGATTCCTTTTTCCTACCTAAATGCATTTAGATTATTAATGTGGGAAAAATGTCCAAGACTGACATGCAGTCAGTCATTCAAGGCCACTTAATTAAATTCCATTTTATTCTGGTTAGATGATGAGTATCGACCAGTTTGCTTGCATCTAGCTCCTGGCCTATTTCACTCCACTCAAATACCTGCTCACTAGCACAGTGAGTCTTCTGGCTATAAGCACTACAAGGAAATAATCCATTCTGGTTTTGTGAACACTCTTTTCTCACCGGAGTTAAAAACCAGAACTGATGCTGGGCCAGCTAACTTGCACTAGAGATCCAGAAACAGCAGGAAATATCATTAGATGGACATGTACAATGTTAGAGATGTGGAACGATGCACAACAGGAGTAGCCATCCAGACTTGTCTCCACGGGTCACAGAACAAAACCTAACAACACATTGCAAGGCTAAGTGGACTATGCTTTCCTTAAATGTGGGACATTTCTCCTTTCTACTTAAGAAGGTACTGTAAATTAAAAACAAAATACATCTACTCTTCTCCAAAATATTGTCCTATTTATAGGCTAATATTATTTCTGTATACCAGCACAAAACACAAGGCAATAAGAAGCCAGTTTGTAATCTACTATTGAGAATACCGTAACCCGCCTTTGATTTGCAGAAATAGTCCCCAAACTCTCTGAATCCACTTCTTTCTTGCTGTTTATTGCTTAGTTTACATCTGTACTAGCACCGAAATCAGCAGAGTCAGATTACAGAATGTGAGAGAAGAATGTGACTGTTATGCTCTTATTTTGCAATAGAGAAGAACCTTCTAAGGAGAATGTGGAAGTAAGTACCCACAGGAGAGGAAAAGCTATGGGATCCCCTACTTTTTCCACAAAGAGCAGTCACTAGAGAAACTAAAATGCTTGGGTTTATACAGTGCCCTTAAGCGTTATTACTTATTATCATTTATGTGATTACGAGCTGTGTTCATGGCAATAAAATAAGGCTAAGCTTGGGTAGTACTAATAGCCCAACTAATTACACTGCTATAATAGGTTTATGGGTGGTATAAATTTCAATATTATTACTACCATGGCATGACACTCACAGGCTTTGTCTAAAGGAAGGTGCTAGAAAGCCAGTCTCCATCTGCTCTATTTTTGCTTTTATTCATAAATAATTAATGAAAACAACAGGATATAGGATCATTACCACCTGGCTGAGGGGCCAACCTAAGTTGTGTCTAATCCTGTAGATACAGTAGAAAAGCATTATCACTCTGGATTCCTGTTTAGAGATGGAAAAGATCAAAAGGTTTTTTTCTCATTTCTATAGTCATTTAAAATTCCAGCAGTGTTCCTTCACCTCTGCCCAACCTTTTCAGACATCAAGAGCAATCTGAGATATTCAACTGGAAAATTAAAAGCTCTCTAATCTTCTACTCTGCGATTTTCCTCTTATTAATAGAGAGACATGACCCTACTTTTATCTAGACTAAAAAATGGCAGAAGATCCATTTAGGCAAGATACACACCAGCTTTCATGATATTGCTTTGTAGAACACTTCACAGGTTCTAGGTCATATTACAAATAAATTAAGACACGTAAGAATGATGCCATTCAGTGTTAGCAAATAAAGAAATCTTGCCAGAGATTATTTCAGCTCCTTGAGTAAAAGTAGGCAGTTGAAGGCAAAATAGCGTGAAGCTGAATCTCCAAATTTCTACAGGGTGTAAGAAAGAAGGACCTGAATTTGTTCAACACTCTTCTATCTCCCGTATCAAAAAAGACCTGCAAAAATTGGATAGTTGCCATTTCATCAGTAAGGGAAGGAATTTTCTAACAAGCTAGCTAGAGTTGCCACTGGGGCATTTGAACCAAGCAGAAAGTGTGAAAAACAGGAGTGTCTCTTCATCAGGTGGCTTTTCTTCCATGTTACCACAGCAATTGAGCTTTTTAATGTGATGTATTTAACAAGGCAACTGGGAACAGCAGGGAAGGGGGAGCTGCTCACATACCTGAGCCAGAAGAAAAAAGGCAGTCTGCCAAGGCCAGACAGAAAAATATTGATGGGGATCATCCAGAATCAGGAAATGATGGTTCACTGTTACTGGAAAGAAACACACTGCCACACACTGTTGCTGAATGGGAGGGTGAGATGGTAAACTCATTACAGCTGGTTTTAGAATGAACAACTGGGGCCAGTGCTGGGGCATCAGGCCACCAAATCTGAAAGGGGTCTTTTAAATTGGATTGGACATGCATGTCATCCAGTATATGGCTGTACCTATGTCACCCTTGGCAAGACTAAAGCTGCAAGACCTGTAGGGTCTTCTGATGCTGTGTTACAAGCTGGAGTGTTGTGTGACCCATAGGAGTCACATAGCAAAACGTAACTGCTTCAGTATGTTCTGAGGAGTTTGTTTTACAAGATAATGGTCAAAATAGCATCTTGTCCTCCTTCATATTCTGTACCTGCTGCCCTCAATGTTCAGCAGTTTGCTTCACTGCTTCTGCTGATTTTCTTTCCTATCTGCGGTAGAGAAACAAGAATAAGATTATCCTTTAACTTGTTCAGTGTTACACACTGAATCAAAGATAAAAATAGAATTTTGACACTTTAAATGTGTTGTGTAATGTATTTGAACATATGGGGTCTGTCTAGAATAAAATAGGTACCAGAATAAAATAGCAGTCAGCTACCACAGTAATAGATGGATGGACAGATAGATAACCTGCTTCAGATGTGATTTACTGCCTTGCAAGACCCTGTGCTGTACAGCACTGAATCTGCAAATTCCCTAAGACTCTGTGCTTGACTGAACTCTAACCACAAGGGGCATACCTTCCAAACATAACTTCATTGGTTTTATTTCCATGGCAGCAGCTATGAAAAGGTTATCCTGCTCAGATTAACTGCACCAGTATTTGTGATGAAGTGTTTAATCATCAAATCCCTGTAAGATACTATTCATATTTACTATAATTCAAAAAGATAGGAATGCAAATTTGTCTGTGTTACTAGAGCACATAGCTCAAAAGCGGATCAGAATCTTCCCTGTTATTAAAATGCCTGACTTCAAAATAGTCTACGTTTTCTCAAAATTCATCTACATAAAAAAATTCTCATTATAGCTTAAAAATAAATCAAATCCTTGTGAAATTTCATTCAGCTTCTGTCTGCATTTTAGACATGGATGTAATCCATTATTGACACAGTGAAAATGCAGCTCTGTGACAAAGAAAACATCATGTTCTAAAATGCAAGTACTTTTCCTCTGTACTTTTGATTGTTTCAGACAAAGGCCCTTAGAAATGACCTCATAATTTGGTCTTATTGTATCATTTCTTTTGCTAACAGCATGTCTTGTACCACCCACTACTGCTGCTTTGATGTTCATTTCTCCTCTTAAAAACAGTAATCAAGTTTTGTCCATATGAAACTGCATTAGTATAAAAATTGTTCCCAACATGTTAACATGGACTAAGTGCAAAAGAAGCCAATGCCTGACTCCAATCAAATGCATCATTTGAGAATGCTTTCAAAGATGTAATCAGTCGAGAAGGATTTTCCATCTATAAGTAATATTTGGAATAAATTATAAAAAAGCTTACAGGAGAAGACAGGGAAGCAAGGAGTGATGACTAACACAATTGAAAGGACTCTGTAAAAAAAGGAAATCAGAAACAAAAAGAGAAACAAAGCTTTGGGTGGCACTGATAGTAGAATGAGCAGCAAAGAGATTATTTTGGTATGACAGGAAAAAACGGAATCAGCAGGGAATTCCTCTGATCACAGATGCGACACAAGGCTCTCAATTACACAGAGGATGAGAACTGCTGTTCTCCAGGCATGCTGACTCACTCAGCTTTCTGCAAGCCTACAGTGTTTTGGACTCAGCTCCCATGGCTCATTACAGCTTTGTTACCTTGATTTACGTGTCTGTTTGTCTGTTCAGGCAAACTCATCAAAGATTTCTTTGTATGCAATCTTCAAAATAGTCCAAAAGGCTACATAAGATCACATTGATTTATGTTCTGAACTTAAAAGAAAATATAATTTTCTGCTCAGTTTGCTTTTTGCCAGGTTCAACCAAATCCTAAACCTAAAGTCCGTTCAAACTTGTACCCGCATCTATTTCAGCCTTAATTTCATTTTGCCTTTTCAATTGGAACTGGAGAAGCTCAAAAGACAATTTTTCTCTGTACAGTTCTTCCCTGAGAAAGGCAAAGAGTTAAAAGGGGTGCCATCACCTCTTGTGCTTAAACAGAGCTACTGTGAAAACCCCCACAAATCTGCAATTTGGATAGGGTTGATCTGCTAGTAAAAATATAAACCCTAAACCTGACTGTCCAAACAGCCAGCCACCATGTAACCATCTGGAGACTGTGCCATCAGCAAATTCAGGCATCCAGGGCGTAAGGTACCACAGCCTGTGCCTGCTTGTTGGGTCTGACAGAGACAAATCACAGATACATCATGGAATCAGATTTCTACTCCCACGTCCTTTTTGGTCCTCTTGGTCATCTCACCTTTGGAAATAGGGCAGTTCAGAGCATTTTCAAGAGATGAGCACTGAGCAATGTCACTTTGTGACTTGGGTGCCGTTCTGAGATGGGAATAACAGTTCTCCAGGAGATAGTCCTTGAGGAACTGTTTAAGTGCTCCTGTCTGCAGTCCCTTTCCAAAGCATTTCTCTCAGAATTCTTCTGTCTATGAAACCAACAAACCCAGAGTTCCAGCAGTGATATTTCAAATCCTTTCTGTAGTGACACATGGCTAATTGAGTATCACCTTCCCACGCTGGGAATGCTTGACAGCTAGAGGGGAAGAATGACCTAGGCAGGTCTTGAGGATGTATGTTGGCAGTACTGGTGGAAACACTCCTCTGTTTTCTTTACTCAGAAGAAAATGATGACCACAATCTTTGGGATGCCTCTTTTGTGACTCTGCCACATACCTATTGGCTTGGTGCTTGGGGCATAACAAATGGTCCAATACAACAAAAAAAATCCTCTTGTTAAGGATGCTCCTGGGGTGCAAGAGTGGTTTTCAGAGCAAATATTTGTGTTTCCTGACTTTACCCCCTTGAAGAAGTCTGGCAACTTTCCTCAGAATTCCTTCTCTGACCATGTCTCTGTGAAACCTCACCAAACTCAGTTTCTCAAGTTAATATTTTCCTTACATAATAGAAGGTACCCTCTTTTGACAGGAAGCACTGATTGTGTTTGGGCAAATATTTATAGAAATATAAAATATCTAATTGAAACCCTTGCAACCTGATTTCTTGTATTATCTCTAAAAGATACTTTTCTAATATCAGTTTTCAAAAATAGCTGATGATTGCTGGCGTCATAGTTCAATTGGGTCACAAAGTATCCTCTGCAAGTTTAACTTAGGAGCTTTTCTTACTTTTTATGATCATGTAAGTATCACTATATAATTTTGGAAGGAACACTTCTCACTATCATTTAAAGCTCTGAAATACTTACTATCATTCTATCTATTAAAATACTTATAGTCCTTGCTTTGAAGTTAGAAATGTTAACAGGTAATAAAATTAATTTGTAAGGAAGAAATTTAGTTTACTAAATTTCCAAAGGGGAATGCTTTATTCTGAATGCCACTTTTGCAGCTACGCTATTGATATGGGATATGATATTCAGCTGAAAATCACTATCAGTAATTGGTTCATAACCCTTCACTGAAGACACAAATTTTGGCTTCTACAACTAATTAATTCCAACCTAATAAATATTTTCCATCTCTAAACAGGAATCCAGAGTGATAATGCTTTTCTACTGTATCTACAGGATTAGACATGACTTAAGTTGCCCCTACAGCCAGGTGGTAATGGTCCTATATCCTGTTGTTTTCATTAATTGTTTATGAATTAGCTTTGTCTGTGAGACTGAAAAAGGCAATGACAAACATCATCGCTATTGATCCTATTAATATCCAAGTTTTTGTGAAAAAATCTGCTTCTTTTAAGTGTTGCTTGCATCTATAACCAATAATTTGTCAAGTCCATTAAATTCTATCCTGTACACAACAGATTAAATCCACAAAACAATAAACAGAGCTCAAGAAAATACAAAATAAAAGCAACAGTGCAAAATACTAATAATGATACGTGATTTTTTTTAAGAAACAAGCATTTTATCTCTCAATACTGTCATTAATAGACCAAATTAGTATTCATGGAAATTAGGGAAATAAACAGAAGCTTCACCAAATTGATGCAAAGAAATGCCTCTGTAATGCATATGACAGGGACAGCTGACAATTAATTTCCATTTTTATATCACTGTTCAAAATATTAATAAATAAGGAGATGACATTTTGTCAGGTTACTGACAATATCTGAAATGTTGGACTAAAAAACTCGAATCTTTTGTGAAAAAATTGAGAAGGAAAGTTGATAGAACCTGACAGCTTGCAGTAAGCAGCTTCCAGTACGGAATGAGTTGCTACTGTACTATCAGATGGGCATGCAGCAGAAATTGAAGGCAGAAACATTCTGTGTAAATTTGAAAGATGAGATTTTCTTGTGTCAGTTGGCTTGTGTTTATTTGACTGTTTAACTTGGAATTTCAGGTGCACATACTTATAAACATCTCTTTAAATGCTTGTTGTTTACATATGCTTAGAAATAACTGTTGATAGAAAGTTGTCTGTACTTGTCTACACAAGTTCGTTGACACAGCACCTCCACATTTGAGACCCCCTCCTTCTTCCAGGGAGACGGCTATGACTGTCTCCACTGCTTGACAAATGAAACAAGCACCTTTCTTTTAAATCAAGACTGTTTTTACAAAGATGATTTAAAAGAGAAACTAATCAGCCATAAAGATGGCATGCCTTCCACAGCTTTAGGCATGGGTACAATCTTAATGGATGGAGACAATGAAATACAACCTACATATGAAATGAGTCAGCCCCGGCTAGAAATGTTTCTATCGTCAAGGCATAGTAATGGTGCAATTCTTACACAGACACTCTGGGAGCTCTTCCTTGCAGTCATGCACTTCTGTTAATAGAAATGTAAACATATACAAGAGGAAGCAATTATGTATAGGTGCCCAATCTTCTGTTTTGCCCTGTATCTTATATTTATCTCAATGGGCTGCATAATGAAAAAGCACATGTACTCTCTATTTTGAAAAAGGATTCTATTCAGCAGTCATTATATTATTGGGAAAAAATAGTATTGTAAATACCAAAGTCATTTGTCTTCTTAAAGGCAGGTTGTTCTGAGATACGTCTTAAATTCTCTCACCTTGAAACAGCAACATATTTCTTTTCTGCAGCATGCCACATCCGTTAAAGAAAAAAGAACCATACTTTCTTTTTTTATTGATTGTATTTTGTTCCATTCTTCACAGATATATTCTTCTGATAAAAACAGACTCTTTTCTATTTTCTAAGCAAATAACAATAGAAGAAACAAACACATTCAAAATCCTCACTAAATTAAAAATGGCTGTACTCCCACATTTCTAATACTTCATTAACCAGACAAAAAACAGGTGGGTTTGAGTGTGCAGATCTCAGATCATCATGTACTGCAGATCCACAAGTATCTCCATGTATTATTGTTCATGTAATTTCAGTGTTACAGATGCAGTTCAGGGAGAAATGTTGAGTAAAGTTTTAGTCTTGTTTCTGTTCAGTAACTTCCAGTGATTATTACTTCCCCTATACATCCTCAGGAGAGTACTTTCCCAGAGAGACAGGCAGTCTGCCATAGGTAAAGTAAAACAGCACGGGGAAGAGGAATGTGTCACTTGGGACATGACAGTGATATATACCAATCACAGTATCATCTAAGCAGAAACTAAAATGCTTTTTGATACAATGTGCTTGTCCCTTGACATGATTTCTCCCTCTTGCCCACTTGACATGTTGTAGTTTCGCACCCATCAGCGTTCAGGACCACACCAGGGTAGGACCACTTCTAGCCTCCACTTAAGGTGTCTCTCACTCAGTCTTCTACTGTGAAGCTGCCTCTGTAATTTCAGCTCCTGCCAGCCTACCAGTCCCTCAGCCACCTGATTTTCTTAGAAAGCACTCAACCCAATGATCTCAACCCAGTGCATCCTGGCTGCCTGGTTCAATGGCCAAGTTCCTTCAGATCTCATCTCCAGTTTTAGCAGCAACTATTTTCCAACATGCATTTCTGCAACATATGGTTTGGCTAACTCAGGAGAGCAGCAGAAATTCACTTGAGTTATCCAATTGTTTTTGCTGCTCTCTTCAGATTTGGTATACACTCTTAACACAAGATAAATTTTGTCTTAGGACACGATTTCAGCACACTGTTGCAAAAGTCTCCATAGGGTCCTTCATCACCATCTATGCATTCAGGAATTCACCCCCACGCTTGGAAAGAGCTCAGTGGCAACTTCGTTCCCATGGAAAGCATGGCAAGTTTCTGCTCCCTTTATGGCATTTCATCTCTTAGAATTGTTATAAAAGCTGTGAGTGGACATGAGATGTTCCTGGTTACACCATGGCCTGTTTCTTAGCATACGCCTGTCCAAATGCATAGGAAGCCTAGCTCAGAAAAACATGAAGTTCACTGAGATCCTGAGGTGATAAGGAATATAAACTAATACTGAAAATAAGTTCTATTGACAATACATAGTTGAGGTTTTGTTATATGCATGTACGTGCAATTAGATGTGTATGCATGGAATGAATAAATACAAATCACCTCAGGTCCTTTTAAATGGAAGTGAACCTCTTATATTCCAAACTTAGGAAATAAAGGCACTAATTTTAATTTTTCTACACCAAGCAGCTGAAATCTTAATAGGACACTCAAAAGCACATTCAAATCAAAGATTTCAAATAGCAATGAAAGCAAGCAACATATATCATAGTTTATTGTCGTGAACATGCAACTCCTTCACTTATATTCATCAATGGTGCAACTAAGTGCAGATCCATTTTATTAAAACAGTGACAGTACACCTCTATTCTGGGGTATTAAAACCTCCTTTAGGATGAACCAAAACAAAACCAAAAATCAGATTGCAGAGAGGTAATCCAAAAACCATGGACAAATGATGTTGTGTAAACATTCTAGTAGCTGCACAGAAGCAAGCTCATGAATATTTAACTCAGAAAAGGCATATATGCATAATTTTCCTTTGAAACCTTATTTGCTGTATTTTTGTATCAGTTACAAAAATATCCCTGTGAATTGGCTGTCACTGTCATTTAACTGAAAACTAAAGGATAAGTGCTCCTTTGAGATATGCACATGGTCTGTCCCTCCCATGTGTATTTGGAGTACTCACTATTGCTGTCAGCAAAGCTCCCACCTTCCCCTCAAAGATTCCTCCTCTCAATTAGGGAAACATGAGCAAGAAATGGAGGAGGCTGCTAGACAGCATATATTATCCTTCTCATTTTCTATTTAATGTTAAATCAAGAGAAATAATGTAGGGGAAGGTTCTAACAGAGCTGGTTGCTAACAACCTTGTGCTGCTCTATTCTGTAGTGACTTGGGTCTGAAGCATCCCAAGGTTTGTGGAGCAACATTGCAAATGGGCACCTAAGCCAACAGATGAGCCCCCAGGTCACCAGAAGGGACTTGGTACTCCCACCTGTGCTTGGCAGCTTGTGAGCAGAAGAGAGGGCATACAGGACAACTGTAACTTGCATACTGAGTGCTACATTTGTCAACATTCTTTCAGATGAAGCTGCAATTATTATTATAACACTATCATCCAGAAATGGAACAGGAGTTCAAAGCAACCATATGCTAATAGCTAACAGCTCAGCCAAATGTAAATGAAAAAAAATATGCTTACAAAATGGTAGATAAACTTACAGGATATTTGTACATTTTTGCCTGAAAGATGTGTTTCATTTTAACACTAATTATATGGATTACCCTGGTCATAATGGACATGAAAGAAGATCAAATCACTGCTTGTGTTACAACTAAGTATTAAGTGTCAGACAGAAGTATAAGCTGAAACAAGGACTTTATCCTACTAGCATACCTGTGTATTGCCTTGATTCATATTGTCTCATAGTCATTTATTTTAGAAAAGGTAGTACTTCCAAACCTTCCGAAAGGATGATCTTCACAGGGACTTTGCTGCAAGTCTTGTATATAGTTTACAATTGGGCTCTACAAAATGGGACAACACTGAGCCTTTGATTTAATGAAAACTTAGGAAGTCAATCCAATTCACTGCAGGGACCATTTTGTTTTTTTATTATGATTCTTTTTTAGTGAGAAAGACAATTGCAAGGATAAACTCTATTCCTCTGAATTTTTGCACTAATTATGCACAAAGCACCATTCTGGCAGAGCAGGACTTATCTCCTTCAGGCAATACAGTTATCATCTTGTAACCACACTTCAAATTTCCCATATGATGGTGGACCTACGTGTGCTGAATGTGGATCTTGCTACCCTGGCTAGCTGTTTGAATTGATGAATGGTTAAATATTCAATAAATCACAGGGAAATACTCATACTGCAAGAAGTGGCAGAGACAAACCCTGCATTCTGCTTACAGCTGTAGGATCAAGGGTACACTATTTTACTGGAATCATTTAAATTCCTCATTGAAGTGGGAATAGATGGTTGGTTGTATGAAAAGTACTTGAGATGTTTATGTGTTGACAAGTATCAGACCCATATACTAACATTACACAGGATCAGGATCCTTAATTCTGAAAAAAAAAAAAATTGATTCAGCTCACATCCTTAAAAGACAATTTATTATTTAACATACTCTGAGGCAATCTGGGCTAGATAAGGAGCTTCTTTACCCTCAAATAAAATTACTGAGAACAACATTCATCCCTGTGCAATACTCTGATACTGTGGACTAAATTTCAAAGCTCAGTATGTGCTCATTGCTGTGGTATATGAGCACTTCCAGGACTGTACTGTACAATACCTTGCTTTTCACATGCTCAAAAGCCTGGATTCTTTTACTTACAGCATCTGTGCCCCTACCTGAATCTGTGGTACAAATACACGTAATGGCAGCTGCACAGATGGGGACAAAAATCAAGCAGCAAGACTCATGAGTGATTCCAACTGCACTCCTTCAGAGCTTCCTTAAGCCTGCCCATTCATCCTTCCAGTGATGAGGTTTATCTTCTCAAACAAGAACTCACAGGCTTGTGTTCAGATTAGCACTGTGTTGAAGGGCTGGCAGGGCTCCTAGAAAAGTGAACTAGGAGGGAACTTCCCAGGCTCAGCCACAGAATCTAAATCCTGATCCAAACATAAATTCTTGTGAATATATGTTGCAGATTTGCATCAAGTCTCAGATTCAGGTGCTGGCATCACCAAGAAAAGTGTAACAGTATAAAATGCCAGGTTGTGATGATTTATTTGATTCTGCTAAATTCCACTAGTTACCTCCAATGCTGCAGCTGTGAGCTGAGTAGCTATACTCTTTCCCATTTTATTGCATCTGTGCTTCCTATTTATAGACTTACTGGCATGGAATGACCACAGCTGGCTAAATATTCCTAAAATGAATGTACATTTACCTCCAGGGTAAAACTGCCTTTTTCTGAAGTAGTGTATTCCGTATAGACATTGCCTCACAGCAATGATACAGCATCTTGATGCAAACATGGTTCATCACCCAGGACTTTGGCCAGCCTAAAGCTCAGCATCCCTTTCATGCTCACTGCACTTATTGCCTGTAAGGTTTGCTCTCAAAAAATATACACCAGTCTTTGAACCATGGTGCATATCTGAATGCTGTGTCTAGAAGGTACTGGTTGAGGGTATAAACTTGGCAGACAGAAAGATGACTGGGTTGAAGCTTGCTGAAGTGAGAGTGATCTGAACTGCCAATTTGAATCTTCCAGGGACTTTTTTACAAGGAAAGGTATCTCTAGTTCACATGCAACCTTAGAACAAATTAACACTCTGAGTGGACAAGACCTTCCATTCCCTCATTTAGATCAAGAGGGTAGTAAGAGAACACCCTTTTGTTTCTGTGCTCTTGTCTGCATCAGCAGGCACAGGACACGTGAGGTGCTTCTATCCTTTCACTTAACACACTCTTGCAGCCTTTATCTCTGATGGCACAAAGAATACTTCTTTGCACATCAAAGCTATTTTGAAAGCAACCTAGTAAAACAAAAGGCCTCTCTGGACTGAATGAGCTTCATCAGGCATCAAGAGATACTACTGCAGGGAAGGCTACAGCACAGATGCTTGATTAGGCCTGGCCTTTTTTGCTTTGGGGTTATCATGATTGTATTAGTGTTTGCATCATTAAACCATGACATACAGTGCTCATGCTTAACTGCTGCCACCTGCATCCTAAAGGAAAAGTGCTTTCCAATTTTCAGCTTGTATGTGCTGTGGGATGTCATGATTTATTCCAATGATATGGTGCAAGAGAATGGACTGTGCTGCCTTGGCCAGAATTACAGGAGGACAGATATTTTGTAACATAGAATGCATACTGTGGGTTTGGACAGCAGATATCCAACGAACAATCCGGAGAACTCACGGAGAGAAATAACCATGCTAGAAAGAAAAAAACTGGGGGGCTTTTTGAGCCTTTACCTGCCAGCATATCTTCACTATGTCTGGGGCCAGGATTCCTCTCTGTAAGTGTTTATTTGTACCTTGTTACACAGCTGGCAAAGCAAAACACACTTGATGAAAATGAGAATTGACTAAGCCCTGAAATGCCTGGTCCTCTGTGTGGGTGAAAAGGAACAACAAGCCAAAGCAGAAAACGTGTCTCCTGGTCACTGCAACAAGGACCAGGAGCAAAAAAATCCAGAGTATTAAAAAATACCACCCAACCTCTCTGCTAGGAATAGCAAAACAAATCAAAACAAAAGACAGAGAAGTCAAGTTCTACTGTTTTTAACTCTGTCTTTGTATCACCAACATGGTCTTATCATTTTTTCACACCACCTTTTTACCAGCTATGTGGAATAATCATACTGTGTTGAAATTGCATCTGTTTCTGTAATATACCTAGGATTGCAAGAAGACTTCATTTGACTGGGTGTCCTAGTTCAGCAAGCCAGGACTAGTCTATCACTGTGTGGGTGTGTCCAAAGCTGTGTATTCTAAACCTTCTATGTCACTTCTCATGAACTGTTAACAATGGACCATTTGCAGTAGCTGCCCAGGGCACACCCAACCGCTCAGGCAGTAAGCTGGGTGTTAAAGACACCTGTGAGACAGGAGTCATGATAACTCCCCTCCAGGAAGTCGTTAGCACCTTCACACCCAGACTGAGGGGGAGTGTCTGCTGTGGGGCCATCAATGATTCCAAAAATACCCTATGACTCACAGAATGAGATCGCTCACTGTGAAACTCCCTGCCCTGGGGGAGGTACTGGGCATTCCCAACTGAAACAGAGGGGATATAATCTTGGGGTTTGGGGACTTCTTGGACCATTCGTCAGACCCAGAGGAGGAGCAGAACCTCGACAGGACTGCGACCATCATCTGCACCAACAGGTTTTTCTTTCTCTTCTTTTTACTTTGGACTCAGGGGGAACTACCAAATTCTGTGATTTAGGGAAACTATCCTAAAGAATAAGATCCCAAGGTCCTGTATGAATAAACACACACATCTGAAAAAATGTTTAACACCTCACTGAATTGTTATCACCTACAGAGTAAAAAGTTCATTCAGCAGCCAGAGCAGAAGCCTTCAGTATTTTATAGCAGGGAATTTTTAAAACTCAATTGAAAGTAAAGCGAAAATTCAAACACAAACACAATTATTATGTAAACCGAACTGAACAGAAATCTGGCTCTAGTCATACTGGGTTTTTTTCTAGCTAGCTTGCTTTGGTGTCCATGATGTGATAGGCACATTTCAAATACATAACATCTCATAGTTCTTGCTCCTGTGAGCATGCTATCCAAAACTGCAAATTGCACATTATAAAAAAGATCCTTGCAATTTGAAATGCCTCTAAATAGGAAGCATTCTAGTTTCATTTCTACTGGAGTAGAGAATTCCCTTTGAATATGAAAATGGTTCTTCAAAGCCCAGACAAAAGGACTGTTTGGCTGACCATTTTCATAATAAACATATCCCACACAGTTTGGCATCCCTAATTAGAAGCCCAGAGTAATTAGGAGAAAGCACACTGCGGACAGCAATGTGTAACACAGCAGGGAGATTCTGCAGCGCTGCTATGAGAATGCCAAAGAGCTGAAGGTCATCATTTTCCACTAGTCCCAAGCCATGCTGGCTGCTCTGTTTCATTTTTAAAGCCCAGGATTAGTGTGGCCCCTTGTACTGGAAGAAATCATAAAATCACAGAATGGTATGGTTTGGGTTGGAAATGACCTTGAAGATTGTCCAGTTCCAATCTCCCTGCCACAGGCAAGAATACATTCCACTAGATCAGGTTGCTCAAACCCCATCCAGCCTGGCCTTGAATATTCCCAGGGATGGGGTATCCACAGTTTCTCTGGGCAACCTGTTCCAGTGCCTCATCACTCTCACAGTAAAGAATTTCTTGCTAATATCTGATCTATATTCTCTTTCAGTTTAAAGCGATTCCCTCTTGTCCTATCTCTACATACCTTTGTCAAAAGGAGGAGATGGGCCAGCTTGATGTGCCCTTCCTTGTGCTTCAAGTGCAAGAGCACAGCTTCTTGCAATGTTTGCCATGTGGTTGCAGGTCAGCATGTGGGCTGGGATGCGCCCTTGAGGGACCAAGGACCACTTCTATAACAGGCAGATAGGATGATAAAGCTATTTGGCTGCAGCTTGTGCATGTTTTGTTCAACACTAGAGGGACAACCAAGCTCTTTGTTCCACAGCAGTGGCATGAGCATACTTGGGGAATTGAACAATGATGAAATGGATCTTTTCTAGTCAAAAATCACTCCCTGTCATCTTCAGTGAAGAGAAAGTCCCTTATTTCTGAAGGCTTCTCATTGAAAATTCTGATGGGATCAATGCCTTTCCAGAAAATATTCATCTCAATGGTACAACATATATTGTCCAAAGTACATGATATCTAATACAGTTTGATCAGCTTAAATCATGTACTTTCTTTCTTTCCCAGGCACATTCTTATTGGCAATTGACAAAAAATGTTTTAATATAAAAGGAATTAATTTATAAATACTGAAGGTCAGTGTGTAATCCTATCTTTGTGTTAATGTAACTTTGCTAGCGGAATGAAATTAAGAAAAAAGAGGCATTTACCCTTTCTATCATGCAAAAAATAGCTGACAAGCACTACAGTAAAACAAAGCAACTCCTATATAGTGCTCTACTTTCCTTCAAGTAGCTGTTTTGGGTCAATTTTGGTGAAGTAGGAAGGATGTTGTGGAGGGGTGTCATATGTCTAAATGGAGATACATACTCGAATAGCAGATAAATCAGGAATTTACATATGGCTAAGATACTAATGTCATAAACCAGTCCAAGACAGAAATGCATAAGAAATTACATACCAGTAAGAGGTCTGCAATCTTAACAGTCCCACAGGACTCTCTGGCTGACTCAGGGGCACAGATCACATCTGATCATATGTCAAATCTGAGACATTACAGTTACTCCAGGGGAAAACCATATTTCCATTGACATATGCTATAACCTTATCACTTGGCCTAGAAGCAGAATTTATCCAGACATAGAGATTTATAAAAATGTTTCTGAACTAGCAAATCATTGCCATTTCTCGCTAATGGTGGGATGAAAATATTAGGTAACTTTTTGCACTAAAATTAAAGGAACAACTTGCAATGTGGAGCCCTACTTGCACATAATCCTGTCCTTAAGGATTTATGGTCACCTTCTGTGCAGAAGACATCTCCACTGCTCCCTCATTTCCTGTTTTTCAGAATAACAAAAAATAGCTGTTTCATATTTTTTCTTTCTTTAATCATGTCTAGTAGATGTGTTGTTTTCATTTGTAGCGTATGTGACATGGCCTTTAGAAGCAATTTATTTTTGGTGGTAAGCTGCTGATGATTGTACCCATGTTGACTGTTAGCAATTAACACCTTCTAGTCCACTATGGCAAATTTCCCACTTAATGTTTTTTAAGGTGCTAAAAACAATCTCTACCAGCTCTACATCCCATAGCTCCACTTCACTGATAGGAGGCTTTTCTGACTGATAGCCAAGGCTTTTCTTTTCCTTGACTGATAATAACACACCACCCAAAGGAGTATATGGAAGTATTGTGACAAGATTTTGTTGAGCAGAATCCTCAGCTGATGAGGGAATAGAGGTGAGACGGTATGTGTTAAAACCTTCTTCTCAGCTCTGAGGTGATACCATGGACAAATACAAATTTTGGCTGTGAAAATAACAGGCACAAGGGGAAAACCTCATGAGAAGGAAATGAGGAGGTCCTTATTACCTATTAAATGTTTGACATATCAGCCATATAAGCATAACAACATTCACTGCCTCAAAATATTGCATTAGTGACATTAATTCATCACTCTCATACAAAGAAAACTCCTAAAGAATAATATTCAGACCTCAGCACTGGTGCATTAATGGGCATTGGACTGGGTGCTGTAGCAAATAGTTCTTTGTGGGTGAGTGGCTACTGTTATCTATGAATGCCTGAATCTGTGCATTTCTAATTATGAAGAACCTTCACACTCATCTCTTTGGTGCAAAAATAAGTTCACCTTAAAATTACACATAACAAAAAAAAATTGAAACACAAAATAAATAAAAAATAGCATTAAAATAACTGGGATAAAAGTGTAAGTTTTCTAGATCCCAGATACACGGTTGAACTTTAAAGTTCAACTGACAGAAATGGTGGTTGGATTTTGCATCAGAAAAATTCCAGTTTAGACAAATTCTT